>JZKD02S1723244.1:50156-73475 GCA_000966675.3 Picea glauca
GACGAAATATCAACCCTGATTTCATGAGGCTCATCAACTTGGTTATGGTCATCACATGGCCCAAATAGATTTTTTTTTATCAAAATCAGTGATAGAGTGAGGATATGTATTTACAACTTTAAGAGGAGGATATACAATTGGAAGATTCTCATGATCATCATTAGAATGTAGCAGGTAAAGAAAAATTTGTTTGGCATGTTCAAGGAAGGAGCAGAGGAAAATTATAACAAACAATAAAATAGCTTGGAAAAAAACCAATTTTATGTACTTGTTTTCTTCCATAATGTCTTTTCATACCTCTGTCAAGGGATCTCATTTTCCAATGGAGTCTTTGAATTACATTTGAAGATTGAGTGGAGTCGCCAATGAAAATTAAAATTTCTAGATTTTTCTACCAGTCAAATCACCTTCAAACTGATTTTTGGATGTGTGGAGTCAATAGAGCATGAATACAGCCAATATTTTCCTAAGTGTATGCTGCTCTCAGACCTTAGAAATCAACCATGTCCTTCTTCCCAAGGAAAAATTTTCAATTTCGTCCCCAACAACGACACCATAATGTTATCACTCTATAAAACATTTTTGGCTGATAAATAAACGATATAGGTAACTGTTTCAACCTACTTTAGAGATGACGCACCAACCTTCTCAACTCTGAGAGGGCTCTCTCATGTCACTTGATATTCCCTTAGAAATTGGTGGCCAGATTTGGTTTGTTTTGGGGGTTTTTAATAAAATTGTTGGCAAGGAAGGGGGTGAGCACTTTGGGCTATGGAGTCAAAATTCTGAAATTGAATTGAAACATTGACTGGCATGTAGAACTCTCCAGAAAATAAAGGCTAAATGAGGCAATGCATATGAGTTATAAATTGAATTTAATTAGAGTGGTAAGAGGAAAGAGAAGTAGATAACTGCATCAGAGCATTACAAAAATGAATTTTGAATTAGCTAAGAAAAAACATACACAGTTTAAATTTCTTAAGCCAAGAGCATCAAATGATGAATTATGGGCCTTTAAATCTCCAATTTAAATAGAAGAAAAATGTATATGGCATAAAAGATCACAGGAAACACATACAATGAGGGAATACAAAGACTTCAAAGATGTTGCATATGTATTCAATTCAGCCCCAGAAAATTACAATGAAGTTTAGAAGAACCAAAACTGTGCCCTTTCAGTTCTGCTCGCCAATAATATACTCATAACCTTCAATGTGCAACAGGTTACAATAACTTAAATGAAACATTTCATCTTCTACAATGATTACAAATGATAGTTTTCATAAAAAATGTTTCATGATCCCTGTAGATTCCTCTTATACTCTAGATCATTCCTATGCCATGTTCTCTTTGAAATGTCACTCATAATCGTTCAAATATAATTTCATTTATCCATATTCTCATTAAACTTTTGAGAATAATATATTTTAACTAAAAATAATTCCCAAATATTTTATATCTTGTAGAATTAAATTTCCATAATTTAATTCATGCCAGTGGTTTTTAAAACCATGTCTTGCTTACCCAATTCACCATTTCATTGTAAAAAACATTTATTGTTACCATGTCCCTGTAAAAAACATTTATTGTGTAATGCTTTTCTAATTTACCGTTTCACTGTGAAAAAACATTTAATGTGTTTTTATCCAGTTTACCATCTTTGGTAAAATACCTTTTATCTTCTTCTTTTACTTTTGTAAATATTTTGATAAAGACTTATCCAAGTCTTCGTTCATGTGCATCTTCCCATTTAAATATTTTGCATGGAAAATAACATTAATTCCTTTAATTTGTAAAAATTGAATTTTTCCTCCATAAAACCTTTTCACCGTGAGGAGGAATTTCATTTATTAGAAATTTCATATTTGTTGTTGAAATGCACTCCTGGAAAAATGACAGACATTAGACATATGATAAATTATACATTTATTACATCAGGCTTTGGCTAGAGTGGTTTAATTGAAACTTCTTTTACCTCTGATGTGCTCCACTTAAAAACACGTGTCCACCAAATAAACCACGGTAGATTTTCCTGACCCACCTTCACAAAATTAACCTCCTCGCTACTTCAATTCTCGATATGTATGTGCACCTTCCATCCAACATTTTAATTTTCCACATTACAAATTCATATTCGTGCCCATGACTTGACGTGATTCCATAAATTGAATATTGGATTAAATATCAATATATATATTTTAATATAAAAATATTTATATTAATAAAATAAACCCTTTTCCTATTTTTTAAGAAATTTGGCTTATGAGGTTTAACACATGACCTTGTGGATAGGATAAGGGTACTTAATAAATGGAATATTTTTTATTTTCAATGAGAATATGAAAATAAGGGTAAAAATGAATGAAGTGATGAAACTAAGGGAATATAAGAAGAATTAAGGCTAGGTATAGGCTTGGGATATTTGCCAAATATTTGAATCATGTAAGACATGACTATTTTGCATGATCAGTTGAGTGAAGGATTTGTGTGATGGTAGCTTGACGGAGCTGGTGAAAAAGTTTGAAAATATGAGTGGAAAAATAACACAAGGACAAGATTCATTGCGAAAAATTAATGCAAATTAGTAGGTGATCTACGACCCACCGAGTATCACTAACTTTAGATATCGGGGGATGGAAAAAATGGATTTGGGTAGACTTATTTTCTCCCCGATGTGCCTCTAAGGTTGCCACATGTCCACGAATGGAACCATGACAATTTTCCCCAGCCCACCTTCGCATAATTAAACTTCGTGTTATTTCACCGCCCGATATGTTCCTTAGCCATTGATCCAGGCTGTTTCAAGATCTATGGTCTATCAGGCCCCATCACCTTCGTGTCTTTGCTATATTTATCCATATTCCTCCATATGTGATCCTATCCCGTGTACATCAGGTTTTGTGCTCAAAATTAAAAATTGTTTTGGGTTTCAATGCCATGTCACTAGATCCATGATCCTTGACCTTCCATTTACTAGAAACATTCTAATTCGGCCCTTCGGTTCCACTTGAAGGTTATAAACTGGGCCATATCCAAATCGTGGAGGAGGAGAGAATTCAACTTTTGAGAGAAAAGATACTCTGGAGAAATTTCACTTCAAATTGAGTCTGTGTCCCTTTACCCTTGAAAGTCTTAACACATTGTTCATCCCCCAAGATCTTCCTTATTTGATGGAGAACCTCATTGTCTCCCTTATATGAGCTTGTCTTTGATGGAGGATTGAAATGGTGGAGGCCCAGTTGAAGAGACTTAGTTTCTCGGTTTCAATGTGTGCTGACACAAAAGTTTGTCACTTATACCCTTATGTTGATCATTTTTAATCGAAATACTTATTTCTCATCCAATTGATATCTTGCAAATATTTGAATTATTATTCCATGGGTGCATTTGTCATGAATGTTAATGGACTATGTTATTTTATATGCTAACATTATATATTATCACCATATGCTTGTGTATCTTGGTTGTTGAGGACAATTTTCTTGTATAAATATTTGATTTGCATGCTCAATGATGGTCTTCATCGAACGTCTAGACGAGGTAGGCTCTTGATCTTGTCCTGTTAGCATTTATTTTATATAACATACTTGGGGTTAGAGTTGATTTCTATGTATCATTCCTTCTATTATGGTTTACTCCATGCCATAGAGTGATTTTCCTTGTAACATAATTGGTGACCATACTAGGGATTGATAGATTTTGTTTGAGGTTTTGAGTGTTTTTCTCCTTGAATTTCTCTTTGTTAGCCTTATTTTCTTTGCCGCTTGATTGCTTTACAATTTATTTTTACTTTGCATCTGAGTTTCCTTGTCTTAATCCTTTCCCTGGAAATGTTTTATTACATATACACAATTTTTCCCTTAACAGACATGTACATACGTGAGCTTTCCTTCTATAGGGCGCGTACATTTGCGAGTTTTCCTAAAACAATCACGTACATCAACTTTTTAGGCTTCCTGGTTGAATTTGGTGTTTGCTGGGTAAATTTTGATGGTTGTTGAGACTTATTAGGTCTCTGTCCTAACTATTGAGTGCTTGCAGAGTCATAGGAAACATTCTTTTTGTTGAATTTTTGGGCGGTTTTTGTTTCTTTTCATATTTTTTCATTGGTTGTCCTTGCATCTTGGTCTGAGTGTTGGTTTCTTGGTATCCTACATGGCTTGTTTCTTTTTTCTTGCAGTAGGGTCTATATATCAAGTTGTTATCAATCCTTGAATTTTCGTTTCTTTATATTGAAAATACAAAAACATTTACTCAATTTGCATTATGGCATTTTCTCTTTTGGTTATTTACTGTTGATCTTTACATATATGGAAGGATTTCATCTTATTTAAATTGTAGAATTTCATTGAAAATTACAATTGGAAAGATTACCATCTTTTGAGAATTTAAGATTAGGACTTAACACTATGTTTATATTCATTTGTTTGATATGTTGAGTCATAATACCATCGATTTCACGACCACATATTTTGAGTAAACAAAATCCATTAATTGTAACATTGATTAACTAAAATTGATTAGAAACAATTTTATTTTTCAGAGTACACAAACAAGCATATGATATAGGGCCTTGGAATAAGATTTTGTGAGTAAAATTCTCCAAGACTACTAAACTAAATATGTGTGTCTGACCAGGGATTAGTGAAATCCATTGTGTAATTAGTGACATCAGGACGCTCCGCTCACACTAGAGTTAAGCACGAGGTCGCACGGAGTTGGTTGCAGAGATATCCCTCTAATACCTTCTTAGCGTCAATGATATTTCTGGGGATCTATTCATATTTGGGGGTATTTCTAGTACCTTTACCTTCATGGGAGGCAATGATTTCAAGATTTCAAGCTTTGTTACCATGCCCAGACTATGGAATTGACCTACGTGTGTTCGCCTATGCATTGGTTATATCATGGTGGATTTAGTTTCTTGACATATGTAGCCACATAAGTTACTTCCAAAGGTTATTATGAAGGTAACCTGAGTCATATAAGGGTCATAAAACACACAACCTTTATGGAGGATTACCTCTCCGGGAGCACTTGATCGACAATGTCGTTAATCCCATGAGGGCCCTTATAACTGATTCTGATACCTCCAATATTTTGAAGGGATTCTCAGGCTCCTCTTGGGTGAGACACACTTACTTTAGTGAGGGAGGCACCCTTTTAGCGATTATATCATGTTTCTATGCATTTGGCCTTTTTGTTTATTTTTGTGTGGTCTTTGATTATTAGTTGGCCCTAGGATTTTATTTTTATATCTCGAGTCTTCATTCATCGTTGAGCCAGACCATCTTCCTTGCAGGTGTCATCATTTTTTGAATTTACCACCACACCTTGATTCTTTAACTTCTAAGAGGCACAAACTTACTAAACGTGGTACACATGCCTCCACCTACCAGACTTGTGATTATACAATTATGAGTACACTGAGTCAAGTCAGAAAGACATGAGGAGTCCCTTGAATCCTATACATACTTAGTCAATGGGTTTCCTTTGACTCCTTCAGCCATGACGGTTGTAGTACCATAGGTTCCCATCATTACTCCTATCCTGCATATGGTTGCTACTCAACCCATAGTAACGAACCCTTTTGAGTCTCTTTTTGGTGCACCTGGATATAATTCTCGATCCATCCCTTCGGTCTCTAACCCTTTCTCTTTTGGTATGCCAAGTATGACATCGCAACTTTCATCCTCCATTCCAGCGACTAATGCAAATCATAGTCTTGGACTTGGAGGCATGACCCTCCGCATATTCCTCTCTCATTTTGTGGAGGTTAAATTCCACAAATGAATCCTTCGGTTGGGTGTCAACCTCTATTTTCTTTCGGGTATAATCCTGGCCTCAATGCTCCTAGATGGAGTACTCAACCGGGCATAAAATCCACTTCCTATGTTTCATCCTTTCCCCCTTCCTCCTCCACAATGATTTTGAATAATACATTTGGTATGACGAATCCATATCTATCCTTCAAATTTCCACCCAAAGAAGGTCAGTTTCATACTATAGGAAACCCCCAGCCTAGAGCTCCTCTAGTTGGGGGAAATGTTTATAACCCTCATTATAACATTCCTACAGGTATGGTTCCCAGATAACCTCTTATGAATCAGTTTGGAGGAGGATATTACCCTCCCAGATAGGGCCATGGTGTATATCAAAACCCTGGATGGGATGCAATACCTCCACATCAATATTTCCCGGGAGCATGGCATCAAACATTGCAATTCCGTCTCCCATTTCTAGCCACTCTTAATTTTCCAGATTTGTCAAGATTAATGAATGACTCAGTGCATCATGGTCCTTCATGGACCCCCATCCCCACTAAGATTTCTTTGGAAATTCCAAAATTCGAGGGAAAGACAGGCGAGGATCCAGGTGATCATGTTACTACTTTTAATCTTTGGTGCTTGTCAAATTCGCTTAATGATCATTCTATTCATTTGAGACTATTTCAATTCACCCTCACGAGGGTTGCAGTTAATGGTACATCGAGCTACCAGGGGGACCATACATAAATTTTAATCAGATGGTTTTGGTATTTCTCAACTGCTTCAAGTTTCCATTTCATGATGATGTCGGCATAGAAATCAAGTCGACCCTTCATCAAGATAAGACCAAAAATATATCAGACCATATCCAAGAGTGGCATAGATGAAAGAGGTTGATCAAAACCTACATTCCTCTAGACTCTTTGTTGGAGTGGTTCCTTAAATCCCTATTTACTTATATTTCGAAGGATGTTTCTACATCCAGGGTAACATATGAGGAAGAAGTTATTTTCAAAGATTGACAACTCAACCTCATATATGCTTAGTCTAGGATGTTGTATGAAATTATTCCTGATGCACAGAGGTCAAATTATGACCATAGACAAAGGCATGGGCCTCATTCTGATGGTATTATAGGCTCTGCAAATGCTAAGTCTACAAACTTGGTGACAAACCAGTTGGAGTTGTCTTTAAGCCAGTCTATAGAAGGAAAAGCTTCGTCTTCATCCTCCACTCCCACTTAGTCGATGGATGTGCATTCTTTATAGTTGTCGACCAACCCAAATGGTAACCAGAAACCAAGAGAGAATAGAAAGAAAGGACATGGTAATAATCGTAAGGGTGGGAGAAATGATAACAAAACCAAGGAAAATGCTAACAATGATAGGTCAAATACTAATGTTAGTGAGGGAAAGAAAGAAAAGAGGAAGGTGAAGTTTCCTTGTAAACTTTGTAAAGATGATCACCTTACCCACCTATGACCTAAACTTGAGGAAGCCTCGAGGCTCTTATCTCAACTTACCTATATGTTGACCAATCCATTTCTGCATAATAAACACATGTCCTCATGATCCTTCAATACCAAAAATGCGTCGAGCGGGAATCAAAACTCCTTGGCACATGAAGTTGATCGTCTATGTGTTAATATGGTCAAGTCAAAGAGTAATGCAGCCACTCGATCTAGTGATTATGGTTCTTCATATACTGGTCCTAGTCCTAAGTCTCCCCCCCCTCCAGAAACACCTTTGCATATCGAAAATTCAGAGCCTCTGCCTCTTATTCCGAAAGGAGTACTAAAACGCTCTGCCAACAATCCTAATTCCAGAGTTGCCCATAACTATTCGATTGTTGAAGATTTGGGTCAAACCCCTTGTGCGATGTCAGATTTGGAGGTTCTCCAGATGTGTCCCTCATAAAGGAACTCCTTGTTATATGTGTTAGCATCTCTAGACCCATGTGGCTAAAAGTCTATTATGTTTGACGTCACAAATGTTAAGCCTCATTTTCCTTACCACGTGGCCTTTCAAATCCATGTGTATTACAAAAAGTATACCATCAATTAATGCACTTTTATTGATGAAGGTTTTGCAACATGCGTGATTTCCTTAACCTATTGGAAATCCATTGGTTCTCTGACTCTCTCTCAATCTATGACTACGTTCACCGCATTTGATGGTCATTCCTTTAGACCCCATGGAGTTATTTATGCTTTTCCGGTTCAATTAGGTGGAAAGACATGGGAGGTTGATTTCGAGGTGGTTGTTGTGCCCCTTGACTATAATTTACTACTAGGGAAAAATTAGACTTATTCCATGATCGCGGTCATGTCGTTTGTTTTCCGCACTTTACGTTTTCCTCACGAGGGGAAAATAGTGACGATTTATCAATTGTCCTTTGCGCATGCTATTCATAATGAATCAGTTGGACCTTCGATCCCAGTGATCGAAAATTATCAGTTGGAAACTAAGGATATTGGTGTCGAAATGTATTCCTCTTTTATGGGTACTTTTGATTTCACGACACCAATCCACCACATTTATACCATTTCCAATGATTCTTCATCATTAATGAGGTCTGTTCCTTTCTCTACTTCGTATTTCAATGACCCTTGGAGCCTACCTTCCTCAACTATGTCAGATGAAGGTTATTCATACACTGGGATGGTAGTGCCACTATAATCAACAAAGGTTGCATATCAAGTTATTCTTTAGACTGTTGTTGACCCGGATCCTGTCTCCTCGTAGACAGATGAGGAGGATCCTGTTCTCAAGCCTGTATGAGGCATCGAATCTTCTTGTTCACATGATTTCCTCGATAATACTTTACCTTAGGATGAAGCCATATTAGAGTCCATGAATGGTCCTGATAGGCCTTGGGACGATATGCATGATCACTATTACTTCCTCCCATAACTTGTTAGGATCGAACATGACGAATTTAGATCTACCTTGAGTGATATGGTCGGATACGCTGTGGTTCCACTAGATACACATGGTGTTTATGCTAAAAGAAACATGGAAAATATTTATCCTACCATCACGATCGACATCTCTCAAATTCCTGGAAAATTTGAAAAATGTATATATCAGTGCAGATTGTTCACCTGAAGAAATTAAGATCTACATTGATCTCTTCAAATAATTGTGTGACGTATTATCTTGTTCATACGAAGAGATGCTATGGATTGACCCTCGCATTATAGAACATGATATCAAGAGTTATCCTGATGCTAGACCTATTCAACAATTTCTTGGAGCTATTAATCCTACAAAGGCCCTTTCTATTAAGGCAGAGGTATAGAAGCTACTTAATGATGGTTTCATATACCTGGTTCCTTTGATCGAATAGTTATGAAACCCCATTCCCGTGAATATAAAACATGAAACCATCCATGTATGTATGGATTTTCAAGACCTGAACAAGCCTTGTCCTAAAGACAAGTTGTCGACACCTTTCATTGACTAGATTCTCCATGAGTGTGCGGGAATCAAGGTTTTTTGTTTTAGGGATGGATTTTCAGGATATAATCAAATTCAAATAAAACTTGAGGATCAACACAAGACCACATTTATTTTTCCTTGGGGTACTTTCACATACTGAAAAATTCCTTTCCTCCTTAAAAACGTCGGAGCAACCTTTCGATGCACCATGACCTTTTATTTTCATGATCTCAAACACATTGTCAAAGATTACCTTGGCGATCTCGTTGCTCACTCTCACAAGAGAGTAGATCACTCTACTCACCTTTGACTAGTATTTGAGAGATGCCATTATTATCACATCCGTTTAAACCCTCACAAGTGCATCTTTTGCATTAGGTTTGGTCGTCTCTTAGGAATATTAGTCTTTGAGAATGGGATCATGATGGATCGTATGAATGTTGAGGCAATACTTTGATTGCCTCCCCCGCACAATATTCAAAAACTTTAGGGTTTATAGGGGAAGTCTAACTTCTTCCGTCAGTTCATAGTAAACTATTCCAATTTAACTAAAGGTTTAATGCATATTTTGAATAAGGATAATTTGTTTATATGGGATGAGCGAGACCAGGAATCCTTCGATAATATTAAGAAATCCTTTTTATCAATGCCTCTGTTGAAGCCTCCTAACTAGAGTAGAGATTATTTTCTTTATATCACCGTGCTCGAAGGGACGTTTGGTATGGTTCTAGTTTAAGAGGACTACGAGCTCCATGAGCACATTTTCTACTATCTTCATATAAAGTTAGTTCATCTTAAAATTAAATACTATCACGTCGAGAAGCTAGCCTTGGCCACCATACATGCAGTCCAAAGATTACGAAATTATATATTTCTTTGCAAAAATACCGTAGTTGCAGATATCAATCCATTTGAATACATCCTTTCCAGGAATATCATAGAGGGGAAATAAAATAAGTATATTTTTATTTTGCAAGAATTTGATCTTGATTTTGCTTCGGCGATGTCTTTAGACCGTTTCTATGGAGACATTTTTATTTATCTTCAAACCTTGAAGTTACCTCAACATCGTTCTACATACGATCGATGACGTATACGACATCAAGATAAAAAATACCTTATCATCAATGAAACTTTGTATCATCAAGGTGTAGATAATATTTTTTGTTGTTTTTTGACTCATGAGGAAGTTGAGTTAATTCTCAATGACTATCACAGTGGGGCTTGTGGTGGTCATCTATATGGGCTTGTGACAACCCAAAACAATTTGCGAGCTGGTTATTTTTGGACTTCAATTTTTTAATATTGTGTTATAGCGGTCAAGAAGTGTCACCCTTTCGAAGTGTTCACTTAGAAAATGCCCTCCCATTCATCATCTCTTCACGTAGTTATCATCATCAATCCATTCAACAAGTGGGGGGTAGATTTTATGGATTGTAACCCAACTTCGACTGGGGGGCATCGACATATTATCATGGTCGTCGATTACTTTACTAAGTGGGAAGAGGCCATGCCTACCTTTAAATCTGAAGGTATGACTACAACATTTTTTGTATTCAACGAAATTATATCCCAGTTCGTAATCCCAATTTTTCCCAAAGGAGATTGTCATTGATCATGGAAGTCACTTTCATAATGAAATGATGAAGGAATGAGAATCAAAACTGGGGTTTAAGCACAATCATTCTTCCACTTATTATCCCTAGACAAATGGAAATGTAGAGGTTATGAACAAATGTATCAAGACCATTTTGAAAAAAACATTCAGCCACAGTAAGTCTGATTGGCATATAATGCATTACCCTTCACTTTGGGCATATCTAACCTCGGTTAATACTTCCACCATTTTTTCTCCTTTTCAGTTGATACATGGTGTGGAGTCAATCCTTCCAATTGAATGCAAAATCCCTTCCCTCAAACTAGCAATTGATCTCCTACTTGACACATCTGATCTTGAAGAATGTCACATACACCTAGAGCATATAGATGAATAGCGTCGAGATACCTCTAAGGACATAGAAGAAAATAAGTGATGTGTTAAGGTTCAATATGATAGGTATGTCTGTCCTTGACAGTACGTTAAGGGTGACTTGGTCCTCCTATATGACCAAGCCAAGGAATGGTTGGAGGCAGGAAAGTTCAACCCCATGTGTCATGGTCCTTATATCATGCGACGTGTTTTAGAGAAATGATCCTATGAATTGGAATATTATGAAGGGAATATGCTAGCTCAACCCATAAGTCGGCTCGACCTTAAAAGATATTACACTTGAGCCCTCAAGATTGGGTGTGACTCTTCGTATACTAGTGTATCTTTGTGTATATACATCTTTTATTTTGTGTCATCGTATTGCTTATTGAGTTTTCCCTTGGTTGTTAGATGTCAATGAAGACTTTAGTTTACTTAGGATTCGTAGACAGTCCCAATCATCATACATGGAACTTGGCTTCCACATCTTTGATCATTTACTCACCTAAGGGTCAACTGGTGTCTTCAGGTGGCGTTTGTCTGGAGCCATCAACAAATAATGTGGTTGAGTATAGCACCATTATAGATCTTTTACGTGATTCCATTTCACATGGAGTTCGATGTTTAGACGTTTTCATGGAGTCCTAGTTAGTAGTATGTTAGTTAAACGATAGTTCCCATGTGAGAGACACTACTCTACTTCGATGATTCCTACGGGTATGACTTTTTGAATGATACTTTGATTTCATTACTTACAATGGCATACCTAGAAGTTCCAATCATGTATCTGATGCATATTATAACTATGTTCTAGATTGGAATTTGTCACATAAGTAAAGTAAAGAAAACACATTCATCAATGTACACATTGTAATCTATAAAAGTAAAGTCAAGGACCAATTTTTTTTATATTTACTCTCTCCAAAAAATATGCTGTCATAGTACAAAATGGGGCCGAGACCCTCAAAATACATATATGGCCGATAGATATAATCACCATGGAATCTATGCATGTGGTGCTATATGGGTATCATGATATAACACCATGACATTTACAAGACACCGAGAGAGTCACACCCACACACGGGGCACACCCACCACTTTTCGTTGCTTAGCCTCTGGTAGATCCTCCACCTGAACCATAGGAATCTTGTGCGTCAATTGATACATGTTCCCGTGCACATTTTGTAGCACTCTCTCTACATCTCCTCCTGAATGCTCGTCTCCCTAGTTCCTCCATTGATGTCATGGGAATCCATCTGGTCTTCGCAGACCCACATCTATGTAAAAAATCATTTTTGTTAATACTTGATACCATACAAAAATATTTGTATTTTTTATTTTGAAAGAAAAAAAAAAAATGAAATATATAAAAAAAAATTCATATATATATCATTGTAGGTGGATCCTAGTGGAAAATACATCTCTATATCTCCTTTGTAGTCGATCCCAGCATAAGATTAGTCGTTTATGGCTATCGCCTGTCGATGCCACGAGAAGAAGAACTCATCGTTGTAGGGGGTTGACACCCTACCACCTCCTAACCACCTCATCACATCCATCCATAGTGACATGGTTGGATCACATGGTCCATTTAGGATGATTTCTACTCTAGGTATCAAGCCTCGAAATGGCCCAAATAAAAAACTACATAAGATGGATGCAAACCCAAAGTTTCTCTTCCTCCCTTGCTTGTGGTCTGTCAGCTGACTATTCATGCTAGTCGATAGTGACATCCACCAATCATAAAATATGGGTTTTAAACACTCCACTACATAAAAACATGAGTGGCCTTGATGCCTAGTGCAATGAAGTTGACCCTGAGGTCCATGTAAGGACAAGGATGAAGATATTCAAACTCAGGTTTTCAATCGCCCTGATGGGGAGTTAGCTCCCTACTTTTTTTGTGCCTACAATATAGTGGGTGGAAATGTAATGCTCTATGTTAATACCACCCCCATCCCCCCAGTCTTTGAGATTCACCACCTCGCCCAGATGAGACAATCATGTGATAAAATAGATGTCATCTACTTCAATCCTCAATGGTTTCCCATCGAGATTGAAGGTCTCTTTTTTTGGATCCCAAACGTTTACTAGCATTTGGAGGAACCTCACTTGATCCCTCATTCCTTTTAGAGCCCAAAATTTGTAAAGGACACATCTTTTTAGATCTAGTTGGGCCCCTTCATCTCCTTCCACTATTGCATATACTTACTCATGCTCTCTCTCTCTCCATTCAAGCACCATCCTACAAAAGAAAAACCATTTTTTAAGTTAAATTCATTAAAACTTTTGTTTTCCGACTTGTACACAAGTTGTAATGTTAACATTCACATGTAGGACCACATATACACATGAAATATTTGTGTTTCCCACGTACATTTCTCCATATACAAGACCTAATAAAATATAGCTCGCGTACACCCTAATTCATATGGTATGCCCTCAAATACTCAAAAAATGAAGACTAAGTTTAAAATTTAAACCACTATAAATGAAGAGGAGGGAAAGAGAACTTACTTGGTCCAGACAGTTGTCAATTCTGTTGATCTTAGCTCCCACAATCGACACTTGAAGATCATGGGAAAAATTGTCCAAAATACACTATGTGTGTAAAAAACTTAAACAATATGGTAAAATTAGTTATTTTTACTATTAGTAGAAAATTTGTATCCACTTTACATAGTTTATGCTCATTTTTTGACCTAGTGGACTAATAGTGCAGTAGAAGGAGTTGGTTTTAATGGTTTTGTCTAGGGATTTTTTTCGTTTCTAGCATCATATTTACTATTCGTGACTTTGGAAGGTATTTTATTTTACCATCATATAGGATAGGTTGCCACTCTATTTTTCATATTTTCATTATCCTATGATGATGATCCCTATGCCTTAGGTAAGAACCCAGTTATTAGCGACATGGAACTTTCTTACTACTACTAGAAGTGGCATTATTGAGTGGTATAGGCTTACCACACATGGGTGCCCTAGTTAGAACCTTTGTGCCATTTGGTGCCCATGAAATAAGTATTCCATAAGACCAAGAGTCCCTTATAGTTCCAATATGACTTTGCGTTCAAAATCCATATCCTTATTCACAAGCATTTTGACCTATACCTAAGGGACTCCCCTCAAGTCTTAGTTAATCTCTTTTCCGACTCTCTAAAAAAGAGAAAATATTGTCAAGTGAAATTGTCTCTTTCACAGTCATTAAATGGATTTGAAAGGACGTCTAATTGGTGTAAGTTTAACCCTTTTTTGGACCAAGTAGACTAGCTTCGAAAAATGAATACTCTAGTCAACATTGTCTAGAAGAGTTCTCTCAGGTATTATTTTATACTTTTTCGGGCCTAGGGGACTAAATTTATGAAAAATGACATTCTTTGGAGTTAAGTTGCAATTTCCTTCCATTATATTTCTTGCAGTATTGAGCCTATTATTGATCCCCTATTTCTCATTATAAGCCTCTTACCTCAACAATTTGCATCACTAGCCAAACGAAGCCTTATTTATATACTTTTCATCTTGACACCCTGTACCCTAAGAGGAAACATTCCCCCGAGTGTCCATGTCGTGCATGCACTTCCTTGAATTGAGAATAGGTATGTTCCACTATTTGGAGGTTGTTGCTTACTTGTGACACTCATTTCCTCTCTTGTATCATAACATTTATTTTCCTATGAAAAAATAAAAAAAGACGGGCAAGAAAATAATATTATCTTATATTGGCAGCAATCATGTCGCCTTTGAAAAGAGAACAAACTTTCGAGTCCATTATCATCCAAAGTTTGGGTTTATTATGGCCTTAGGAAGTTGAGATCGTTACTTAGAGTTTACTCCTTTTACTGGTTATTCTTCCATTCCCTATGGAGAGTTCATTGATGCCTCCTGCATAATGAAGTTTCATCATTAATTCTATGGTTCCTCAGTTATCCATTTGTCTCATGCTCTTGTTCATAGGAAGTGTATAACCCTGTGTCATCCATCTCTCAGAACTCTTGACTTTGTATGTCCGTCATACCCTCAGTGTGTCTCAGAGTCACATGAAGTTGTATTCCTACCATGCACTATGATCCTTCTTTCATTATGGGTAGGTAAGCTTGAACCCAACAATCGACATCTCCTCATTGGTCGTTGACTGGGGGGGTTTCCCTTATGTTTAATGGAAAGAAATCTATTCACACATTGGGATTCATGCAGAGGCTTGGATGTCACTAGCCTTATTGGTGGTTTCTTCTCCTTTGTCGACAATCTTCCTTATTGGTTGTTATTCATAGGGTCTTTTCCGTGCACTACTTGCATCTGGTGCATGCGAAAGACACATAGGGTTGTTGGTTCGTGAACATCCTCTTCGTCTGAGTTCCTCCAAATAATCAAGCTATTGCTTTGTACCTCATGCTGACTAATGATGGATTCCTTGGTGCTCTCCTTTCAGCAGGTCTCCTTCCATCGAGTTCATCTCATCTATTATGCAAACAAGGCCTAGAATCCTATGCGTACCTAGAGGCTTGCATTTATTACTGATAGGTTCTCCTGCCATCGACATTTGGGAACAAACCAATGTCTCATGAACGATGGATTCTTCAATTTTTTGACCTCAACACCTTTATTCACACTTTTAAGAATGTACTCTGTGCCTTTATACCTGCTTTCATCATCGTTATGTTGTCTCGCGTTTGTTAACAATATACATTAATGTCTGGTAATCAAATGAAGTCTCATTGTGTTCGACTTCAACTCCTCTATTCACATGATGTAGACTTGCACCTTTGGAAGATTGCATAGAAGACATTCATTTTAAAGTAGGAACTTTCCTGAGTTGTTGTTGTCTTTCATTAGATTAGTACCTATATGATTCCAATGATCATGGGAGATTAGATTGTACTCCATTGTATACAGTTATATTCATATTGATTTTGAGACTGTTTCTCACGGGCCTTGTTTGTGACTATAATATCCTATGGTACGTGTCTAGTTTGTATTGCCTATTCATGGCCATGAACAAATATTTGGTATATTTCCACATGGATCTGTAGTGTAATTCAAATTGGAAACCATTTGTACAAAGTCATTATGGATTGTAATATTCGCATGACCAACTAGAACTTCCAACTGAGTCTCCATCACTCCACTTCTAGGAATTATAATGTATTTCAGCCATTAAAGATGCTCCTTTGACCTCACACATTAATGGGCATCTGTTATAGAAAGTTTTGTCTCACCCCATGGAAATTGCGTAGAGGGCCTTTTCCATTTCCCTATGCAAACTTGAAGTGCCTTATTGTACCTTCGAGAGAAAAAAAAACATAAATTTCCACATATACGCGCCCTACCAGTTAGACAAAATGTGTATACATAGATTACACCATTACAACTCGTGTACATCAGGTTTTCTGCCCAAAATTAAAAATTGTGTTGGGTTTTCATGTCACGTCATGAGATCCATGATCCTTGACCTTCCATATACTGGAAATGTTCCAACTCGACCCTTGAGTTCCACTTGAAGGCTATAAATTGAGCCCTATCGAAATTGTGGAGGAGGAGAGAATTCATCTTTTGAGAGAAAATATACTCTCGAGAAATTTCACTTCACATTGAGTTTGCATCCATTTATCTTTGAAAGTATGAGCACATTGCTCATCCCCCAAGCTCTTCCTTATTTGATGGAGAACCTCATTGTATCCCTTATATGAGCTTGCCTTTGATGGATGATTAAATTGGTGGAGGCCCAACTAGAGAGACTTAGTTTCTTGGTTCCGATGTTTGTCGACACATAAGTTTGTCATTTATACACTTATGTTGAACATTTTTAATAGAAATACTCTTTTCTGCTCCAATTGATATCTTGCAAATATTTGAATTATTATTCCATGGGCGTATTTTTCATGAATGTTAATGAATTATGCTATTTTATACGATAACATTATTTATTATCACCATATGCTTGTGTCTCTTAGTTGTTGAGAACAAGTTGCAGGTATAAATCTTTGAGTTGCATGCTCAACGGTAATCTGGGTAAACTCTTGATCTTGTCATGTTAGCATTTATTTTATATCACATAATTGGGATTAGAGTTGATTTGTGTCTATCATTCCATGTGTTGTGGTTTACCCCATGCCATAGAGTAAATTTCCTCGTAACACACATAAAACACATATTACTTAACTTATAAAATAATAAATACAAATAATAAACCTAAATGTATAATTATAATAAGTATAAATCACTTTTAATATTTAAATTTATATTACTAAATACAAATACTAATATTAAACCTAATATATGAAACATGCCTATAAAACAATCACATAAAACACATAGTACCTAATGTATGGAATAATAAATACAAATACTAAACCTAAATGTATGATTGTAATTAGTACTTGTATTAACCAATAAAAATACTAAACCTAATATATGATTGTATGAAGTATAATTCAATCAAATGTCTAAATGTTTTATAGGTAACATTAATATATTAATGTTAAACCTTACAATTTGCTTTCCCAATGGTTCGCTTTATAAAAAGAGCTTCAATAAATATAAGAATTCGATCAGATTGAGTTGGAAAATATTTATAAAAAGAGCTTCAATAAATATAAGAATGCGATCAGATTGAGTTGGAAAATATTTATAAAAAGAGCTTCAATAAATATAAGTAGTTGATCACATTGAGTTTGAAAATATATATTTTCAATAAAAATAAGTAGTTGATCACATTGAGTTCCAAGAAATATATATTTTAGTGAATAAATGATGATCACTTAGTTGGGTGATGTATATTTTAGTAGATGATATGTAGTTAAAAATGTTATCTTATATAGATTTAATAAATGGTTTTTGAATAAAAATGGGATTAAATATTTATTTTAATTATTTATTATATAAAATTTACATAAATGTAAAAAATTGATGATAAAAAATTATTATGATGTAAAAACACCATTTTTAATGTTAAAAAATTATTACGTCACTATCTCAACATCAAAATTTCACTATCCATATTCTTTGTTTGCACAATTTGGAACTGTTTTAATATTGAAATCACCACTCTCTCAATATCCGTACTTTTAATTAAGATCATAAAATCACCACTATCTTAGCATGCATACTCTTAATCCTTTTCACAACCTTCACATCACAACTTTTGTTAGTGTTATTTTCCAATACATTATTTTTCATTGTGGTGAATTAGTATTATCTTAGCATGCATACTCTTAATCCTTTTCACAACCTTCACATCACAACTTTTGTTAGTGTTATTTTCCAATACATTATTTTTCATTGTGGTGAATTAGTATTAGTTGTAAACTTACCTAGGAATCCTTATTGAATCCTTATTGGTCTATTTATGACAACTATCCTTTGCTAAATACTGAATCTTTCCCATTGATATGTAGGAGACACTCCCATGTATTTTATAAACAAAATACCTAAAAGATCTCTCTCTTCTAGAAGGCTTTTGTTTTTTGCAGTAGTTTTTTATTGCAGAATATTGTTTTAAATATATTCATGTCATCAGAGCAATCTCTCCCTATCCCTTCTCTTTTTTTCTGAGAGATATTTGTTGGTCAAGTAATCTTCATATCTTGATTAGATTGGATTGAAGGCTTTTGTTGTTTGCAGTAATTTTTTTTATTGCAGAGTATTGTTTTAAATATATTCATGTTATCAGAGCAATCTCTCCCTATCCCTTCTCTTTTTTTTCTGAGAGATATTTGTCGGTCAAGTAATCTTCATATCTTGATTAGATTGGATTGAAAACCATTGTTTAAGATAGACTTTTTTGGTTGCATATCTATTTTTTTGTTCACTGACGCGAGCTCACATTCCATCCACATCTGTGGCTCCTTTGTTGAACTGTTTGTTGGTGAATCCGCATATTAAAGTGTTGTTGATGGCCTCCTACAGTTGAACCTGTCATCCAGGGTGCCTGGGGTTCATAAGCCACTGCACATATAAGAAGAATTAACGGATGATCAGTCAATTCGTCAAAGTGCATGAAGTATTAACCTACTATTTTCCGCCCTCTCACATTCATAGCTACCCAATAGTTTTGGTAGACCGTTGAATTCTGCTGTCGTACATAACTTTGGTATGATCTAAGTCTTGTTTTTGAATCAACGCATTATTATTTGTAAATATGGGTAATGCATCTTTTTGGAATTGGTAATTGATCTTGTTGAGATGCCTTTGATAATTGGTAATTGATCTTGTTGTTTAGATGCTTTTTACAATTAGTATGATATTAGTTTTTATATTTTTTTGGAAAGGTGGGGGTAAAAATGTTTTTTATTATTATATATATATATATATATATATATATATATATATAAATTAAAATTAAAAGTTTAAAGACGATTTGATTTCGTAGAAAGGAGGCCCATTGGCTTATGAATATTATCTATTTGATTACATGATGGCAAATAGTTTGAATTGTTTAAGTTTATATCAAAACAAATTGGGCATTTCACAGATATGGTGGTCCTTTTTTTTTTCTATTCATAAAATTGCAGAGTGGAGGACTATTAAGATACTAACTCCCCTCCATAATTATAACACATGGAAACTGAAGATACAACAATTTTTGTAATCTAAAGGCTTCCATGAGAAATGTAAATTGAGGCTCAATCAATGTTTACTAAAGAGATCAATAAAACTTTTTATTAAAACAAATTTGATGAAGTCATGGGTTTGATTAGCTTGTAGGTTTTAAAGATTTTTTTGTTTCATTATACTCAATATAAAACTCTAGAAGTAAGTTGAGACAAGTTGGCCTCATTATTTGGTAAAGTCAATGAATTCCTAGCCTTACAATTCAAAGTGGAATTATCATTGTGTCTACCTAATGATAATGCATTCATTGAAGACTATCTTAACAAATTTAAGTTTTTGGTGGAATCGCTGAAAAGGTGTGGAAAAACAAATCAAATGAAGAGTGCATTTTCTTGATTCTCTCCCCGAAAAAATGTCATTTTAAAGTATTTTCTTCTACTTTTTACTCTAATATGGATCATTGGGAGATAAACTTAAAATTATGTATTTTGAGCTATTATGTGAGCATCTAAAAAGGGAACAATATAAGTTTATGCAATTAAATTTTCTTACTAGCTCTAAGAATCAAGCTCTTCTATCTCAAATCTCCAAAGGTTGGCACAAAATTTTGTATAAATAGAAGAAATATTCTGCTCAAGCAAGTGAGTCTCCCTCCAATCTTGAACAAAAAAAAAATTATTTTCCTCCATCTTCCAATTCTAATGAGTTTTCCTCCAAGACAAGGAAAAATAAGTGAAGTGAAACCTGTAGTTTTTGTGGCATACTTGGGCATGCCCGAAATGCTAGTTGAAACTAGATTCTTTGAATAAATCCATGGGACAAAAAAATATTTCAATCTACACACATTTTTCATCTATTAAAGGGCATACTTTTTCTACTCAAGCCTTATATGCATCTTCAAAAAAATGTATAATTGATTATGGTATATTAACCCATTTGACTCATTCTCCTCTATTGTTTTCTTCCACATCCAAATGTAGCTTCTCATATATTGAAGTTGGACACTCTACATATCTTGATGTTTTAGTATTAGGCATTGTGGAGTTAGATGATAGATGCATCAATGATGTTCCTCTTTTTCTTGAAATATCTACTAATATACTTTATATTTATTAGATATGTCATTTTGGTGATTGAAGACATTCAAGTTTTCTCCAAATGATGTACTCATTCAAGAGCTATAGAATCCAAACATCATTGTCTCTTTTGGAAAAGTTGATCATAATTCTTGATCATACTTGCTTGATTATTTTGAGTATTCCTTTATTTAGTCTTTCATTGTAGATAATGATTCTTTGAGTATAATTTGGCATGAAAAATTTTAAAATATAAACTATATGTATTTGCGGCAATTGAGCAAGGGCTTTTTTCATCCCCAGACTCAGACAGTGTAGAAAGGTGTTTTCGGACGGGCGGATCCCATATCTTTAGTTTTAGATTTTGATCTTATTTATATATTTGATATCAGGCCGGGCATGATCTTATTTAGAACCGAACCTTGAGGCAGGCGATTCTCGATAAACCTTTTTTATTTATCTTATTTTACACCCACTTTTTGGATTAGGGAAAGCTACTTCGTTCCTTATTTTCACTTCTTTTTTTTCTTCCTGTAGATTCACCCACTACTCACCCAATATTAAGATAAGATTGAATTGACTCTTATCTAACCCCCAACCACATGGATAAGACATTTATAGATTGGTATTCCTAAAATTTCTTGTATGGATGGAGTTTTTCCAGGTTGTGTTATTGAAAAAAAAAACTAGGATAATTTTTCTCAAGGAAAGGCCCTCCATTCTATGACACTTGTTGAGTTGGTATATAGTGATCTCATGTCATTTCCAACTCGTTCATTTTCAAAGGCTAGATATGAACTCACTTTATTTATGACTTCTCTCATTTGTCTTGGGTGTACTTTCTTAAGTATAAGAGTGAGGCATTTGTTATTTTTCAAAACCTCAAGGATTTTGTTGAGAATAAATCACACATGGGATATCATTCATCTTCCTAGGAATAACATTTGTTTCATTGTAAATGGGTCTACAAAACCAAATATGTAGCATGGCTTTATTGAAAAGAATATCGTGCACCCTATGGTCAAGGGATAGTTTTATGATTATTTCATAGTTCAATCATTATTATAATCCTATAGCTTACACTAAAAGGAAATGCATTGACCTCTTGATTTTGGTTCTTTATGTGGATGATTTAATTCTCACAGGGAGTTCTTCAGCTATGATTCAAAATGTTCATGAACCATTGTTGGGATTGTTTGGTATGATAGATTTAGGATTTTTCCATTATTTTTTTGGTATGTAGTTTCTTCAGTATTCATAAGGGATATCCATTTTCTAGCAGAAGTATGCACTTGATTTACTTCAATGCTTTGGAATTGATAATTTTAAGAATGCTCCTACTCCAATTCCATTAGGTGTTTCCCTTTCTACTAGTTTCTATTCACCACATGTTAATTGATCTGTAAATTGACGTGGATATTTCATTGAAATAGTTTTTCACAATTGATCTTATAATATTATGAAATATTAGATTATGCAATTTATTCCCTTTTACCCTATATTACTTATTACTAGACTATTGATCAAATTTATGAAAGTAAATGAATATCTAAATGAAAGAATATTTAAATGAAAGAACATGAAAATATACATACCATCCATAGAATTGAACACAAGATGTCCGATATGAGAGAAAAAAAATCTAGAAGGTGAGTCTTATGCTTTTCTCTCTTTTATCCGGTTATGAAAATGAAAATACAAAGAAAGTGTCACTTACTATGGAGTTCTGTATGACTTTGTGGCCTCAATGAATACTATAGAATCTGCTTTCTACATTTGTTATGATATCTAATTCCACTCCCTAGATGCTCTAATAAACTTTGGAACAAGTGAAATACAAAACAATAAAACCCCTTCTCTTTTTAGCGCCTTAGTATTTAACATAGACCGAAAGTTGTCTAGCGTTAGGGTTTTTACATCCTTGACCCTCAATTAGTGATAACGATTTGGAAATTCTAGAATCTTCTTGAAATTCCACACATGTCTATCCCCACATGTGTTAGTAATGGGGGATGACATGGAATCCACTTTTACCATGGTAGGAAACATGGTAATTCAACTTGTGGGTGGCGTAACTTTTGCATACAAGCTCCAATTGAGAGGATTTTTGCACCATTAGAAAGGATTCAATTTGTAGAAACTTTTCCATGAAATGTAATATATGCTAACAAAGTTTTGACTCCAAAAAAATGTTATTTGATGCCTCAAAATGACTCTAGAAGGTTTTACACCACAAATCTACAAACATAGAACTTCCACTAAAATTGTCCCTACAAGTTAATTTCTCCAATTTTTCAACCTAGAAAGTACTAAGATAGATGAAATTTTTTATAATGATCCATTTTCGATCACACCTCCCCATTTTGGGAGGATTTTGGTACCTAAAATATTTATTCAATGAGGTGATGCTATTTTTATTCTATCTTCTGCTTGGAGTACCATTTTTCCTTGCCTAGAAATTGCCATTCAACCTAATCTATGAAAGGCCATGTTGCCCCTGTCTAGTAAATCTA
>JZKD02S1723244.1:77832-96392 GCA_000966675.3 Picea glauca
AATGTAAAATAATACTTTAATTTATACATTCTTATTATATATTAGATTAATGTAATACATTAAGTTAATATAGTAATAGATAATTATGTTATATAGATTCATGAATTAATACAATAATAATAATAATAATAATAATCTATTTTTAAGGATTTGATTTGTAAAGTCTATGAAGGTATACATACCCTACCCCCTCTGGATTTGAACCTGTGACCTCTTAAGAGGAAACACATGTTCTTAACCATTAGACCCACTCTTCTTATTATATATTATATTAACTTAATAATTAATTAATTGATTAATTATATATTAGTATGTTAATGGTAGTTTCTCAAGACATCCACTAACAATAACTACTTTATAAAAATAATTGATATAGATTCATGGACATCATTTTACACCTATCCAAATTATAGCTAAGATCCACCTATATCAATCACTTTTATAAAATGATTGTTACTAGTATAATATAATTATATTTATATATAAATATATAATAATCATTAAAATAATTAATTAATATAAATAAATATATAAATTATAATAATATATATTATAATAAAAACTCTAAATAAAATAATAAATAAATAAATAATAGATGAAAATCCAAAATAATGAAAATGGAGCAACATAACAAATATTGCAAAGTTCAATCCAAACGTTCCATTTATACATTAATTGATATTTTAAAACACATAAGTTACTGCAGCCTGAGAATTAAATAATTAAAGCTAAGTAAATTAGGCCGATTATACCTCGGATGGGGTGACATGTGGGCAGTCTGGGCACGTGGAGGCGCTAACGGGGGGGCCATTTATGGAGGCCCCTACTCCTGGCTGGGAGCAGTTAATAGAGCCCTCGCCTCCGTAGATCACCAGATTACGATGGAGCTCCTCGCGCATGGGCATGGGACGGCCAGCCAGAGCATTAAGCTCTCGGCATTAATGCTAGCAGCTATAGGTTATGTGTATTTCAGTGTGAACAAACCTCCCACTTCGCATTCGATTTTGTTCCAGTAGGTTCAACATCGCCGCGCATGAGGTTCCGCCCTAGCCCTCACCATGCCACGGGTAAGGGGTAGGCCTCGCCGAGGCGCTGGCTGGTACACAGCAAACTCACAGAGAAAACGACATCAGTGGTTTGTCAGAGTTGTGCTCCTGGCCAGGAAAAAACGGAGGGGTGGTGCCACTGTAGCTAACTCGTTGCCCCGTACTTACATTGAGGAGGACCTATCCATCAAGCTTCCATTGGATTTTTCCGAAAGAAGGATGTTCGTCGTCCCGTACAATTCGGATCCTCCGGTGAGCTTTGGACGCACGCCAACTGCACCCAATTTGGGCAATTCTCCAGCACCCTCCATTGCTTCGAGTGAAGCTTTTGCGGCCTACCCTATGGAGGAGGAGCCATCGGAATCCAATGTTGGGGTGCAGACACAGGGGACATCGCTGGACCACAAGGCAAGGGAAGAGGAGGATGGGCAGTAGGAGGGATTCACTGATACGCAGTAGCAGAGGACGACGCCGAGTCGAGAAGAAGCGGAGCCTGAAAGGAATTCGCCACCTTTTCCGTCGTTCCTGCACCATGAACACCTAGAGTTGATCTTTGAAGTGCGTAGCCTCGTGGACGATCAAGCCTTCAGAGCAGTGTGACTCAGCCAACGCCTAGATATGTTGTATGCGGCCTACTCCAAAGCTACTACGCGACGCCAATGCCCCACTTGTGTGCAACCCTTCGTCCTCCCTCTCAATGGAGGCAACTTCCACTGAATAGGTTCCAGTTTTCCTTATGGCTTCCATGCTCTTTTCAGCGACAGTTTATCAGAGCAGTAGCTCTCTAGTTCTTAGCATAATTAGCTTTAGCATAGTTTTTCTGTCACTATTGAACATACTGGACATAATCCTTGGTTTCCTTCGGGTAGGGTGGCGAAACATTACGCCAATTTTTGCTTGCTACTGTGAACAGGACAGTGGTCATATGCATGACAAATGTCTATCCTTTTTGAAAACTTAATATAACAGGTTCTGCTTTTTATTTAAAAAAAAAATAAAAATAATTAGGCCGATTATAAACTACAATGTGTCAACCCTGCCATAAATTTCAAATATTGCAAGGTTCATTTCAAAAGTTCCATTCATACATTAATTGATATTTTAAAACAAAGAAAAGTTCCATTCATACATTAATTGATATTTTAAAACAAAGAAGTTAATGTAGCCGTGACAATTAAATAATTAAAGCTAAATAAATTAGGTCGATTATAAACTACAACGTGTCAACGTGTCGAGTGTGTCCAGCATGAATTGGACACACTCGACGTCCAAGAGACCGATGTGGCGCAGGCGGGTCTACTCTACATTATGAAATGTTACTACACTCAAGTGGGCATATATGAAACGTTAACGACACTCCCCACGCTAATCAGAGTGTTCATGGTGGGTTCATGGTGGAAGCAAACGTGGCTAACACATCCCACCAATACATGTTAAAGAAATACTTTAAAAAACTTAAAGTAGATGCCATAAAAACTCTAAAAGCTTTTCATTCACAGTAAAATTTCTAAAAACTCTATAAGCTTGTCATTCAAATTTTTTTCTTTAATTTTAATCATTGTTTCTAAAGATGAACCAACCTGTTTTGTCATTATTATTATGTTAATTATTTTAATATATTTTTAAGATGAATCAACATATTTTGTCATATGTAAACAAGATTATTATTATGTTAATCATTTTAATATTTTTTTAGATGAATCAACATGTTTTGTCGTATGTAAACAAGTTGATGATTAAAATCACAGCTTTTAATTTATTGTAATGACCAAAAATATTCAGCATATGAAATCATGTCTATTAAAAACTCAATTGAAATTAAAAACATATTAAATCTGGCCATTTCCCATAAATGTATGCCAATCAAACTAACCATTAAAATAATAATGTTTTTAATAGAAAAATTGTAATGGAAAATTATGAAAAATTGGTTCGGGTAATTGAAGCGATATTTCTCACACATATGCGACGTGAATTAGTACTCATTACTTTGTGATTCAAATAATAGATTTATTGACACATGATTCGAATAAGAGATATATTAAACTAACCTATTAAACTCCATTAAAAATGTTTTTCTGCATTAACGCATTAACTTTCTTTTTTTATTAGTACCCGAGAGCATGGATTATAGCAATATGTTGCATGTCAAATTCATGATTACTTTTATGAATTTAAAAAATAATTATAATGTTTTTCAATAAATATTTCTCTAAGGTGAATTTTATAAATAAAAAAATTATTTTTTAATTTTAAAAATTTATAATTAAAAAAAAATCATTTTTTTATTTTCAAAGTTTATAATTATTTATTATAAATTTTACAATAAATATTTATTAACATATTTATTAACTATGAATTTTTAAATATTTAAAATTTTATTTTTTGGTCAGTAGATCTATTTGAATTTGACAATTAACAACGAAATTATACCGTTAAAATAATTTGATTTTTTGAAATCATGAAAATGCCACCTTTCCTCTTAAATTCAACTTGTTCTCAGGTATTTACTTGCTTCTGATTAAATTCATGCGAATATCATCGGGCACTCAAAACATCTAGATAATTATTAAAGCCCTTTTACAGATTTGCAATTAGATGACAAAATTAGAGTCCTTTCATAGATTTGAACTATGTGAAGAATGATCCTATTCATAAAGAGCAAATTACATATTTATTACGCCGAAAGGCGTATCCCTATTGGCAATGGGCACATTTTATCATCTTTTAATCTTAAATCTTAATCTTACAATCAACAATACGGGCTCAGATCAAATTTGATGGATCCGATCGAGAAGCCTGTACCATTTCGGGTCTCAAATTTTGGGTCCGCTCTTCATATTTGATGGATCGGATCGAGAAGCCTGTGGTCCATCTGTGTAACCCAGGCTTCTCAATCCAATCCATCAAATTCGAAGAGCGGACCATTTATGTACCTGTTCATCTTTCGTCTTCTTTACGGGTTTGATGGATCAGATCGAGAAGCCTGTGGTCCATCTGTGTAACCCAGGCTTCTCAATCCGATCCATCAAATTCGAAGAGCGGACCATTTATGTACTTGTTCATCTTTCATCTTCTTTACGGTCTCATCTTCTTTACGGGCTTTAGTGCAAGTGAAACCCAAGGTAATCCTTTCCAATAACTATTTTCATTCTATGACCGGTTAGATCGTGTCGCCTTAACCGGTTAGTGGTTTTAATTGTTCATTAATTGCTAATTGCTGTGTGATATAGAAGACGGGCAGAGTTACAATAATTGGAGCAACGAAATACTAATTCTCTTATGAGCGCATGGAAACTGTAACTCGAGTGTTGTACGCATCGGATCTTTTGATATACGGAAGATAAGTTTATATCTTGGAAGACTTGTCCTCTATTGAATGGTGCTTGCAGTTTTTTGAAAGAGGTAATTTTCATTCATGACTCATGGAAACGCTATGAAATTATTTTCTGATTGGGTTTTCTTTGGCTTGCTCTATTCATTTGTCAACAATGGATATTTACAGTTGCATTCTAATACAACAGGCGGACGACACCCAATCCTACAAAAAATACATTGGAGCTCTAATCCGTAATAGAAGTTATGTAAACTCAAGCCTTCAAAAAGTTATTGTGTAAGTGAAACTATATCAACATATTATTTCATTTTTAAATTCTAATTAAAATTTTAATTAGGACTTCTGTTAAACTTAAGGTTTTCTTGTAATCTTAATATGTTGATTAAGGTTTGTTTGTTTGTAAATGAAATAGGCGTGAGATTTGTTTGCAAATGAAATGTGCCTTTCGACGTCCATCAACCACAACCATGTGGTTGTGCTAGTTCTATCCCTTTTATAGATTTGAATTGTTACACTGAAAGGCGTACACCTATTGGTAATGGGCACATTTAATCATCTTTTAATCTTAAATCTTAATCTTACAATCAACAATTAAAGATGTTGGCATATTCTTAGTCGTTCTCCCAAATAAATGGATGAGATTTACTATTCATAACTTCCTTGCATTTATGAATGCATATGTTCACATGTTTACTTTTTCACATTTATCTAATCATATTAAAAAATTACTGTAAGGCTATATGACTGCCACGTTAATATAATTAACAAGGATTAATATCTATGCAATATTTTATTGCCACATTTGGATGATTAGTAGGCACTACCTCAAATGGATTGCACGTATCTGCTGGGATGTGAATGGTGGCCACGTACTACTAAGATATGAATGTTTTTTTTAATTAAATGGATATGGATTACTTGTGTCGGGTACCACAAGATTATGGAAGGAAAGAATGGACCATTTATGTGCCTGTTCATCTTTCATCTTCTTTACGGGCTCGTCTTTATTATGGGATTTAGTGCAAGTGAAACCCAAGGTAATCCTTTCTGATAATTATTTTCATTCTGTGACTGGATAGATCGTGTCGCCTTAACCAATTAGTGGTTTTAATTGTTCATTAACTGCTAATTGCTGTGTGATATAGAAGATGGACAGAGTTACAATAACTGGAGCAACGAAATACTAATTCTCTTATGAGCATATGGAAACTGTAACTCGAGTGTTGTACACATCGCCTCTTTTGATATATGGAAGACAGGTTTATATCTTGGAATACTTGTCCTCTATTGAATCGTGGTTGCAGTTTCCCGAAAGAAGTAATTTTCATTCATGACTCATGGAAACGCTATGAAATTATTTTCTGATTGGGTTTTCTTTGGCTTGCTCTATTCGTTTGTCAACAATGGATATTTGCAGTTGCATTGTAATACAATAGGCAGACGATGCCCAATCCTACAGAAAATACATTGGATCTCTAATCCGTAATATAATTTATGTAAACTCAAGCATTCAAAAAGTTATTGTATATGTGAAACTATATCAACATATTATTTCATTTTAAAATTCTAATTAAAATTTTAATTAGGATTTATGTTAAACTTAAGGTTTGTTTGTAATATTAATATGTTGATTAAGGTTTGTTTGTTTGTAAATGAAATAGGCCTGAGATTTGTTTGCAAATGAAATATGCCTTTCGGCGTTCATCAGCCACAAGCATGTGGCTGTGCTAGTTCTATCCCTTTTATAGATTTTAATTGTTACGTAAGAAAGGCGTACACCTATTGGTAATGGGCACATTTAATCATCTTTTAATCTTAAATGTTAATCTTACAATCAACAATTAAAGATGTTGGCATATTCTTAGTCGTTCTCCCAAATCAATCGATGAGATTTACTGTTCATAACTTCCTTGCATTTATGAATGCATACGTTCACATGTTTACTTTTTCACATTTACCTAATCATATTAAAAAATTATTGTAAGGCAATATGACTGCCACGTTAACATAATTAACAAGGATTAATATCTATTATTGCCACATTTGGATGATTAGCAGGCACTACCTCAAATGGATTGCACGTATCTGCTGGGATGTGAACGGTGGCCACGTACTACTGAGATATGAATGGTCTTTTTTAATTAAATGGCTATGGATTATTTGTGCCGTGTACCACAAGATTATGGAAGGAAAGAGCGGACCATTTATGTGCCTATTCATCTTTCATCTTCTTAACAGGCTCGTCTTCTTTATGGGATTTAGTGCAAGTGAAACCCAAGGTAATCCTTTCTGATAACTATTTTCATTTTGTGACTGGTTAGATCCTGTCGCCTTAACTGGTTAGACGTTTTAATTGTTCATTAATTGCTAATTGATGTGTGATATAGAAGATGGGCAGAGTTACAATAACTGGAGCAACGAAATACTAATTCTCTTATGAGCATATGGAAACTGTAATTCGAGTGTTGTACGCATCGCCTCTTTTGATATACGGAATACAGGTTTATATCTTGGAATACTTGTCCTCTATTGAATGGTGGTTGCAGTTTCCTAAAAGAGGTAATTTTTGTTCATGACTCATGGAAACACTATGAAATTATTTTCTGATTGGGTTTTCTTTGGCTTGCTCTATTCGTTTGTCAACAATGGATATTTACAGTTGTGTTGTAATACAACAGGCGGATGACACCCAATCCTACAGAAAATACATTGGAGCTCTAATCTGTAATAGAAGTTATAAAAACTCAAGCCTTCAAAAAGTTATTGTATAGGTGAAACTATATGAACATATTATTTCATTTTTAAATTCTAATTAAAATTTTAATTAGGATTTTTGTTAAACTTAAGGTTTGTTTGTAATCTTAATATGCTGATTAAGGTTTGTTTGTTTGTAAATGAAATAGGCGTGAGATTTGTTGCAAATGAAATATGCCTTTCTACGTTCATCAGCCACAACCATGTGGCTGTGCTAGTTCTATCCCTTTTATAGATTTGAATTGTGGTGTACACCTATTGGTAATGGGCACATTTAATCATCTTTTAATCTTAAATCTTAATCTTACAATCAATAATTAAAGATGTTGGCATATTCTTAGTCGTTCTCCCAAATCAATGGATGAGATTTACTGTTCATAACTTCCTTGCATTTATGAATTCATACGTTCACATGTTTACTTTTTCACATTTACCTAATCATATTAAAAAATTACGGTAAGGCTATATGATTGCCACGTTAACATAATTAACAAGGATTAATATCTATGCAAGATTTTATTGCCACGTTTGGATGATTAGCAGGCACTACCTCAAATGGATTGCACGTATCTGTTGGGATGTGAACAATGGCCACGTACTAGTGAGATATGAATGGTTTTTTTAAATTAAATGGCTATGGATTATTTGTGTCGGGTACCACAAGATTATGGAAGGAAAGAGCGGACCATTTATGTGCCTGTTTATCTTTCGTCTTCTTTACGGGCTCGTCGTCTTTACGGGCTTTAGTGCAAGTGAAACCCAAGGTAATCCTTTCTGATAACTTTTTTCATTCTGTGACTAGTTATATCGTGTCGCCTTAACCGGTTAGTGGTTTTAATTGTTCATTAATTTCTAATTGTTGTGTGATATAGAAGACGGGCAGAGTTACAATAACTGGAGCAACGAAATACTAATTCTCTTATGAGGGTATGGAAACTGTAACTCGAGTGTTGTACGCATCGCCTCTTTTGCTATACGGAAGACAAGTTTATATCGTGGAAGACTTGTCCTCTATTGAATGGTGGTTGCAGTTTCCTGAAAGAGCTAATTTTCATTCATGACTCATGGAAAAACTATGAAATTATTTTCTGATTGGGTTTTATTTGGCTTTCTCTATTCGTTTGTCAACAATGGATATTTACAGTTGCATTGTAATACACCAGGCGGACGACACCCAATCCTACAGAAAATACATTGGAGCTCTAATCCATAATAAAAGTTATGTAAACTCAAGCGTTCAAAAAGTTATTGTATAGGTGAAACTATATCAACATATTATTTCATTTTTAAATTCTAATTAAAATTTTAATTAGGATTTATGTTAAACTTAAGGTTTGTTTGTAATCTTAATATGGTGATTAAGGTTTGTTTGTTTGTAAATGAAATAGGCTTGAGATTTGTTTGCAAATGAAATATTTCTTTCGGCGTTCATCAGCCACAACCATGTGGCTGTGCTAGTTCTATCCCTTTTATAGATTTGAATTGTTACGGTGAAAGGCATACACCTATTGGTAATGGACACATTTAATCATCTTTTAATCTTAAATCTTAATCTTAGAATCAACAATTAAAGATGCTGGCATATTCTTAGTCGTTCTCCCAAATCAATGGATGAGATTTACTGTTCATAACTTCCTTGCATTTATGAATGCATACGTTCACATGTTTACTTTTTCACATTTAACTAATCATATTAAAAAATTATTGTAAGGCTATATGACTGCCACGTTAACATAATTAACAAGGATTAATATCTATGCAAGATTTTATTGCCATGTTTGGATGATTAGTAGGCACTACCTCAAATGGATTGCATGTATCTGCTGGGATGTGAACGGTGGCCACGTACCACTGAGATATGAATGATTTTTTTTTAATTAAATGGCTATGGATTATTTGTGCCGGGTACCAAAATATTATGGAAGGAAAGAGAGGACCATTTATGTGCCTGTTCGTCTTTCGTCTTCTTTACGGGCTGGTCTTCTTTACGGGCTTTAGTGCAAGTGAAACCCAAGGTAATCCTTTCTGATAACTATTTTCATTCTGTGATTGGTTAGATCATGTCACCTTAACCGGTTAGTGGTTTTAATTGTTCATTAATTGATAATTGCTATGTGATATAGAAGACGGGTAGAGTTACAATAACTGGAGCAACGAAATACTAATTCTCTTATGGGCGTATGGAAATTATTACTCGAGTGTTGTACGCATCGCCTCTTTTGATATATGTAAGAGAGGTTTATATCTTGGAAGACTTGTCCTCTATTGAATGGTGGTTGTAGTTTTCTGAAAGAGGTAATTTTCATTCATGACTCATGGAAACGCTATGAAATTATTTTATGATTGGGTTTTCTTTGGCTTGCTTTATTCGTTTGTCAGCAATGGATATTTATAGTTGCATTGTAATACAATAGGCGGATGACACCCAATCCTACAGAAAATACATTGGAGCTCTAATCCGTAATAGAAGTTATGTAAACTCAAGCGTTCAAAAAGTTATTGTATAAGTGAAACTATATCAACATATTATTTCATTTTTAAATTCTAATTAAAATTTTAATTAGGATTTCTGTTAAACTTAAGGTTTGTTTGTAATCTTAATATGCTGATTAAGGTTTGTTTGTTTGTGAATGAAATAGGCGTGAGATTTGTTTGCAAATGAAATATGCCTTTCGGCGTTCATCAGCCACAGCCATGTGGCTGTGCTAGTTCTATCCTTTTTATAGATTTGAATTGTTATGCCGAAAGGCGTACACCTATTGGTAATGGGCACATTTAATCATCTTTTAATCTTAAATCTTAATTTTACAATCAACAATTAAAGATGCTGGCATATTCTTAGTCGTTCTCCCAAATCAATGGATGAGATTTACTGTTCATAACTTCCTTGCATTTATGAATGCATACTTTCACATGTTTACTTTTTCACATTTACCTAATCATATTAAAAAATTATTGTAGACTATATGACTGCCACGTTAACATAATTAACAAGGATTAATATCTATGCAAGATTTTATTGCCACATTTGGATGACTAGCATGCACTACCTCAAATGGATTGCACATATCTGCTGGGATGTGAACGGTGGCCACGCACTACTGAGATATGAATGGTATTTTTTAATTAAATGGCTCTGGATTATTTGTGTTGGGTACCACAAGATTATGGAAGGAAAGAGCGGACCATTTATGTGCCTGTTCATCTTTCGTCTTCTTTATGGGCTCGTCTTCTTTACGGGATTTAGTGCAAGTGAAACCCAAGGTAATTCTTTCTGATAACTATTTTCATTCTGTGACTGGTTAGATCGTGTCGCCTTAACCGGTTAGTGGTTTTAATTGTTCATTAATTGCTAATTGTTGTGTGATATAGAAGACGGGCAGAGTTACAATAACTGGAGCAACGAAATACTAATTCTCTTATAAGCGTATGGAAACTGTAACTCGATTGTTGTATGCATCGCCTCTTTTGATATACGGAAGACATGTTTATATCTTGGAAGACTTGTCCTCTATTGAATGGTGGTTGTAGTTTCCTGAAAGAGGTAATTTTCATTCATGACTCATGGAAACGCTATGAAATTATTTTCTGATTGGTTTTTCTTTGGCTTGCTCTATTTGTTTGTCAACAATGGATATTTACAGTTGCATTGTAATACAACAAGTGGACGACACCCAATCCTACAGAAAATACATTGGAGCTCTAATCCGTAATAGAAGTTATGTAAACTCAAGCGTTCAAAAAGTTATTGTATAGGTGAAACTATATCAACATATTATTTCATTTTTAAATTCTAATTAAAATTTTAATTAGGATTTCTGTTAAACATAAGGTTTGTTTGTAATCTTAATATGTTGATTAAGGTTTGTTTGTTTGTAAATGAAATAGGCATGAGATTTGTTTGCAAATGAAATATGCCTTTGGATGTTCATCAACCACAACCATGTGGCTGTGCTAGTTCTATCGCTTTTATAGATTTGAATTGTGTGAATAATTATCTGGCTCATGAAGAAAGACATTTACCATCATTTATGATGAAAATATCTTTAATTCTCCGTTCTCTACACATTAATATTTTCCCTGCTTCTGTGGCCTCACACCAACACTAATAGACACTCAAATTTTCCTTTTTCTATAGCACTTAATTGTTCTCTTTCATAGATATCTTTGCATGGAATTACCATTATTTCATAGATAACTCTGCAATACCTCTATGCAAAATCCCTACAGGAAAGCATTAACAAACAATGTTGATGGAATATGTAGTCGATAATTCTTGAAATCTTGAAACAATACGAACTTTTCACAGATATTTACTAGTTGTTACAGTGCACCAAATGGTGGTTGTATATTCCTACAAATACTCAAGAAATATTATTTTAAACAAAATTTTAGAATTTTTTGAAATTAACTGTGCACTGTCTCCATGCAATCACATAAGCTCAGAGTAAAACTTCTAATGAACTTTCTAAAAATATTTTAAGTCCATAGAAACTTCTTACCTCATGCATTTCTCGAGGTTGGCCAATTCACAACTGCTTGAACTTTTTCTAAGCCCATCTTCAAACCTTCTTCAGATACTACAAACCTCAAATATATCATCTCTGTCTTCATAAAACTGCATATCTTCAAATTTATCAACATTTTTTACTTCTACAGGGTACTCAAAAACATAATGAGATGCCTTAAATGTTCCTCTCTTGTCTAACTATAGATCATGATGTCATCTAGATAGACTATCACAAACTTTCCAATAAATTCCTTTAAGACCTCATTCATTAACCTCATAAATGTACTAGGAGCATTTGTGAGCCCAAAATGTATCACCAATCAGTCATACAATCCACTATTAGTCTTCAAAGCAATTTTCCATTCATCCCCTTGTCTAATTCTAATTTTTTGATATCCACTCTTTAAAGCACTCTTTGAAAAATATTGTGAACCACTCAAAAAATCCATCAAATCATATGTGCTAGAAAATTTGTTCCTTATGGTAATTTTGTTGATTTCTCTGGAGTACATGTGTCATCCTCCATCCTTCTTTAGGATGACTACTATTGGTAGAAAAAATGGAATCGAACTTTCCTTGACCAATCATTTATTTAATAACTCTTTTTTTTCCCTTTTAAGCTCTTTATTCTCTTGTGGGGTCATTCTATAGGATGTTTTATTAGGTAAACTTGCTCCAGGTATTAAATCAATGTGATCGCTAATACTTCTCACATGAGGTAAAGTATTTTGTAATTCATCTACTATAATATCAGAAACTTCATCAAGCACAACTTTAACTTATGTAGGTAAATCATCCATATTTTTATTACTTAGTATTACCTTTTGCTTACCAATTAAGGAAAAACACATCTCTTCTTCTTTCTTGACTTCTTGCAGCAACTCCTTCCCACTTATCAACAATACACTTGGACCAAATTATTCCTTGGTTGTCTCATCCTTCAAAGGTAACAATACATGCTTGCTATCATTATTTTTGAGAAAATAAGTGTCCCTTCTACCATCATGGATGGATTTTATTTCATATTTCCATGGCCTTCCCAATAGAATATGTTAGACGTCCATGGGAATTATATCACATAACACCTCATCCTTGTAGCTACCAATCTAGAATTCCACTTTACATTGTTCATTCACCAAAATATGATGTTTATTTTGTAACCATGACACCCTATAGGGAGTGGGATGTACTAGCCTATGCAATCTGAATTTCTCTACCATCTCTATGGAAACCAAATTGTCTTTTCTACCACTATCAATGAAAATTTTACAACACTTCATTCTTGACTTACATACAGTCCTAAGCATACTTTTCCTTTCATCTAGTTCATGAACCTCCTTTTCTTCCTTAACCAAAACTCTCTTCAACAACAATGATTCCCCTACCTCTAGAGTTTCTTCTTTTTCTATTTCATTCACATATTCTTTCTTTATTTCTACGACATCTGCATTCCTCTGATTTTCGTCCTTGTTCTCTGGACAATCCCATGACATGTGTCATATTTTACCACATGTATAACATATAATTTCTCAGCCTCTTCCTTGACCTCTTGATTCTCCCCCTCTTGGTGACTGACTACTTTAATTTCATGCCTCTTCTTTTGAAGGTTGGAATTTTCCTTTGTTAGATTGTCCTTTACCTTTTGTTGGACTCCTTCCTTTGTTTCTCTAGATTTGATTTATGGCCAGCTTCTCTTGTGCCTTAAAATTTTCTTGGTATTCATCTTCAACAGTTCTCACGGACAAAAGGTTGATTTCATCTTGAATTTCATAGCTCAAACCATTTAAGTATCTAGCAACCTTCTCAACATCTTTCTCAATGTGACCATATCTAATGTTCAACATATATAATTACTTTGTGTATTCTTTTACCATCATACTTTTATGTCTAAGGTTTTGCAATTGTATAAAATAATTCAATTGATAATCCTTAGGAATGAAATTACCTTTAAATTTAGCCACCATTCCGTCCCAACTCTTGATATCAAATTTTCCTTTTCTTCTTTTGTCTACCTACAATGCATCCCACCATAGAGCCCCATGTCCCTTTAAGCTAGTTATTACATGCTTCACCTTCTTCTCCTCTTCTACCTATTCATAATTAAAATATTTATCTATGGAATTTATCCATTTAAGTAATTCATCAACATTTAAATTACCTTCATACATGGGCACTTCTATCTTAGGCATGGATCCAACTTTTGTGACCATTCTTACTAGTTGTTCATTTGTTTTCTGTCCTTGAAGAGCTTCTTATGTTTCCTCATTATAGATTGTATATGCACTCTCACTAACATCTCCTATGTCAATATATCTCCTTTGCGTTGTCTCCATCGCCTCCAACATTTCCTGGATGTGCCTCAGCTCATAGCGTAACTAATAAATTACAACATTCTTGTCTTTGTATCCTCTCCTAGGTGGCATGATTCCTTAGATACAAATCCTCTTTGATACCAAAAATGATGTAAATTATCACCATATTCAACCCACAATCACAGAGTTTTCAACATTCATTCGTAGTCAATATTCAGGCTGCTTATCTGGCCTTAGATCAAAATGAACAAGAACTAAAATTTGTCTTTTTCTACATCACTGAATTTTTCTTTGTCATAGAAAAATATTCACAGAATTACCACTACATAGATATACTTCTATGAGGAAGCTCTATACGAAACCATCAATGAACAATGTTTATGAAATATGTTGTAGACAATTTTGCGTGAAATTCAACAAACAATGTGGATGTGTCATAGGTTACTATATGCACAGAATCCTCCAACAATATTAACTTGTCGAAGATCTTTATGATTTGTTCCACTGCGCCAAATTGTGAATTTTTCGTTCATGTGGAGATAAATACCCAAGAAATATTCTTTTAAACAAAATTTTAGAACTTTCTAAAGTTAATTGCACACGGTTTTCCTGCAATCACATAAACTCATCACTCTGCCAAGATATCTTATAAATAGAGTTTAACAATTCAACCACACTATGGAAAAAAATGTAAACACACATCATGACAACACCACACACTTTGTTCTTTATTTTTATCAATGAATGAGTAAATTTACACAGGAAATGTATTTCCTTCTTGCTCTCTTGGACCTGTGTGATCCACATTGTTACACATTCAATCTCACAAAATTGCTGTCCTCTACTTCTTACAAATGATTCAATGTATTTTGAGCCCTTAGATAGCTCACAAACAAAAAAATCTAGAGTTATATTACCAAATGCCTAAACTAGAGATTTGTTCCTAATATTTAGCAACAACCTTGACAACTATGAAAAACCACTCGATATCTAATCAAACAAACTCAACGAAAATGTCTTATATAGACATTTCATAATTATTACAAACATAATAAAAAAAATCAGGGAACCAACTCCCTTGTTAAATGTATTTGATCCTTGAGATCAATTCAAAAACTTGTTGCGAGATGCTCCGACATAATTTTTCTACCCTACAAAGAACATTAGATGACGATAATGATGATATTGCCATAATTTCCCTTGCTCTCCAATCATCCATAAACCCCTTTCCTTGCAAACACCCATGAAACTCTATAAAAATCATACCATTGATACCATGGAGCTCACACAAAACAACCACCTAAGACACAATATTTATTTCCCTTCAATATTATTCTCCTTGAAATTTCCTTTATTGAATCTTCTAAGATCACTTTGTTGCTTAATGTATTAAGTGGATTACCTTCTCAAAACATCCACTTGTGAGAACATTCCCCATGGTTGGGTGGGGAATGATTAGGATGGATACTCAACCCAAGCCATCCAGTGACAATTAGAATGTGGGTGGTCAAATATTTTCTCCTCGTTATGCTCTTATGAAATATGTTCTCCTATGTTCAATATATTCTATATATGTTCTAGTATATGTTCAATGTTGCAATATATGTTCTCCTATACTATGTTCCTATATAATGTTGTAAATAAATATGTTCTCCTCGTGGTCAAATATGTTCTCTTGTTTTTCCTATCATTGATATATATAAATTGATCCATTGAAATTTCCACTACTCCTTGAAATGGTTATGCTCTTACGTAAAAATAGGTTGTAATAGAAAATTGTTCTTGTTATCACATCATTGACTGTATGAGGGAAAATCCAAACCTTGTCAATGTCCATATATATTAGAATAACTCACATAAATAAATAAAGGCCATTTTATTGAATTTTAATATACTATAAACCTAGACTCATATGCATTGGCTCTGAAGAAACCATAGAGGAATAAGGTTTTATTTTGTTGGAAATAGTAATTACAAGTTGGTGACATCTTCACGTCTTCGTCGATTTGTCTGTTAGTCATTTTTTCAGTATTTTGTTAGTCAATTGAAATGTCAGTCAGATAGTCTGACAATTTGTAAGTGCAAAGTCACACATTTACTAAGTTATAAATGAAGCCGATTTCTATCTTCTCAAGCTCTGGTAATTGGTTGAAGATTCATTCAATTTAATGACAGTCTTTAATGTTAGCTCGGTCTTAGCTTCTGTAGGAAGTCTTAGTTAGTGTCTATATAAGTTCGAGTCTTTTAGTTAGTCGAAGAGGCAAAAAAATGAGAAGTAGTTGATGGGTAGAGAAGAAGAAGACTGGTAGAGAGAACCAACAATAGCTGAAGAGTTGACAAAATAAGTCATTAGAGCCAAATCTCATCTATGCCATTGTATTTTTTTTCACGCACAACACCAAAGTTTATTAATATCAAGCTTTTTTCTATTGACAAGTTTTTGTCTTATTTATGAGTTTATGTGCTAAGCATAGCACTATGATATTCCACATTTATAAATAATTTCATTAAGTGTGTGTATTTACAACACACAACAAACTAAGTAGTATTTGTATTGTGCAGTGATCTTCAGAACTATGCCGCATACCTTGTTTGGTGCGTAATAATTCAAACTGCGTTGTGCAGAGAGGAATGCGCACACTGTTGATCCATCGGATCTCAACCTTCAAATTGGTATCAAAGTACATATTTTGTGTGCAGTTATCCACTTGGTGACGCCCTATGGAAGGGAATGTATGGGTCCTCACCCCCTTCATACAAATCTATGCTTGAGAATATGTTTGTAGGAGGCTCAGTTTCTCTTGTGGGCACATCGACACCCTCTTTTAATGTAGTTGTCGACTCTAACTAGAATCATGCAAGAAATGGCGGTGAACTCCCTATGGAATACTAGCCACAAAGTACAAAAGGACCAAAACGTAGAAAATGGAAGCCCGACCATTGCATATCGAAAGAAGATGGAATTCTCATGTAAGAGATTATCTCGAAGTTCATACACAATTATGTTCAATGCATGAAAGATCATATTGGGAAATTTTTAGGGATATGGCCAATAGAAGGAAAACTGGTCTCTTCGATCAAGGCTCAAAGGAAAGCCATGGGATCTGTGGATCTGAAAGTTGGTTGAAAATAACTTTTCACCACAATATTTCATAACCATGCTAATAGAGATAGAATATTAAGAAATAACCCGTACTTATTCTGATATGTTGGGTTGCATCTCAAGTATTAAAAATAAAACTTCAACCCTGATAAAGAAGATTTATTCTATTTCACTGTACTCCCTTCCTCACAAGTGTTGGGACGAAGAAATATTGGCAGAGATTGGGAATAATCTGGACACTTTTAAACAAGGGAGGAACACATCCTATTCCATAACATGCATCTATATTAATGTATCGACTCCCATTTTTGAGTCAATTTGTCTAAGCTATGAGGATATCGAATGGGTTAAGACTTTAGACTACAAATTTATACCTTTATGTTGTAATCGTTGTCCTGAACATGGACATCTTTTTTCAGGGTATTCCCTTTCTCCATCCCCCCAAGATAGTAAAATCACAGGCTTCATCGGACGAGGGTTTTTTCTACATTTCTTCGAGATGCAAAGATGGTACGCATCCAACTCATCAGGATCAAGGAAAAATCTGTTGGAATAATGCTTAGTTTAGAAGACTAGTTTGGGTTGGTTGAAGATTTGTAGGAGGCTGTTGAGATATCTTCTCAACCTCTCCCTCCATGAGTGGAATTAGTTGGATATGAATCCAACTATATATATGTGTACTGTGTTGTGTTTCACATAGTAATACAATTTATTGTTTGTGTGTTTTTCCTATGCAATGACTGTTCTTCTAATTTCTAATTTGGTATCAGAGCTTGGCTGGGCTTAATCCCTCATGGGAGTGCCGAGGAAGATGAAATAGATTGGGATCTGAATTTTTGTACATATGTAAAAGAGTAGAGTGTGCGTGAGTGTGTGTGAATTAATTTTCTGTGTGATTGTTTGCTTTAGCCACGGATGTTATTGCTACATTGCATTTGTTTTTCAGTCGTTCACTGGAATTTGTCGTTGTTGTTTGGATGTTGCTGATCATAAAGAGAACACAGAACAAGGAGATGTAGTGATAGCAGTTGTCATTGATTCAAGAAGCAGGAAGGAGCCGTAGTGAAAGTCGTGAGAGAGGAAGAGATGTCGTCAAAGCTGTAAAATGATTTGGATCCGCCACCGAATCGAGTGAATTAACTGAGACAGAGAGGTTCTACATAGCTAGATCGCTGCCAGATATTCATTGACTGATTGACCGGATTAATGAGCAAGAGAAACGTCATGTTGCTGCTGTGTTAAACCTGATCAAACGGGACTGTTGTTTTCAATGTATTAATGTATCCAGAGATCTGTGTGCTCACAGTATCAACATCTGTTAGAAAATGCTGCCAACGGAAGGATGTTGTTGAAGAGACCACAGTTCTGGAGGAACAACCGAGGACATTGTCATCCACGATTCAGATTAACAACCAATGAATTGTTGTCACATAGATCCGCCATTTGAAGTCTGCTACAAAACGTTTGCATGGACAGAACACCAGATTGCAAGTGAATC
>JZKD02S1723244.1:96478-121909 GCA_000966675.3 Picea glauca
TTAAAGTTTGTTTTTATATGATTATAAACTAAGAACTTGTATCTTGATTCAAGTTGGAAGCCCCAGTTTCAAGTACAAACATTCTTATGTTTAAATGTCACCTTGTGTAAAGGAATGTTGAGGCCATTCCGTATCCAAACTTTTCTTCTAGATACTGAAGGATAGACAAAAGCAAAAATCTGACAGATGAAGGCAAGTTCATAGAATGCATCAATAATTGTCAACTTTTATCATGGAAGCCCCGATGAGCCAAGTTGTCAAATTGTCCAGTATACAAGTGCAAGAAAGATGGTCAGAGGTATTTTGACTTTAAATGTGTCGATGGAAAGCTCGAAGAAGAGGAAGAAGAAAAAGCTGAAGTCGTTTGATTGTAGAGTGAGTTTCAGTGCTGATGAAGACCAAACAAATGAAAGTTCAAGTATTGTAATTGTGATTAAGTATTGTAATTTGTAAAGTAAGCATTAAGGGAGGGTGTTGGAATAATGCTTAGTTTAGAAGACTAGATTGGGTTGGTTGAAGATTTGTAGGAGGCTGTTGAGATATCTTCTCAACCTCTCCCTCCATGAGTGGAATCAGTTGGATCTGAATCCAACTATATATATGTGTATTGTGTTGTGTTTCACATAGTAATACAATTTATTGTTTGTGTGTTATTCCTATGCAATGACTGTTCTTCTAATTTCTAATTAAACCCTCATCTCTAGAAACAATTTTGAAATTATCAGTGATGACCTAGTAAGGAATATCTTGAATGAACCGAATGGAATACAGTCATAGAATAAAACACCTCAAGGATCTTTCATTCCAATGCTTTCTCTAGAGGAGGCCAATATTCAACAGCGAAGAAAAAATTCATGTCTCCCTAGAGATCCAGTTCTTGAAGCCAGGGAGCAGATACAAAAGATGGTTTTGATACATCACTGAAAGATATGGTTCTGGAAGGAACTGATCTATATAAAATCATGGAAGCATGCCAAAGGAGAGACATACACTCAATCCCAATAGACAAAGAAATAAAATGCAATGATCTTTGGCTAAAAGCAAAAGGCCTCCCATATCTAGACACCCTGAAAGCTCCAACCAAGCACTGAGTGTTGACACTAGCACGCTAAATACACCAAAGAAGAACCTTAAGGATGATACACACATAGGAATTGAATCTAATTGATAAATTCTTCATGAGGTTGGCAAGCTTTTCGTTAATTCAGGTCAAAATGCGCTAAAAATGGATTCTTATATTCCTTCCATCTCTTAATTCTTTTAAATGAAGACAATTTCTTGGAATATACAAGACCTCAACAATCGGAGAACACAACCACTCTTACAAGAAAATGTACTTTATAAATCCCCTAACACTTTAATATTGTAGGAAACTAAATGTCAAGGCCAAAACGTAGATGATATATTCGGGAAAATATGGAGGAATGAGTACTCCATCGTTGTAGATGCATATGGATCTCTAGGAGGGATTTCTCTCATTTGGAACCCAGATACCATTCTCTTAGAAAACTGCTTTTCCATAGCCCGTAGTCTTTTAGCACATTTCATATGCATTCTGTATGGTGACATGCGTGATCATCAATGTTTCTGGACCTCTCATAGAAGTAGAGAAATATTATTTTCTGGAAAGCCTTGGAAAAATAATAAACATTGTTGGAAACAATAACTAGATTATGGGTTGGGATTTTGAGGTCATCTCATCCCTTGGAGAGAAAATATGTGGAATTAATAAGATTGACCTAGTATGTGTTTCCTTCAATTCCTTTATTCATGATTAACAACTCGTAGATATTGAAACATGTAATCTCCGACACACGTGGAATAATAGGTGAGGCGATTCACAACAGGTGGCCAATCACCTAGATTGTTTCTTGAATTTAGAATCTATGTTGATCACTAAAGAAGGATTCATAGCCACGATTCTACCATCTATTGGTTCAGATCAGTAGCCTATCTGTCTCTCCCTCAATCTTATGGGATCCTTAGTTCAAAAATCCTTTCGGTTCGAGAAATTATATCTCTCGCATCCAAATTTTCAAGAAAACATCAAACATTGGTGGAAATAGGTAGAGGTGCACATGGGCACAATCATGTAACTCTTTCAACACCAAATTAAAATCATAAAACTACATATCATATCTTGGAATAAATTAGTCTTTGGAATTTTCCAAGTCGAGAAGGAGTTAGAAAGGTGCATGATGAAAATTCAACAAGAAGTAATATCCTTAGGAATCGCAGATTCCCTGACCCAGTAGGAATAAGAAGTTTAATCACAATTGGAGGAGAAATATCAAGAAGAGAAAATATTATGGTGACAAAAATATCATATCCAATGTCTTAAGGAGGGCGATCACAACTCAACATTCTTCCATCGCTCCATGATCCAAAGGAAACAATCCAATTGCAACCTCCTATTGAAGACTCTTCAATGTAACACTCTTTCATCACACAAGTATATTGAAAATGAATTGATCTCTTTTTTCTCAAATATTCTTTCTGAACCCCATCCTGACTTCTTCCATGCCATCCACTCCATTACCCAACATATTCTTGGCCTTATTTCCTATGACCACAATGCCGCTTTCCTTAGGCCCGTTAGCTTGGAAGAAATGGAAGAGGATGTCCTGGGTATGCTCATAGGTAAATCCTTAGAACCTCATGGATTTACCTATAAGTTTTTCCACCAATGCTAGCCTATTGTCAAGTATGATGTCTATGATCTTGTTTTGGAATATTAAAGAATCTTTTTGGTTCTTCTACCCTTAATTCTATCTTTATTACCCTAGTTACTAAGAAAGGAAAGTTTAAAGATCCAAATCACTTTCGACCCATTTCGCTATGTAATGTCACTTACAAAATTATCTTCAAAGACATCTCCTCCCACCTAATACCTCTCCTTGACCTTCTCATCAGTCCAGAGAAATCAACATAGGTAGAAGGTAGGCAAATTCTAAAAATCATCAGTCTCACCCATGAATTCGTTCAATCCCTAAACAACACCCTCTCTCCAGGGATTCTTATCAAGTTGGACCTATCCAATCCTTTTCTCAACTCAATGGGAAATGCATTCTCTTGGTAGTTCAAGCCTTTTGTTTTCATTAATATTGGGTGAACTAGGTTCTCTCATTAATTTCTTCGTCCGTCTTCTCCATTATGATAAATGGTTCCCCCTTCCCTTCAAACCCTCTAGTTTCATCCATCAAGGTGATCTCCTCTACCCCTTTATTTTCATTTTAGTGGAATAGGATCTTGACAGAAGCCTGAAAGATGCCCTTTCCTCCAACCAACTCAATTATCGTAGATTACATACCTCGCGTAATCAATTTGTGGAAAATACCATGTTGACGGGTGTCCCTACTGCCAGAGATGCCCAATCTTTCAAAAATGTATTCGAAACCTTCACAAAAGCATCAGACATGTCCATTAATATTCTCAAGTCACATATATTCTTCTTCAATACTCCTCAATATGTCCAATTCCATATATCTCGTATCCTCAGTTATGCTAGGACCTCCCTTCGATCATAATATGTACGTTTCCCTCTTGTTATATGAGTAGTGGGGAATGCTCCATGGGACGGCCTCCTAACGAATATCAGAAAAAATGTTTCTCGTTGGACCTTATGATCCATAAAAAAATTTGATCACCTCACCCTTCTCAAGTTGGTTTTGCTTGCCATCCCTCTGTATACATTTTCAGTCTTATCCTCCCCAAAGAACATTCTTAAAATCACTCAATCTATTCAACAAAAAAATTCCTTGCAACGATCCAACATAATAAAAAATTGGGCCCTGGTGGCCTTGAATACCCTTTGCTTTCCTAAAGAAAAAGGTGGGATCAGGCATAGATACCAAATAATTATAAATAATGTGTTTTGAGCCAAAATATGGTGGCATTGGTTACTGAGGAAGGTTGAGATTTTGAGCAATACCCAGACACAAAAGTATGCCAATGACATTTAGGAATAAAACAACATCTGAATGGATGGTAGCTGCTTTAGATCACTCATACGGAAATTTACCTGTATCTACACGCACCTCATGCAAGCTCACATATTTTGGGAAGTGCATGAAGGAAAATATACTCTCTTTTGGGAAGACTCTTGGTAGCATCTTCCCCAACTGCAAACCTCAAATTCATATCAGACTCTTAAAAATCATTTTTAGGTCAATCATGTAAGGTTTATCTATCAATATTGGTAGCAAAGGGAGTCTTATTCATACTGGACAACCTAAGCTCTCAATCCTGATCATCAACCCGTTCATGGCATACTACAATTCTCAAACCTGGATAGAGAACTACTGAAGTGAAAGATGAAATTATTGAACAAGACTGACAAGTTCTAATTGGGACACAAGCCGAGAAGATTCTTTAACCTCAAAGAAGCCTATGATTTAGCAGCTAATCATGTTTGGATCTAGAAAAAATACATCTGAAAAACAAGGTTTGAGATTCCAAACTGTAGATGAAATTTTCCTTCTTCCTCTAGCTCATGGTACATGGGAAATTATTGACCTGGGACCAACTGGAACATCGAGGTTTTCGAGGATCTATATTGTGAATCCTACGGTATCGAGTGGAGGAAACCAAATATAATTTGTTGAATTCTTTCCCTTTTAGCAACCGCCTATGGGATCATGGTTCTATTCTCGTCTGCTAAATCGATAGACAAAAATACAATATTAATACCACTCTATCTACCTAACGCCCTTTAGATTCCATAATTCCATCCTCAATAGAATTTGGAAATTGTTCTCAGGATTTGTGATTTTGGAACCTGGAAGGAGAGGAACATGTAAAAAAATGGAGGCACAATTCGACACTCGGGTCTCGGCGATTACAAAAGCCAGACACAAAAATACAATGCAGAGATAACTGCCTAGTTCGTGAGATGCGAGAAGGCCGTGGGGCCCAGTACTTCGGGTCTGGGCGGTTTGGAAACCAAATGAGTTTACAAATTCAAATAAAAAACAAAGTATTAATGGAGAGAACACCTCCGAGTACAGAATAACAACTTCGATTTAAAAATATTTTCAAGATATATATCAATTACAATTCGTTTCTGGTATTTATACAGAAACATGAATTCAAAAATTGCCTTTTTGATCTTCTAAAAGATTTAATCAATGACAGTGATGTTGTATTTCTGCCTTCAAAGGTTAAGGCAGCCATCGTTTAAGCTATGTAAGACAAAATTGTAATCGGTGGTTAATCCACGAGTCTTGAAGGGTCAAGACAGCCACTGATTCACCGTTTGCACAAGGGTGGTGAAATGATTACATCCTGACATACTCCCTCTTAATCATTTTAGAGTCAAAGAAACTAAAATAAGTAAAACAAAATTGTTGTAAACAATGCATTACATCTTACAGACCCCAATATTTCTTCTATGATTTTTAAACAGTTCATTTCCCAAAGGCTTCGTAAATATGTCTGCAAATTGTTCTTCAGACTTGTAGAAATGAACATATTTTTTTTTTCCATTTACCATCTCTCGAATGAAATGATACCTTGTATCAATGTTCTTACTCTGTTTATGAAATACGTGATCCTTTGACAGTGGAATGAAAGATTTATTGTCACAAACAATTTGGGTTGCGTCATTTTGGTCATGCAACAATTCATTCAAGGCCCTTCTCATCCACACATCTTGGCATGCAGCTGCAACTGTTGCAACATACTCTGCCTCAGTAGAGGATAGATTCACAATGGGTTGTTTCTTTGATGCCCATGTGAGTGCTCCAGATCCTTGTTTCTTTGATGCCCATGTGAGTGCTCCAGATCCAAGACTGAACACATACCCAGATGTGCTCTTCCTATCATCAATGGAACCTGCAAAATCACTATCAGTATATCCGATCAACTCAAAGTTTAAGCTTGATGTGTATCAGATACCAAAATTAGTTGTTCCAACAACATATCTTAGGATCCTCTTTCCTCCTTGCCAATGAGTACTCTTCGAAGTCTCTATGAATTTGGAAATCAAACTCACATCAAACATAATGTCAGGTCTGGTTGTTGTTAAGTACATAAGGATTCCAACCAACCTCTTATACAGAGTTGGATCAACATATGATTCCTCATCGTACTTGCTAAATTTAATACCAGTTGCCATTAGTGTTGTAGTTGGTTTACAATTCAACATTCAAAACCTTTCCAATACTTAATTTGCATAGTTAGTTTGACAAATGAAAATGCCATCATCATATTGATCCAATTCAATTCCAAGAAAATACTTCATCAATCCTAAATCAGTCATCTAAAAATCTGTTTTCATGGCACTTTAAAAGCATCTACAGATAGATCTCCAGTAAAAATCAGGTCATCAACATACAAACAGACAATCAAAATTTTACCTTCCTGGTTTACTTTTGTATACAGAGTTGGTTCACTTGGACTTCTGTTGAATCCAACACTGATTAGATATTCATCAATCCTTCTATACCAAACTATGGATGCCTGCTTCAATCCATATAAGGCTTTCCTCAACTTGTAAACTTTATTTCTATACTTACTAATCTCATAACCCGAAGGTTGTCTTACATAATCCTCTTCTTCCAAATATCCATTTAAGAATGAAGACTTAACGTCCATTTGATGCATGATCCATCTATTCTAAGTTGTAATAGCTAAGACCATTCTCACAGTGTCAATTATCGCTATGGGAGCAAATGTTTCATTGTAATCAATGTCCGGTTGCTGACTAAACCCCTGAGATACAAGTCTTGCCTTGTACTTTTCAACTTCACCATCTCCATTTAGCTTAGTCTTATAAACCCACTTAATACCAATGCTCTTCTTACCTTCAGGTAAATCGACAATATCCCAAATGTTATTTCTTTCATTTGAATCAATGTCCTCATCCATTGCTTTTATCCAAACATCATCTTTACGAGCTTCATTAAAACTTATAGGATCACATGCCATTAATGCAAAATTTGAAATCTAATCTACTTCTTCATTCTGATCATATAATTATCTTAAGCTTCTAGTCTTTTGTCCTTGAAATTTATTTCTTAATGAAGCTAAAATGGGATTTGATTCACTACTTACCTGTGAATCTGATTGATGTCCACCATGTCGAGATGGCTCACCACGCTCATGAGTTCTAGACGTTCTATATTGAGATGGGATGAAATTTGGTGCTTGCCTTGTTGGACTTCTTGTTGCAGGCGTATGTGCACGTGGAATCATCTATCCATATCCTTCAACCTTCTCAGCTCCATCATCATTTTCACGGGGTAACACAGCGCCCTCTGAAATTGATTTGTCAATACTTCCATCCTAGGCTTCATCTTCTTTAAATTCAACATCTCTATTGATTATATATTTAGGGTGATGGGATTGTAGAGTTTATATTCCCTAGACTCTTCACTATATCCAACAAAGATACATCTCTTGCTTCTGTCATCCAACTTCCTCCTCATTTCTGCAAGTACATACGCAAATGCAACACATCCAAAATTTTTGAAATGAGAAACATTGCAAGACTTACCATCCCAGGCTTCCCGAGGTACATGATCCCTCATGTTCTTGGTCAGACTTCCATTCAAGATAAAAATAGAGCAAAGAACTACATCTCCCCAATATTCATTTGAAAGATGCTTCTCTTTCAACATGCTTCGAGCCATATCCATGATGGTCTGATTCTTCCTTTTAGCCACTCCATTCTGTTGTGGAGTATATTGAGCAGTAAACTGCATTTTAATTCCATGAAGATCACATAATTCAACGAATTCATTCAGTTTATATTCACCTCCTCTGTCATACCTTAACATTTTAATGGTTCAGCCACTCTCATTCTCAACCACAGACTTAAACCTCTTGAAAAAATCAAAGGCTTCAGATTTTTGTTTCAACAAATACAACCAAGTCTTCCTTCTAAAATAATCAATGAAAGTCATAAAATAAAAACATCTAGTTAAAGAAGGTGTTTGCATAGGTCCACATAAATCTATGTGGACAATTTCCAATGGAGCTTTTGCTATGTAAGAAACACCTGAAACAAATTTCTCTCTGTGAGGCTTCCAAAGTATACAACTCTCACAAGAGCTTGCAGGCTATTGAATATAGGGAAACCCCTTTACCATCTTCTTCTTTTGTAACAGATCTAAGCCACCAAAATGTAAATGACCATATCTCAAATTCCATAACCAATATTCATCTAAACTTACAGCTTTATAAGCATTCAAATAACCACTCAAATCATTTTTCATAACAAGTGGAAACATTCTATTCTTGATCATCTCTACTCTTGCAATCAATTGTTCTTGAAGAACACTATGTACTTTTTCTCCATCAGTTGTCCAACACTAATAAGATTGCATTTTAAACCAGTCACAAAGTAAACATCATCAATATTTCTTCTCTGATTATTTTTAGTGTAAATTGGAACTACACATTTACCATTAACTGTAACCTTATAGTCATTTCCTAGTTTTACTTCAAACTAAATACTAGTATCAATAGAAGAAAACAAGTCCTTATTACCAGTCATGTGGTTATTGCAATCACTATCAAAAAACCAAATATCATTAGCACTTTCCTGAGTGACATTACAAGTCAAAAACACAAGATTTTGATGATCCTTAGACTCATTTGTGATATGTGCAGACTGCTTTCCAGCATCCGTCTGCTTCTTCCAACATTTTTTAGCAAAATTCCCAAACTTCTTACAATAATAACATTGTACTTTAGTTTTATCATACCTCTGATTTTCTTTCTGCCAAGGTTTGCTGCTGCTCCCTCTTAAATTAGGAGGATTCTACTGGGAATTCTGCTCAGACTCTGATTCATCTCTATTGTCCCTTGGACTAGAAAATCGACCTCTTCTTCCACGAGTATGAAACCTTCCTTTGCCTCTGCCTATGGTAACATGCAGTTGGGATTTGAAATCATGCTCCATTGATCCTTCTTCATATCTAGATATCTTAGATTCATGAGCAACAAGAGACCAGTTAATTCATCAATTTGCATTAGACTTAAATCTTTAAATTCCTCTATGGGAACAACAACAAGCTCAAACTTCTTGGGTAAACTTCTTAGCACTTTATCAACAACTTTTTTATTCTCAACATCATCTCCATACTGCCTGAGCTGGTTCACAACACTCATCACTTGAGTCATGAAAGTATCAACACTCATCTTCAAATTTTCAAAGTCCCTTCTTAAATTCTGCAACTTGACTATCTTCACCTTGGACACACCTTAATAACAGGTTTCAAGAATGTTCCAAGCCATCTTAGAAGATGCATCACTAGAAATCTTCGTAAAAATGGATTCATTTAATCCTTGCTGGATTAATCCAAGAGCCTTGTTATCCTTCTTCCTATTTTCCTTCAGCAAAACACGGTCAACATTAGAGAGAGCCAATTCTACTGCAGCATCAGCTGGCTCAACATAACCATCAATAACATAGGTCCATAAATCCTGAGAAAGAAAAAATTTATTCATTCAAATATACCAAGATTCATATGATTTATCGCTCAGTACAGGAACATGAACTTGAGAAGAACTACTAACAGATGCAACCATTTATATAAAATTTGAAAGAAATTTGATAAACCTTCACACAGGAAAAAATAAGAAGGTAAAATTGGGCACCAACTGGAATTATCGGCACTGAACTGAGAAACTGACAGGATGCACAACAGGCTCTAATACCAAATGTAAAAAAAATGAAGGCACAATTCGACACTCGGGTCTTGACGATTAAAAAATACATACATGAAAACACAATGCAGTGATAATTGTCGAGTTCGCGAGATGCGAGAAGGCCATGGGGCCCAGTACTTCGGGTCTCGATGGTTGGAGAGGTGAGACACAATAACACAACAATCATCCCTAAGTCGCGAGACGCGAGAAGAGTGTGGGGCCCACTACTTCGGGTTTCGGTGTTTGGAAGTGACGAAGTCTATCCCTCAAGCCAGTGGATGTCCCAAAAGACAAAACCCCAGATTTCTATGCTCAAAATTAATGTGGGTTCGCAATCGGGAGAAACAAATAAATTATAACGATTACTCAAACTAAAAACAATATGGGGAATGCGATCAAGTAACCAAATGAGTTTACAAACTCAAATAAAAAACAAAGTATTAACGAAGAGAACACCTCCAAATAGAGAATAGCAACTTTGATTTAAAAATATTTTCAAGATATATATCAATTACAATTCGTTTATGGTATTTATACAGAAACATGAATTCAAAATCTTCCCCTTCAATCTTCTAAATCATTTAATCAATGGTGGTGATGTTGTCTTGCTGCCTTCAAAGGTTAAGGCGGCCATTGTTTAAGCTATGTAAGACAAAATCATAATTGTTGGTTAATCCGTGAGTCTCGAAGGGTCAATATGGCCACCGATTAACCATTTGCACAGGGGCAATGAAATGATTACATCCTGACAGAACTATCGCACGTTGAAAAATGAGGAGTGTCTTGTTGCAAGGGTATGGGAGCACATCCACAAAAGCATCATAGAAACAATTAAATCCCAAGCCTAGAGCGAAGATGACCACAAATGCAATCCCAAGGAGAATCTCATCCTCTTAAGTCATAACTTATATTTATCTTGTATTACCACTAGTAAACCTTCACAATGATCTCATTTTCCCTCTCCCCCTTCCTAGTCACCCCATCCTCATTAGTTCATAAAGATTAATTTTTATGGTGCACCCAAGAACAATCCTAGTGCGACAGGGTATAGGGGTGTCTTTGATATCTTCTCATGGTAGATTCTTTGAATTTATTTTGGAATCCTAGGTATAAGTTCCAACAATGTGACCAAGCTTTTGGCTCTCCTATGAGGTTTAAAAATTTCCAACCAACAACATTATTCAACGTTGATAGTTTAAGGTGACTCTCGACTCATTATCAACATGTTAATTCACATTCAAAATCCTTCACCCTTATGGAAAGTATCTAAGCACTTAAACTAGAAGATATCCTCGAGAAAATCCAAACTATTATTCATGATGCCTCGACCATCATACCCTATCACATTAGAAGAATTTATAACAAGATTGTTGATTATTTGGCTAATGAATGAGTGTTCAATATCTCTGATAACACATACTTCACATGATATTCTCTAGAAAATACATCCCTAAAGAAACATTTTCATAGGCTCAATCGAAATGATCACCTCTCCTCGTAGTATCTCCGTGAAGAATTCTTGTAGAAAAGTTCCCCAATTCCACAAACATGATGATGATGATGGGTTCCACATCTTCTAGCTCTCTATTTGAAAATTTCTTCATTGTTTTTCATTGTTCTAGACTAGATGATATTCATGGGGACTTTCTTAGGTTAATTTTTTAATACAATTTAGAATGTTGGCCTAGTTTTCCTCTAGGAAGGCTAGCAAGCTATCTCATTAGTAATATTTTTCCAATGACTTGCTAAGGCCATCTCCACCAGATGTGATTTCTTTTACATTCCGTTTTTAATAGAAAACATCTTACCAACAATTGTTTTTTATATAAACCCATATATAAAAGGGTATATGTTCTGAATCATTTTATTAAATATACACATATCAATTCTCTAGAGTGGCTATCCTCTCACTTTAGGATGAATTTAGTAATGATCCTTGGACTAGTTGGCAGTGTAACATCTTCATCTTATTATACTCATTGTTCAAATTTATCTCAGGTAAATCTCTTATATCAAAAAGGGACTCTTTCACATCGAAATCTAGTTATTTTATCATTCAATGATGTCATGTTGATGGAGGAGATATCTGAATGCCTTATCCATAAATCTTATTTGTATCCATTTTCCATAGTTTTATTGTTTTTTTCTTCCTTTCAAATCTATTTCCATTTTCTTGAATTCAAAAATTGTAGCAAGAAAATTCATATTTTCTCCAATCTATGTGTAGACATAAACAAAAAGTTCAATGCTATAAGTATTCTAAATCTAATAGGTGCAAATCATTCTAAAAATTTTTTAGCTCTTACTTCGAAGTAACATTGTAGTAATGATAAAAAATATATACCAATCCAATCCACTTATATGGAATTAAAAAAGTGTATTAAACTCGGATTGAATTGACTCAGACTCGGTAAACTTGGTTGATTCATGCCCTTGGCGTACTGACTCGACTCTCCAGATGACCTAGGTCATCGGTTTGGTACCAAACTGGTTGAGTCAAGGCTTGACTTGTTTGATTTGGTACCAAACCACTACCAACCAACCGATTCAAGGTTTAACTCGATATATTTCATACATGCTTGGACGAGTAGGTACTTGACCCCATCAACATTCAAAAAAAAAAATTCTTTAAAAGGGTCTCACTAAAAATGTTGGCAATTAATTATAATGTTAAATAAAAGTTGACATTTCCTTTAGCTTTCATTTTTGTCATTTTACCTAAATTTTTGACAATACCATTAACTATTTCAAGATGTTTGAGAGTGGTTCCAACCTCATCATAATTCATATGGATAAATTAGAATTTTGTATCTAATATAAAATCTAGCAGACTTAACAGTTCTCAAGATTTCACGATTGGTAGGATTGAAACATTTTCATTGGATTCTATCTTGTACGAGGGGATGGGATTGACATATAATTAAGAAAAGAGAGCCCATTATGTACCTCAATGTTTTTGGTATTGATTGTTGTACTCCCCTAACATAGCCTTAAAAAAAATGTACCTTTCACTCGAACTAAAATCATTGATTAGGAAAGTTAAACTTTTTCTACCATATCATAAGGCTTTGATTAGGTAGTTTCATCAAAATTAAAAGGTGTTCACTAATGTCTCTAGATGATCAAGAAATAGTAGAGGGATAGACAAGAGGCAAATGATGATACTAATGATGAGGATCACAATATAGATGATGGTGGAACATTGCTTGTCATTTATGTTTCTCATTTAAATGTCCGTGCTCATTTATTCATAATGTTTTCTTTCAAAGTTTCAACAATTTTTTGGAATCCTAGTTTGGAATCTTTAAAATATATTTTTTCATTAAAATTTAAATATTTCATGTAATTTATAGTAACTAAGTCATTGAAATAACATTGGTGTGAGTCAATCCCAATCAAAGTCTGAATTTGAGTTAGCCATCTACCAGTTCCAAGTTTTACAACATTCAGTGAAAAACATCACTAAAGGCCCTCTAGGTGAATTTTTCACATTCTCACTTTCATTGCATATTTTATTCAAGAATTTCATTTGTGTGCACATGGATCATATGTTATATTTCTTGTTATCATAGGTTATATTTCGAATCATATAAATTTCTGAAAATTTACTAGATAAACATCAACATTATTTCTTCAAGTTGTTTTGGTGTTAATAAAACTATTTATAAAGGATTAGTTGTAAATTCAATTTCAGTAAATTTGTAATTTTTCTAGTAGAAATTATATAATTTCAATTGTTCGAAGTTTTCATTTCCTAATAGGAGTTTCATTTTTAAGGTGAAAAGTTGATATGATGATGATGATGATGATGGTTAACGTCCTCTGAGATCAAATTTTTTATATCAGACCTTAAGAAAAGAAAGAGATTACTTGGATTTATTTAAAATGTTATCTTGATGTTTGAAAATCATTGAGAGAATCCTTCCAATATCATCAAAGTTTTGATGACTTAGAAGGTTAGGAAGTTTGGTGTTGTGACAAATATTTTTTAATTGGGATCTAATTTGGGTATATGGAGGGCGCAATTGGTGCAAACATAGCAGGTCAAGCAAGTGGTTCCATGGGACACAAGGAAGGTGGAGTCAATGGATCTAGTGGGAACCCAATAGGGTTGATTGGACACCAGACACCCACTCACACCTATATCTTAGTGGGGAAAATCCCTAGGCTGCTATTTTTGTAGTTTCAGGGGGAACAAAATATTGGAAATCCAGGAGAAGGGATGCAAATGGGAGATGTCGGATAAGGGTAGGCATGCCAAAGAGATATGTTTGTAGGGTACATGAGACATTGTTTGGCATTGGGGCCAAAGTTCTATGATGAGATGATATTTATGGAATATTATTCGATAATATATCGAAACAGGCCCAGTGAGGCACAGAGGGATAACATGTAGTTGCAGAACATAAATTTTATCAAGAAAGTGGGGAAACTAACCATTCCTTATTTAGATGATTCTTCTAAATGTTTAGCTCAGGCATGGGTGAAAAATATTGACACATACTTCAAGCTTAATCATATGACAAAGTTAAAGGCAATAAACTTCACTACATTAAACTTGGAGTGGGAAGCCCATGAGTGGTGGTATCACGGATTAGTGACTTTGGGTCACAATCGAATCACATACTACCCGGAGTTCACTAAGAGATTGAGGGAAAAGTTTTATATGAGGGATCCAGAACACCACTTTAGATATTTCACACAGGTGTGATAGACTAAATCAGTTGATTCCTTCATTACAAAGTTCTATAGAAAGGTCGTAGCCATGAATGATATTTCTGAGCATATATTAGTGATTCTCTTTAATGATGGGTTGATTCAACCATTGAGAGGTTGGGTGAAATCCTTCAAGCCTTTCACCCTTCAGGACGCCATTATTTGCACCAAAGATATGGGAGAATCAATGTAGAAAAAAAAAACCTTTTCAAAACCCTTTGTTCCACACAAAGACAAGGATCAGAGATCCCCTCAAGGGGATTGGAAAGGAAATGAAAAACATGATCATGAGACCATACATGAGATTATGAGGAATAATTTTTTCTTCGTTTGCAGAGATCCATGGGTTCCAGGAAATGGATGTATAGAAAAGGGAAATATACACTATGTTGAGGCAGCATCATATAGTGATGATGAGGAGGAGGAGATCATACCCACACTAGATAATGATTCTTCCAGTTCAGAGGAGGAGCATACACATGAGGAGGGAAAACCTCCAAAGACACTCCAGCTGAAGGTAGGACCACAACAAAGTGGGAAGGAAAAACCATTAAGATAGCCACCCTTGATCAATGTCCATAATGTCCTCTTGATTCAAATGTCACCATGTACTAATCTCTTACCTTCTTTTAATTTCTTCTCGGATTTAATATTGGTGCAGGCTCTTTTAAATAATCTTCTTCAGGACTGAGAGATACGAACATATCCTAAATAAAGAAGGGTGGAAGGGTTTGAATGCACCATCTCTTTTCCACCATAAGACGAGGCTTTATGACTGAGTGCTAATCTATAATGGAGATAACTTATAGCCTTCCATCCTATCATATTAATGGATGTGTTTTAATCAAGAGATGACCTTGAATGGTTCTTGTTGTTTCTCCACTCCAACAAAGTGGTTTTTTAACAAATCAATGGAACGTGCATTAACCTCAGAGTGACATGTAACCCAATTGATCAACTCTCCAAATCAATTCAAAAATGGGCCTTAATATTATCTTTCAAACAACCCCAAACACGAAAACCAATTCCCACCGTCGATCTATATTCTTTAAAATTGGTCCAATGATGTGGATTCAATCGACGTGCTAGACCAAAAATGAAGAGAGATCATGGATATGAACATGATCAATGATCAATGGTTGATCTCAGTAGCTTATTACACTTCTAAGGAACACAATTTGATGGCTCAAAATGTTCCTCTTATCTATATTTGATGATCGAAATTTGATCTCCTGTATAATACAAATTTTTATTGTGCCTTCCCTAATCAAACTGCATGATCCAATTGATACAGAATTAGTTTACATTTGGAGAGAAATTACCCATACCATTTAAAGGATAGTTTTTTGAGAATAGTAACACATGAACACCATAGATCAAATTCAAAATCTTCACTTTATTAATTCAACACCAAAACTCGAGATAAAACTATCTCAAAGTTCTATGTGTTCACTACACACAACCTCACACTCTCCAAGAATAATTAAAATCAATTACACTATTGATATATCTTAATGGGATCTTGTATGGATATAACAAACAAGTCCAAATCAAATCTCAAAAAATCTCCCAAATCACTCACTCTATTCTAAATTTAAGGAACAAAACACACTGATCATGGATAATTTCAATCTAGATTCCTTCTAGAGGAATATAGAACTAATTATTACAATGAAAATGGAATTTAAGGGAACCACATCCATTTTCTAAATGGTTCAAACCTATTAGGGTGAGAATCATGAATTTCCTTTGATTATCCTACATCACACTAGCACTAGAAAAGGGTGGAGTCATAGAGACCCTTTCGGTAGCACCTAGATATGACATCATTAGACTGAACAGACTCATTCCTAGACATCATGTCACAAAACTAGTTGATGATGGGAAACCCATAATTTTATAGATCCAACATTAGTATCCAGGAGAGGGTTACATATTGAGGGGTTTGAGGGATTCACTATAGCAGTGCCTGATGGATATAACATGGCTTTCTTGGATAGGGTGGCAGATCTATAATTTAAACTAGGTAACTACATCGTGACCGACACCTTCTATGTAGTTGACTTATCAGAGATTGATGTGGTATTGGAAGTTCAATGGTTGTAGTGACTCGACAGTATTGGGTTCAATTGTCAGAACTTGATGATAAGTTTCAAAGATACAAATGGGTCAAAGGTTGTACTGAGAGGCATGTATACAGGAGCACCGAGGACAATGTTAGTAAAGAAGATGGAGAGGATTTTCATACATGAGGATGTGGAATATGATGTCGAGTGTTTAATTACCACCAGAAGGGATTCAGATGGCAGACAACATCAGGTAATTTATGATTGAGTATGAGCTGGTATTTGGGTTGATACCACTGGGCCAACCACTAGACAAAGGATTTGATCACACTATTGAGTTAGAGGTGGGGGAGACACCATTGATCGTTGCACCATATAGACATCCTAAGAGATTAAAATATCAGATTGAGAAAGAAATCAAGGAATTGCTTGAGATGGGGAACATGAGGCCCAACACTAGTCCATTTTCTTCATCCATAGTATTGGTCCTGAAGAAGGACGACATACTGAGGATGCACATATATTATCATGCACTCAACAAGAAGACCATGAAAAACAAGTACCCCATTCCATGCATAGGCAAGTTGATGGATGAGCTAGATGGGGCCATCTTCTTCACCAAGATAGATATTCACTCAGGTTACAATGAAATCAACATCGGAGAGAAAGATATTGAGAAGAAAACTTTCAGATGCCATTTTGGGAATTTAGAGTTATCGGTCATGCCTTTTGGGTTGACCAAAGCACCAATGACATTCCAGTATTGCATGAACCAAATTTTCAGGGGACAGTTGCAGAAGTATCTTTTGGTCTTCTTTGAAAACATCCTAATATACAATAGGACTTTGGAAGAGAATCTAGCACACTTAGATGAGGTTTTGAGCATTATGCAGTAACAATTCTTATATGCCAAAGAATCCAAGTGTGATATCGTAATGAAATATGTTTTGTACCTAGGCCACATTATCAATGAATAGGGGGTGCAAGTACATCACGAAAAGATCAATTCCATTCTAGATTGGCCAACACCCAAGAACATCATAGAGTTGAGGGGATTCTTTAGGTTATGCAGTTATTATCAGAGGTTCAAGAAAGTATTCACATGGTTGGGGGCACTGCTCATCGATTTTATAAAGAAATGGGTTTTCCACTGGATCGAGGCATCATAACACACTTTTTACAAAATGAAGGAGGTCATGAGAACATGCCTAGTTCTAGAACTTCCTGGTTTTTCACATCCCTTAGTCTTTGAGTGCGATGCCTCATAGAGGGGATTGGAATAATATTGATGCAGGAAGGTCACCCCATAGTATTTGAGAGAAGGAATCTCAATGATTCAGAGAGGCTCTATCCTATCTATGAAAAACAAATTATGGATATAATGCATGCATTAAAAAATTTCATACAATACTTAGTGGGCAACATAATCATGCTAAAAATCGATAACAATAGCTTGAAGTATTTCATGGATAAGAAAGATGTCAGTGAGAAGCAGCATAAATGGGTTTCTAAGCTACAATCCTTTGAATTATACATTGATTGTGTTAAAGGAAAGAGGAAATTCATAGCATATTCCTCATCTAGGAGGCCAATGAGTTGTTCATTGATGGACATATCTATAGATTGGAAGGAACAATTGTTCATAGAATACTCCAAAAAAAAATTCTCCTGTGAGGTGATGGATGTGAAATTGGTAGATGAGAGATATCGATTACTGTATTATGTCATCTTCTACAAGGACATACACTACTTATTTCCAAAATATATACTGAAGAAAAATATTTTGAAGGCCAGTCACGATTATCCATTAGCAAGACCTCAAGGGTACTTCAAGACGTACATGTAGATTAGAGAGATATTCTCATGGAAGGGTCTCAAGGACTATGTAATGATACATGTATTAGAGTGTATGAATTGTTAGTAGAACAATTCCAAGCAGACACACCTGACAGGGTTACTTCATCCTCTACCCATTCTGTAGCAGAAATGGGAGAGCATCTCCTTAGACTTCATCACAAGACTACCTAGGGTAAAAGTCAAGGACTGTATTTTTGTGGTGTTCAACAAAATGACCAAGTTTGTGCACTTTTGTGTGATTCCCAATGATTATAAAGCCACCCAAGTGGTAAATTTATTCTTTAGATAGGTCTTCACACTGCACAGGTTTCCCAGACAAATAGTCAATGACAGAGATGGGTGCTTCATCAGTGAATTTTGGTAGGATTTGTTTAGGCTGGTGGGAGAAGAGTTGGATACGTGTACCCTTACCATCCATAAAGCGATGAACATACATAGATAGTCAATAAATGGGTGGAAGGGTACGTGAGGAACTATGTAGGGTACAACAATGTACATTAGTAAAGTATCTCCATATGGGCGAGAACTGTTATAAAACAACATATCATATGTCCATTAGGATGACACCATTCATATCCTTGTATGGGTATGACACACCATTATTCTTGGAGACAATGTTTGGGGACAACAGGGCTCCCAGAGCCAAAGATTGCATAGAAGAGAGTCAGTAGATTCTCAAAATATTGATGGAAAATCTACATACAACACATAATAAACAAAAAATATATGGAAACTGATAGAGATTAGAGCGCAACTTTGAGGCGAGGGATTTGGTATTTTTTATATTACAACCATACATACAATATTCTTTGAAGAAAAGTGGAAAAAAAAAAATGAAACCCAGGTTATATGGACCTTACCAGATTGCCTAAAGAGTCAATAAGGTGGCATATGAGCTATAGCTACCAGAGGGTAGTAATATCCACAATGTGTTCCATGTTTCTTTCCTCAAGAAGATGGTGGGATAAAAATTTACTACTTCGGAGGATTTTCCACCATTGGAAGAGGAGGGTTAGTTGGATTTCCTTCCAGAGGAGGTTTTGGATCACAAGGAGTGCAATTTTAGGAGTCAAATTATCATGAAGTTCCCCTCCATATGGAGGGGACTTCCAGTTGAGGATGCTACATGTCAGGGAGATCAAATCCTACAACACCCTCATTTGATGTTGTTTGATGACAAGAAATCTCAGGAAGGGAGGACTGTAATGTCCCTTTCCCATTGATGACTCAAGGAGGAGTGACTGGGTAGCCTATACTAGTTCCTGTAGGCTATATTCAGAATAAAAGGGAATAAAAAATTATTTAATGTCATTTACCAAAAAACCCTAAGTTGAAAGTAACATTAAGTAATAAAAGAAGAGGAAAAGGCCTTTTAAGTGACTTAAGTGATTATTAAATCAATACTTAGGTAAGATTCACTTAATTAATAAAGTGAATCAGAAATTAGATGAGGAGGGATATAAAAGGCGAAAATTTGACTTATTTCCTCATTATGCAGATTATCAATTGCAAATTAGAACCTAGAGAGGAGTGAGGATACCTTCTTCTTGTTTTGTGGATTTTTGGATGAAATGACCACCATTGACAGAGTTTGGCATTGAGAGACACACCCTTGTCCATTGGGAGGACCACATATGTTCTTCATTGAGCTACAGATTGAGGTTATAGCAACATCAAGATCCAACACAAGTCAATGCACATATATTCCAGTTGCAGCATGAGGTTTTGGGGAGGATTTATCAACAATCAAGGGTTACTAGGCCCAACCAGACAAAGAGATAAAAATCCATTCCGACCCATTTGAGAGGAGTCTAACGCACTCCTAGTCATACAGATCTCACAATTTTATGACATATAAGCACCTAGATCATTCTAGTTCATCAGTTGAGAGTGCATGGGGGTTTAGACATCTAGTCAAGGTTCTAAAAGTGAAACAGATAGACATGGTCCCATATATGAGGTAGAGGAGGTTTTATAGGGAGAAGGGATACCCATATGTGAAAGATATCATTCTGTTCTAAGAGGTTTTACCACCAGGGTGAACTTTCCAGTCTCGTGCAATAGTTTTGTAGCGTATTTTTTGTTGCATCGAGTGCTTCCTTTGGTGAATGTAGTGGATCTAACTTACATATCTCATATCCACCCATCTATCGTCATTATCGGTATTTTTCTGTATATTGTTTTGTTTTCCAGTTAAGATTGATATTTATAAAGATCTAGCTGAAGATATTTGTTTAAGTTTTCACATATTGTCGTATATTGTCCGTTATTTTTCTTAGTAAAATTGTTGAGTTGGTTATAGTTCCAAATTTGTTTGCATGCATTGTATAAAACTATTAAACACAAAAAAACATGTCCATAAACCTTTTGAAACTAAGCGAGAAACCCCAAAGCATCACATCTACAGTCATAGATCTAGAGTTTACAGTTGATATCCAAATCTGAAGATCTAGGAATATTACATCTTAGTTTTACAAGACACACTCTCGAACCCTATACTAAATGAATATCGAATAATTGATTTTTCTATCATTTGGATCACATTCCCAATCAAAATTTGAATAACTTGGCAACTGAACATTCAAATGACTAATGTGTTTAATACCAAAATTAACACTTCGTTTTAGGTATCGAATTGATTTATTGGAATCTTTCAAATAGATCACATGTATCTTATCCATGAATTGACTAAGTATGTTAACCGAAAATGTAATGTTATGTCTTGATTTTTTTAAGTGATTAAAACTTTCCACTAATTGTGTATACATAGTACCATTTACTTCTTTTGTTTCATCATCAATGTAAATCTTAGAATTATGTTCTAATGGAGTAGGAGCTCAATTGTAGTCATTCATCAAATCATTATGTTATAATAGAGTAGACAACAATTTGCATTCATTCATCCATTATCTATGATCCTTTTCTTTCTACAAATTCAAAGGTTCTTCAACACTCATGATTTGAGACATCAAAGCATAATATTTATACGTGATTGTTGTTTGGTTCCTTGATCTCTATACTATGCCACTACTTGGTGGATTACCTCCACTCTTTCTTGGTGTACTCTTGTTGTTTCTTGTTGCTTCAATACCATTTTGAGATTCAATATAATCTTGTTCATATTCACATTCTTCCATTTTTTTTTTTATCAATGGCTTCTTCAGGAAATTTGAATACATCTTGACTATTATTATATGCATACTCTTGAAATATAACATCCCTACTTGCAAATAATTTGTGAGTAATAGGGTGATACTTTTCGTAATCTTTATGGTCAACAAAATAACCAATGAATATACATTTCAATGATTCGGTGTCAAGTTTACTTCTATGTTTCTTTGGGATGTGAGAAAATTATTTACTACCAAACACTCTCAAATGATTAACAACTAGTTTATATCCGTTGAATGCTTCATAAGGAGTTTTAATCTCTAAAATCTTGGTTGTACTTCTATTTTCTAAATAGGCAATTTTACTTGTAGCTTCATCCGACAAACTTAGAGACATTATTACCTTTGATCATGACTCTAACTCACTCTAGTATGGTTTTGTTCTTCCTCTCATCGACACCATTTTTTTGAGGTATATGTGGAACCATGCACCATTTCTTAATTCCATTGTCTTTTTACTACCTTAAGAATCACATTGAAGTGTATTCTCTCCTTGATAAGATATAAGGATTTTGATATCTTATTCTTTTTCAACAAAATTTCTAAAATCCCTTAAGTATTTAAAAACATCATTTTTTTTAATAGACCCGTATAAAGAGAAGAAAATAAAAAACTACTCTAAGTGATTTAGTTTACATTACCCCACATAATTCAAGATTCACTAATTCAAGAAAATCTATTTTCCATTTATTTGTCTTCACTAAAACTCATTCATATGTTGTTTTCCTAGTGCAAAAGCTTGACATTCAACATGATCATTCTTAAAAAAAAATTGAAAACCTTGTCACATTTCAAAAAAAATTATTTATAGTCGTCTCCTCCACATTAAGGAGTTCATTTGAAGAGCCAATCACATAAATAAAGAAAATAAAATTCTAATGTCACACCATGGGAAAACCTCACAAACATTTTGGTCCATTCTCAACTAATAACTATCGATTGCTATATACCGCAGTGACAACGAAGGAATTAGGAAATGAAGGAATTAAGAAAACTCATCCCAAATAAATGCATACTATCACGCATGCAACTGCCAAAACCGAATAGATCTAGGATGAAATACACATATGGTATATGGTATAAGAGCATTTTAGAAATTGAAGGAATTTTTATTTTATACATTTTTATCATATATTATCAAATAGACATGAGAAATATTCATTTAATAATATCAAATTGTGTTTTTACAAGACTATTACATACGACTTCAAATTTTTAAGATGCAAGAAGGTAGTTCAACTTAAATAAAGTAAGGAAATTGGACTAATATTAACCACATTTGCTAATAGACATACTTGTCTCATTATTTTTTTTTTATAAAACAACCAAATTCTACATGGATCTGCGCCCATATGTCCAGGCACCATAATGAGTAGGGAAACATTACAATTCCTTCATTATGCCCTTATGCCCTGAGAGATATTTCTGGGATTGTTAGAGATTTGACAATGAATTTGGCAGCTATTGCCATTGCCACTTGCCAAGAGTAGTTACAATCAATGGTGATGGAATTTCTTAATTGAGGGAGAAGCGATGATAGTTAGGACATCAATGAACTCCTATGAAGATTTCCAACGGATAATAAATTTTCCTATTCTTTCGTCAAACTCCTATGAATATTTATAGCTCCTTCCTTTTCCCCTGCCTTCGCTCTTCCCTCTACCACAATAAAGTAAGCAATTAGACACACTTGTGATGCCCGACCAGGCATCCATCGCATTCTATTCAATGCATTGAACCAAACTCATTAAAGTATGCTAGAGCTCATGGTTCTTCTATTGGTGTGGTTTCTTCCCTTCGATGTTCCTTCTGATCCCTAGCGACAATGAAGAGTTGGAAAGCCTAGAGTATATTTATATATCTCTGGGATTTGTAGACTTCCATCATCAATCACACATTGAATTTAATTAAATTGGCTTCCTGTTACGCATACATAGAAACATTATTGATTTCCTCCATAAATATGAAAAAATATTGTTCTGGGTACCTATATTTTGATTTTAATTGGACTCCCACATGAATGTTCTAGAATATCAAGAAATTCATCTAGCTATACCAGAGGTATGAAATCGTTAATGTTATACATTAAAGAAAGGATTTCGAGCTCGGAAAAATAAAAATGTTTGAAGTGGTTGTTTGTATTTGAGATGAAAGGACTTCAATTGGAAATCCATTACATTGTAGGTGAAAATCAATAGTTGAAAATCCGATACTATTTTGACAAACTAAAAGGATTGGCGATGTAGTCAACAATCCTTTTAGTGTTTCAAAATTGTCTTCAAATTTTTGGGACCAATTAAATTTCATTCTGTTTTTCTACAGTGATGTAATCGGATAGACGATTCTAGAAAATAATTCAATAAACCTCCAGTAATAGTTGGTAATCCCCATGAATGACCTTATTTTGGCTACACATTTAGGAATAGGCCATTCCATAATATCTCTAATCTTTTCATGGTCTACTGCAATACTGTCTTATAATATTACATGTGTCATAAAGTTGTCTTAGGTTGATGGAAAATTGGTATGGATTGTTGGTTGTCATTGATGTCAACCATTGGAGAGTGATATTGTATATTGATGTCAACCCTTGGAGAAATTTCGATAGTGAATTTCGGTAGCACAAAGGTTTGGGTAATGGACCCAAGGTTGTTTCATGTAAAATGGTATGAGTTTTAATATATTTGAAGGTAATAATATTCTGTATGGATAGTACATGTCATTCAATTTCCAGTGGTATGTGGAACGTCACAAAACTCCTCATTGTTTGAGAGTTATGGCCATGAGAAGTTGGAGAACCCAGGTTTGGGTAATGGACCCAAGTTTGTTTGATGGATAATGGTATGAGTTTTGATATATTTGTATGAAATATTATTCTAGATGGATAATACATGTCATGAAATTTCCATTGGTATGTGGAACATCACATAAATCCTCACGGTTAGAGAGTTATGGCCATGTGAAGTTGGAGAACCCTCACGAGTCATTTAGAAGCCCCAAAAGGTCAAAGTAGTCAAAGTGGTTTAACATATTTTAAAATTTAAATAATAAAGTGAAGTGATGAGTATGCTATAAGTCAAAGTGAATACAAAATAAATTATTTAAATAATAAATTTAATGGAGAAATTACTAAGTGGAAAAGTGGTTAGAAGTGGGTTTGTCGTAAAATAAGGAAAGTGGTTTAAGATGGTTAAAAGGTAACCCCTTGAGAAAGCTACATGAAAGTATAAATAAGAGGAAAGGCTCTCTCATTTTAAAAACACTTGAGCATATTTACTATATATAGGTGACTGAGGTAATAAAAGGATCTCTAAGACGAATTTCAGAGAGAATGTGAAGTAAGGAAGGCTGAAATTCAAGGGAGGATAAATTCTTTTGATGATGCTTTCTAAGGAATGTTATTTTTATGCTCAAGGAAAAAAAATCTTGGCCATATCTCATTATGAATAATATCTAAGGAATGTTATGTTATGCTTTCCAAATCTCTCCATTTTCAAAATAAATTTTTTTCTAGAATGATTCAAACCGTGAAATTGGGAGGCCATTGAAGAAACATATTCAAGTAGCTTTGGTACAGTTTCAGATTCTGTGTTGTTTTATTTTTGGAGTTACATGTTGTGGAAAATATAGTTTGTGGGTATTCCTGAAACTAGTCTAAAACAGTTGTTCCGGGTAAAAAATGCCATAACTTATTTATAACAGATCCAAATTCAGTAAGACCAAATGTGTTTGTTAGAGTATAGTCTTTGGTATTCTATGTACAATTTTCAAATCCATATAGAAAATATTATGTGTGGGGTACGCTCTACAATTTTTTCTCTAGAATACGCCAGTATTCAACAATGTATGCCATTTTTGTTATAACTCCTTTTCTGAGAGGCTCCAAGTAGTGAAGTATGGAGGAATTTCATAAAATACATTGAAGAACATTGTGTACCATTTTCAAATATTTATTCATTATAGGTACA
>JZKD02S1723255.1:21390-60733 GCA_000966675.3 Picea glauca
TAGTTACTTGGATAGGGAATGATCCCAAGATATCTGGAATGCCAGTACTTGAATAACCACTCGAAAGCCAACTCACTCTTCTAGAAGATTCCCTTCTAGAAGGTTCGAGATTCTTGTATTTTTCCCTTTTAAGAACATGTTTGCACCCAAACAATGAGTACAGTGCGAGAAGTTCGCACTCCAGCTTAAAGAAGCCTGCGGGAATCAGGCATTCTCGCAGGTGAATATATAAGTAGCCTGCGAACATCCTTCAAAGTGTGAATTCTGGAAGAAGACAACTGTAACTTTTCTCAGGAAAGTGTTCTTGGTAAAGAGCTTGATTTTCCATCATCATAACATCATCATGACATCATCACAATGACCAAATTTGTGGATAACAATTAGGCAGGCTATTTCCCCGATAATGGTTGATGCAAATATCATCAATCGATGAAAGGATATCTGGTTGGTCCCATGGGTCCCTGTTCCCTCCGTTAGTGGGATCCGAGCCCCCAGACTCCATAATGGAAACTTCTATAAACTAATAAAGGAGAAGAACACTTTTGTGTAGCAGGTTGTTAGGGGATGACTATCAGAGACTAACAAACAGAGGAAAACCTGGGGACAGGGAATCAGAGTCTGAGAGTAGCAGGATATCCAAGAGGTTAAAAGGTCCAAGGTGACTCATAAAATGCCATCTCATCTAGAGACTAGTATAATAGAAGTGGACAAAGGAATGAAGGTGGTTCGTGAGGAGATGATTCTTGTTGAGTTTCAGACCTGGAGTCAAAATCCATGGCTCTCGCCATTCCAGAAAACTCATGCCAGGAAAACTGGAGATGGTGCTTGCTGAGTTTCAAAAATATGAAAACACACTTAACAACTATAAGATAGTTTATGAGACACTTCTCTGAATATTAAAAACAATTTTGAATTTTCAAAGATTATTGTTTTTAGAATTAGATAAAAGTTACTATCGGACAAAAGAATATAGATTATTCAAATTTGATAACTGATAAAAATATTTATTTTTCTTTTAAAACCCATTTAAAAGATATTTTGTTTTTAATCTTAAAAGTTCTCTTTCACACATTTTTTAGTCAAAGATCAACACAATTACATTTAATTAAAGTTAGATATGTACCTCTTTTAGTTAGATACGTCCTTCTCTTCATTTGGAGAAATACTATAACGAGTATTTAATTGGAGAGAATAAGAAAACTAATATAAAGGATAAAACTATTTTTGACTTTATTTTTAAGTTCGATTAAACTTAAGAAATAGAGAGAATGTAAAACGAACTCACTGCACCTGCAGAAGCAAATCCAAGCTTCATTCAAATAATCAATAATAATTACAATGTGTATATAAGATGCCATATGGTTTGAAATGGTTGTCCATTATTTCTAAGTCTCATCTTTAATGGAGAAATGATTGACATCCACACCTAACATCTCCCTAAACAGTTCAAATTTGATCTTCCCTAGGGGCTTAGTGAAAATATCAACAACATTTTCACTAGTATTACAATACATTAAAGCAATGCCATTAGACTTCATTTTTTCAAAGGGAATATCAACATGCTTTATCCTTGAATGATAAAATGGATTATTTGTCAACTTCATTGAGGTATGGTTATCACATTTGATTATCATAGCTTTCCTTTGTTCTTCTCCAACATATTGAAGTAGTCTTCTCAACCAAACAACTTCACAAGTTGTTGCACACAATTCTTTATATTATGCCTCAGTGGATCACAAAGATACAATAGGTTGCTTCTTACTCCTCCATGAAACAATCCCATATCCAATGGAAAAGGCATAACCTGTAGTAGATCTCTGATCATCCGTATTTCCATCCAAGTATAATCTGAGTAACATGTCATCTCAACATCGAATGAATTAGTATATTTAATACCACAATGAATTGTTCCTTTGATATAATAGAGTACCCCTTTCACTGCATTCCAATGTATCTCTAGAGGTTTATCCATAAACTGACTTAACACACTAACATAGTATGCTATGTCAGGTCCGGTTGTAGTGAGATAGTTCAATCTTCCCACCATCTGTCTATACAATATATCATTTACCTCCTTTGAACCATCATCGTAGTACATTTTTGTGATCTACTTCATTGGAACCCAATAAACTTCTCACTGATCCATTTTAAACTTCTTAAGCACTTATCTTTCATATTTACCTTGAGACACGAAGGTTAGACGAGCATTTCTCCAAACTTTAAGACTGAGGCACTAATGTAACTCACCGGGATCTTTCATTTCAAATACCCATGAAATCTTCTTCTTAATTCCACTAATCAATTTTTCTGAATTTCCTGTAAAAATTAAAATATCAACATATAAGGAAATCAATACAACATGCCCCTTTTCATCAAACTTGGTATACAGATTTGTATCACTTTTTCTCCTCATAAAACATTGTTGAAGAAAGAAGGAATCTATCTTCTCATACCATGACCTAGGTGCTAGTGTTTTCTTCAATTTACACACTAAATGTTCATGACCACTTTTCACACACCCCTCTGGTTGATTAGGGTAAACCTCCTTCTTTAACTCATCATTCAGAAAAGAAGACTTTACATCTAATTGGTGAATCTTCCAATGGTATTTAGTAGCTAGTGCAATTAACATTCTTATAGTGTTTAATTTAGCTATTGGTGCAAATTTTTCTGCATAATCAATGCCCTCCTTCTGTAAATACCCTTTTTCCACCAATATGGATTTACATTTATGTATACTACCATCTGCTTTGAATTTAGGTTTGTATATCCATTTAGATATTATGGGATTTTTATCTTTAGACAATTCTTCCTCCATTTCTTTTCTCCACTCTTCAAGTTCATTAGCTTCATTAAAACTCATGGGTTATATGACATCTGAAGTATTACTCATCAAGCCATAATCTTTATACATTTCAGGTGGACAAACCTGCCATGAAGATCTTCTCAATTCGCTGGTGACTTCTTCTTCCTTTTGTGAAGATTCTTCTTCACTATTGGATGTATCCATGTCACTGGGTGCCTTTTCCTATTGTTGCTTCTCTTCTTTGACCTCCTCATCTTCAAGAAGTACATGCCAACATTCATGACTCTTGTGTTCATCATTTCCTTCTTCCTTCTCATGTAAAATTACATCCCTACTTGCAAACACTTTGTGAGTAGATGGATCAAACATTTTATATGCTTTAAATTCTGAAGAGTACCCTATAAAAATACATTATATAGCTTTAGCATCAAGATTCTTCTTGTTCTCCTTTGGAATACGTGCAAAATCCTTACACCCAAATATCCTCAAATTATTAACTGTTTGTTTAGAATCATACAAGGCTTCGAAAGGATTTTTATGATCAAGAAACCTTGTTAGACTTATGTTATTTAAATAAACAACAATGCTAATGGCCTCGACCCAAAAAGAATTTGAGAGATTCTTACCTTTCATCATACTGCGTGCACACTCCCCCATAGTTTTGTTTTCCATTTTGCAACTTTGTTCTATTGTGGAGTGTGGGGTATTGTAAATTTTTGTACTATTCCATGATCTTTGCAATACTTGATGAAGTTCCCCAATCTGCACTCTCCCACTTGATCTGAGCTACCGATTTTGATGGGTTTTCATGTTTGCACCGATACCATCTTAAGAAATAGAGAGAATTTAAAACTGACTCCCAACACTTGGCTGGGGAAGCAAAGCCAAGCTTCATTCAAATAATCGATAAGAATTACAATGTATATATAATATATCATATAGTTTGAAACGGTTGGAAACGAATCTCAACTAATCACCACAACTAATTCTCCATTATTTCTAAGTATTAAAGTCACTTAAAATTTAAGATTTAAAGAGGTTTAAAGATATTTATATTGAATAAATTATGGAAGAGTAAAAATTAAAAAGAAAAATAAACAAACTATTAATATCATTAAAAACATTATAAGATTAAATTAAAAAACAGATTCTCATTCAGCTATGAAGTATTGAATAAGAATATGTTAAAGTATTATGAAGAACTTATTTACTTCAATGTAAAAACTCAAAATCCAAATTATTTATTTAATATAATTAGGATAAAAAGTAAAATAAGTATTTTTAAAATATCAACTTTTACTAGTATTTTAGTGAAATTATTTTAGGGACAAAACTTAATATATGATCTTTGTAATAAATTATGACTATGAAAAATGAAAAACATAATTTCTTATAATATATTATCTAAACCAACGAGATCTAGGAAAGTTATTTTCCAATTTTTTTAACATAAAAAGTTTAAAAACTTATAAATTCCGAATAATATTTATGAAAGTTTTAAAGAAAAAAAAACATTATTTCTATGGACAGCCATCATCTTTACCATAGAATGGTTATAAACTTTTTAATTCTAAATAATATTTGTTCCAAACCAAAAAATTGATTTATAGGCATAATCATCATTTTTTCACAAAGTGTAAGAAGAGAAATGCAACAAATTGAATTACCATGTAATGATCATGATAATTATAAATAGTTGTACAGTTAGACCAACTTCCGTTTATCAAGCATTAATTAAAAATTATCAATCGATTATTTTATTTTCTTTACACTTTTATTTATATATTAAAAATGATTGGAAAGTAATTTTCTAAAATTCACATAAATTTAATTACTTAAATATTTATATAAGTTTGTATTATTGAAAGTATTTTGAAATTAAGATTTTTTTATGGTATAAGAAAATTTAAAGAAAGATATTTTCTTTCTCCAAACCTTCCTTATATCATAAAAATGAGAAATCATTGTATCCCAATATGGATTTTAGTAATTGAGACTTTGGAATCTATCAACAATAATTACAATCAGTACGACTATAAAATGTTGGATAAGGAATCTATACAAAAGGTGTTGTCCATTTTCTACCATGTTCCCTAAAACCCTACCTTAAGCCATTATCTCCTCTTAGTATTATTGTTTTTCATTCAAGTTCATTGAGCCATTATCTCTTCTTAGTATGACTTTTCATTCAAGTTCATTACATATTCTGCATTTATAACATGGTACTAGCATTTCCTTTCATACACACAATATTCACCTTCATCCTCTAACTTAAACTATAAACATTATGTACTATCCCACTCACTGCCATTTCTCGGTGATGGAGATCCCCACTATACATATGTTTCTCGGTCATGGAGATCCCCATTATACATCTGTTCATCATGCAGTTCTCCAGCCGGAAACACCATCATTACCTTCTCTTTCACCCGTCCTAGGGATTTAATTTTCATTTTTACAAAGTTACCTTTTTCCTTTTTTCTTTTTTTTTTATTTACTAACATTACAATCATGACAATTGGTTTTAGGTGTTAATTACCTTATGTACCATATCTCAAAACAAATTTATTGATTACAAACCTAAAAGAAATAAAAATATTTTTTTAATGAATAATATTTATAATAATAATTATTATTTAATTTTTTAAGTTTTAAATTTTTATTTTAAATTAACATTTAAATAATAAAATTTTACATTTTATTTCAAAATTAAATATATATACATTTTACAACTGTAATTATGACTCCCAAATTTAATATATATAATTTTACTTATATATATATATTTTTATTTTAGATATATATATTTTTTAACATAATGCATCTTATCCGTATAAATAAAATAAAGAACAGATTACACTAATAAATTAAAAAATAGTTAAGTTATAATTTTGTGATTATTTTTAAGGGATTACATTAAATATATAGCTATAATTTTGAGATTACTTTTTAAAGCATTGATAATATCATAAACTTGTTTTTAGCGAAAATGGTAGCATTAGAGTATGCACAAATGCTTCTACCCATTTTAAATTTGAAATTTTAAGTTTGTCATTTTAAATTTGTCACTCATTAAGTTTGTCATTTTAAATGATGTGGCTCTCATATAAATGAAAGATATATGGTATATATTGACTCCTCACTAGGTGTATGATTTTAATTGTCAATTATATATTATTTATATGTTTATTAAGTTTGTCATTTTAAATGTTGTGGCTCTCATATAAATGAACGATATATGGTATATATTGACTCTTACTAGGTGTATGATTTTAATTGTCAATTATATATTATGTATATGTTTATTAGTGGAATAAATGTTTTTTATATTAATTATAATGTAAAAGTTATATGGCATGTAGTTATTTATTTGAAATCACTAATTTTAAAATTATAAAATAAGTTATTTAAATTGTTAAATATTATGTTATATATATACATCTATACATATAAGATGGATCTAGTTTAATAGAATATCTTATTTTACAAAATCTTAACTATTTTAAATGGTCGATGTTAATGAGAAGTTATGAAATGATTATTAGGATGCTTTGGAAATCATTTTATGAGTTACAAATTTATTTTGTAGATTAAAATTAATTTTATATATATATATATATATATATATATATATATATATAATTAAAGATTTAAAGAATATATTTAAAAAAAAAAATAAATTAAAATCATATTTTATATAACTTAATTATCTATAAAAAAGAAAAAAATTTAAAGAATTTTCACAAAGTATTATTGTCTATTATCTATGTATATCAAATTTTCATAATTTACATGATTAACTTAATGTAGACTATTAAACAATAATAATAATTTATCTAAACATATTGATCTATGTATTATTTTCATATGCATGAAAACCATTTTCACATTCATTTTTATGTAAAATATTTAAAAAATTCATTAAATTTCAACATTTCAAGAAAATAAAACCAATGAAAATACCAAGATAATTTAAAGTAACCCAACATCATGTGCCTCTTTAGTTATTCAATGAATTATTAATTAAAGAAAAACAATGTTGAGAAAGTAGTGTTTTATGTTAATGGTTAGACGTTTTAATGAAATACTATGTTTTCTAATCATTTTGTGATAATTTATAATGTTATCCATAAGTATCATCATTGATTTGTGGAAGTTTATATAGGATATGGACAAGTGTAAAATTCATGTATGGATGATAATTCTCACTTTGTATTTCTTTTTCTACAATGATATTATAATTGTTAGTATGATATATAATGAATAAGATGTAAAAATTAAAATAAATAAATGAGCATCAACATTAATACATAGTTTTAATAGAAAAATACTTATACCATAATTATTTATTGAATATTTTATAAATAAATATTATAATTAGAGATCAAATTTGAAAATATTAACTATTATTAAATTAATGAATCATCCTACCTCCTCTTTGTGGATGATGTCTTGATCTTTTGTAGTGGATTGAGGGGAGATGTCGAGAAATTAAGCTCAATCTTAGGATTTTTTAGGAAGGAAACTCGAATGAAGATCAATGCACAAAAATACACTCTCTCAGCCCATCTCATGGATGAAATGGAAACTACTTGTTATAATGATCATTTTCCCTTTACTTGGTTTCCTTTCGATGAAGGTATAAAGTATTTTTGTTCTCACTTAAAACCAAATAATTATTAAAAGGAAGATTCATGTTGGCTAATTGCAAAATTTGAAAAGAGATTAAAGGCATGGAGTATTCAATGGTTATCTAGAGCAGGAATAATGATATGATATTGGTCAAATTAGTCTTGGAATATATTCTGATATATTGGATGTCATTATCATAGATACCCAAAGGCACATTGGAAAAAGTAAGATGAACTTGTTTCAGATTCTTATGGGCTAGTTAAAAGACCATTTTGTCCTACCATGGGTCAAATGGGAATCCCTCGATGCTCCAAGATTATTGGGAGGTTGGGATTTAAAAAGATTTCACTTTTTCTTGAAGGACCTTGCATCCAGATCCAACAAGAGATTGATCACCACATAAATACTTTGGACAAAAGCAGTCACCCTGAAATATATTAGCCCTGATTTAGTAGAGGAATGCATCACAAGACCATCACAAGATGCTACAAATTTCTCAATCATCTCGAAATCCCTATTCAAATACTTTCAAGTGATAGGAGAGGGTCTATCTTGGCATGTTCGAAAGGGAACAAGAGTCTAAATAGGTACCAACCCATGGCCAAGAAGTGTCAGAAATAAAATTCTTCCCTAAGAAATCATAGAATAATTACATGAACTTGGGTATTTCCACCTTCACCAGATCATAGACACGAAAAAAAGCATAGCTCAGGGTGAATTCTACAAAGATGCGCAACACATTGGATTGAGGTAGGCTTTTTATAGAGCTTGGTCAGATTATATAAGATATCTTAAACTAGGGCATATAAGAATCATAGAATGAAGGATGAATTAGTATGGCAACGAAACCCTCATTTTATCTACACTCCAAAAGAACGGTACACCCAAATAAATATAAATCCCCTTCAAGAGGACCCCTCCTGGTGGTGGAAAGGGGTGTGGAAAGTAAAATTCCCTTTAAAAGCATGCATCGTCATGTGGTGTCTATTCAAAAAAAAAAATCCCCACATGGGAAAGGATGAAGATAATTAATCTAGAAGGATCAAGTTGGTGAATTTTATGTAAGGATGATGGGGAATCTTCCCCACATTTATTTTTATTGCGCCCCTTTGTCAAAGGAATGTGTTCCAATATCTCACAGGCATTAGGCTAGGCCTATGTATGCCAACGCCAAAACATTGAAGAGGTGTGGAAAAACTGGGTTTGAAATCCATCAAACAACAATATAAAACCCCTCCCTCCAATCATAAATTGGGGTGCATGGATGGCTAGAAATGAAGTTATTTTCAATGATTGTGTGTCAGTCCCATAATTTACTTAGCCATGCCTTGAGCATACTGTCACATTTCCCTCAAGGGAAAGGCCATAACCCAGTTTGTCGAGTAGTAGAAGAGTTGGTAGACCATTCCAAACCATGCGAATATTTTTATGGGACCTCACAAAATGATTTTCAAATAAGTGGAAGAAGAGTCATCCTTCATATGTTAGATTCTCATTTCTTCAACCTAAAATTGGACTTGGGATCAGGTTCAAATAACTATACAAAATTGATGGAACTCAAACACTTACTGAAATTTATAGGAAAAAAGGAATAAGATCCTCATGATATTTGGAGACTCATGATCCCTCGTTTACACTCCCATGATTTCATATAGAACAAAGGTTACACTTATGTTAAAAACACTTAGTGCATGCACAACCTTTAATGCATAATTATTTAATGGGAGCCTTTTTGGATTTCTCTTACTTCACAGAAGACAAAATATATGTAATTATCTCCTCCTTTATTTTTGAACTTCTCCACTACCTTATGGATGATAATTATAGCAGATGAAATACATAGTGACATGTATTTATTCAAAATGTAATTTTGTTTTTTTTAATTATTTTATTTCAACATAAAAAAATAAAATTCCAGAGGTTAAGATAATTAATATAGAGCACAAAATTCTTGTTTACATTACTTCTAATTTCAATGAAATTAAAGTTACTTATAAATTTAGATAATCTTAAATATGTTGACTATTTTGGAAAAATAAAAATTAGAAACAAATAAACAAACTATTAATATCATTAAATATCATTAAAATCAGTATAGAATTAAACCAAATATTTATTTAATATAATTAGGTTAAAGAGTAAAATAATTATTCTTAAAATATGAACTTTTATTAGTATTTTAGTTAAATTATTTTATAAACAAAACCTATCTATGGAAAGAAAGAATATATAATTTTTGTAATAAATTATCAATGTGCAAGATAAAAAAAAAAACATATTTTCTTACAATACCTTATCCAAGATATATGAAATTTTTTCTAGATTTTTTTTAACCATAAAAAGGTTAAAAACTTATTAATTCCCAATAATATTTATCAAATTGATTTCTATGCACAAAGATATAAAAGTTTAATAATATAGTTTAGGATGAATGGTATATTTTTTATTAGAATTGATAATCATAAGACCATCCAATGAGCACATGAGAGATATTTTCATCATGTTCTTTGCAAGTAGTGTATATACTAGGACCTTGTTTTTCTCATTTCTATAGGTTATTTCAACTTATAACTTTGTTATTTAATGATAAACGCAATATTTTTTTTATTTTCTTTGGAGCCTTGACCTTCCATAGCTTTTTCCACCTCTAGGATCTTATTCTTATTAGTATTCAAGGAAAAGTTTTCATGATCACCTAATTTAGCTTTAAAATATCTTAGGCTTTGATTTCTTGACCATAAAATTATACCTTGTTTGTGATCTAATCTCTCATGGATTATTTATGGTTTCTTTATTTAGGAAAACCAAATGATTTCTACCCCTTGTCATTGTAGGCCTAAATAATCATTCTTGTTCCACTTCCACCCTTGATGATAAATATTAGTAAATTCCTAATCATGTTCCTAATTGAGTGTGTTAATGCATTTGTCCTCCAAATTTTATATATTCCTCTTGTGTAATGTGAATTATGTTTAATACATGATGGATGTATCCACTCCAACCTAACCTACTGTCCATTCTCTACCTTCCAAGCTAACCAGACACCTTTTAAGCAGAAGGATTGAACTAGAGATTTCTATTTGATAAAAACATTATTGTTATATTCCCTTTTACTCATTATCCAATCAATAATAAAAATAAGGCTAATATATTGTCTCACTATTCTATACCTATGCAGACTTTCCTATGATACGCCTTTCCACAAAATATTGACAAGAAAGGGTTTTCCAAATTGAATATTTTTCAACCCCCATCCTCCTTCAACTTTTCATTCAGTTGTAGTATCCTCGACATCCAACTAGGAAATTCCACAATTTTTTTTTGAACTGTATACCAAATTTAAACATACAAATACTACTCAATTAAATGGATTCTTACATAATAATAGTAGAAATACACATGCAGCATACACAAGAAAAACCCATAAAAACAAATGCATAAATAATGATCCAAAAAATGATTTAAAACACAATTGAAACTTATATTTGATAAAAATACCACCAACTTCATGTAGGCCTTCCACGTTCCTCCCACCCTTAGACCACACTACTCAAAAATCTCAATAGTGGGTCACCTTGAGCTGGGACTAAACACCACTCGGGTAAAGGAATTCCTGACGAGGCTGACGTGTCTCAGAAAATAGGAAAAAATCCTTCACATGTTCCAAATCAAAATAATATCCTACAATCCCTCATTCCCCACATGCTTTCCCCACCCCAGGAAATTTCTCCCTTCTCTACTCAACATTCCTTTGGTTGCTCCATTTCCTTTTTAGGGCTTCAACAACAAACCGAACATGAAGTCTCAGAGCCATGTAGATGAAGTTTGGCACCTTCAGGAGATTGCTTCCTAGCAATTCTCTTGCTTGGAGAGAATTTCCCAGGGGCCTGATAGCCCACCTCTTGAATAACCCATGGGCCTGAAAACTCATTTCTTCAGTCCAACTCCTAAGTTAACCAGGTACATGTGCAGTACTAGTTCAGGTAAGATACAGGTACTCTTCTAGTGATAGAGAGGTATGAAGGGCAGTTGAAATCCATGAGTGAAAGAATGAAGGAATGATGGAATGATGGAAAATGCACTAATTCAAACTCTTTGTATGCATGTTCCTAATTTGACACTTGGCATGTTGGGAGCTACTTTGACCCACTTGTCCCCATCCTTATAACTTAGCATAAAATAATTATCCATATTTTATAATTTAAGGAATATTAATATAATATTCATTTTTGGTTTAATCTTCCTATCTTAGCCCCTTATCCTTAACTTTTATCCCGCTTTCCCTAACTAGTGGATTTTAGTCCTCCATACTCTTTCACATGGTTGGTTTACACGCATTGATGTGTTTTTCATTAATATTTTCATGTGAATACATTTACATTTACATCACAGATATAATTCCCTTTCTGAATCTCGTCTCACGAGCCTAAGTACATTTGTATTTATATTTACAGTTACGGTTACGGTTAGGCCTAGGGGTATTTAATTCCCCTCCCCCTTATTTATGCAGTATCCTCAATGCAATATATACACATATACAACCAAAATATAAATAGTACTAAAAAAGATGCAGGTATTATGCCCGCATAGCATCCTTGTGCTCCCAAGTTTCATCTTCAGGACCGTACTAGGAACACTGGACCTTTACTATCTCTTTGGCTTGTTTCCAGAGCTTCTTGATATTTCGGTCAAGAATTCACACTAGATGCATTTGAAAGGCTCCTTCTTGTTCCACCTAAATCAAATTCCAATCATTGACATGATTATCATCAAGTATATACGTTTTGAGCAATGATACATGGAATACATTATGAATAGACATTGATGCAGGAAAGGTAATCATGTATGTTACATGCCCAATCCTCTCTAAGATTTCAAAAATCCCACAATAGAAAGCTAGCAACTTTGAACAATTTCCCAACTTCATGAAACTTTTGTTGAATTTTACTTTCAAGAATACATGGTCACCCACTTTAAATTCCCTGTGAGTTCTTCCCTTATCAACATAACTTCTTTGTATGTCTTGAGCAATGTTTAAATTCGATTTTATTTTTAACATTTTCTCTTCCATTTCCTTGATTAATTTGGGCCTAACCCCTTCTTTATCTATTGGGTTGTCCCAACTTACTGATGTGTTTCACCTTATGCCATAAATTACCTCAAATGGGATCATCTTTAGAGATGCTTGGTACCCATTGTTATAATCAAACTCTACGAAGTGTAGGTAGCCTTTCCATTTTGATGGTTTATCCATCACATACATCCTAAACATATCCTCAATCACTTGATTCACCCTCTTTGTTTGTCCATATGATTCTAGATGATAAGTTGTGCTAAAATTCAAATTTGTTCCAAATCCTTTAAATAATCCTTTCCAAAAATTAGATGTAATTTTTGGATCTCTGTCAAACACAATTGTCTTGGGTATACCATGTAGTCACATAATTTCCCTCATATAAATATCAACAATGTTGGTTGCCTTGTGAGTGAGCTTTACTCGAATACAATGGGAATCTTTAGTAATCTTATCCATCACTACCATGATAGAGTCATGTTTCTTGTTTGTTATGGGTAGTTTTGTTATGAAATACATTGTTACATATTCCCATTTCCACCCATAAATGGGTAATGGATGTAGCAAACTAGTTGGGTGTCTATGCTCAACCTTGACCTTTTGACACTCCAAACATTTGAAAATCAAATCAACAATTTCTTTCTTCATTCTTGGCCAATACTGTTGACTCTTGACAACTGCAATAGTTTTCTAATAACTTGGGTGCCCAATATAAGGTACATTATGCATTTTTATTAATATCATAGTTTTCAATTCCTGGGAATTTGGTACATAAATTATGCCCATGTACATGGGAATTTCATGATTTTGTGGCTTATAGTCTTCAATTTTCTGCTGCAAAATACCTTGTTGTAATTTTTCTATTATTTCCATGTATTCCAAATCTGATTGTGCAGTCTCTAAGATTATCTCTTTCCAATATTATTGGTACATGCTAATAGTTGTAGAATGCAACTTATGCACTCTTCTTCTAGGTGCATCAACCCCCATGTTATCTTTCCCTCTGATATTCTTTATATCAAAGTCATATTTAGTGAGAAATTCTAACCAACTTCTTTTCCTAGAATTTAGAGTTGGTTTTCCAAAACAAATATTTCATACCATTATGGTTTGTCCTCAACTCGAAGCTTTTCCCCATGAGGTATTGGCCCCAGATATTCAAGAAATTCACTATGTGTTCCAACTCCAAATCATGAGTAGCATAGTGCCTTTCATGCTCCTTCAACTTCTTGTAATCATAGCATACATCATAAGCATTTTGACCAAGCACTACAACAAGCCCTGCATTACATGAATCAGTGAAAACAATGAATTCTTCATTTGGATCAGAAATACTTAGTATTGGAGAACTTGTTAATAAATGATTCAAGTGTTGGAAACTCTTTTCACAATCCAATGTCCACTGAAACTTCACCCACTTCTTTTGCAATGAAGTGATTGGGTGTGAAATATTTGAGAATCCTTCAATAAATATCTTATAGTATCCTACAAGGACCATGGATGATCTCACCTATGTCATATTCTTTTGTTTTTACCATCCTCTAATGGCCTCAATATTTTTAGGATCCACTGCTATCCCTTCCTCTTAAATGATATGTCCTAAATAATTAATTTGCTTCTGATAAAATGAGCACTTGTTCGATTTTCAATAGAATCGATGCTCTCTTAATATATGTGATACCATCCTCAAGTGTTGTTCATGCTCTTCCTCCTACTTAGAATATATAATAATGTCATATAAAAATATAGTGAGAAAAGTATCTAAGTATTCTCTGAAAATACAATTTATTAAACACATGAAGACAACTGGTGCATTTGATAACCCAAATGGCACTACTATGAACTCACAATGCCCATACCTTGTTCTAAATCTAGTCTTGATAATGTATTCTTCTTTAATTCTTACCTGATGATAACCTAACTTGATATCAACCTTGGAGAATATTTTTGCATCTTTCAACTGGTCAACGAGGTCATCGATTCTTTCCAAAGGATACTTATTCTTCACAATTACCTTTTTCAATTGTCTAAAGTCAATGAAAATTCTCAATGTTCCATCCTTTTTCTTCACAAATAACATTGGGGCACCCCAAGCTGACACACTTGGGCATATATACCCCTTTTTCAGAAGCTCTCCAAGTTTCATTTGCATTCCTTCAATTCTGGTGCACTCATCCTATAAGGGGTCTTGGATAATGGGGCTGCTCTAGGCATCATATTGATGGAGAAATCAATGTCTCTTTTAGGGGATAATACTAGTATTTCTTTAAACAGATCTTCAAACTCTTTTAGGACTACATAATATTAAATATTTGACACCTTATATTTAGGTTCCTCTTCCATATGTGATGAAAATATTTGACACCCTTTTCTGTAACTTTTCTTTAGATGTAATGGTAACATTTCTTGTATGGTTACAAACCTAGGAACACCCTATAATGTCTTAAGGTTCTCTTCCTCATCCAAGAAATTAAATTCCTTATTATAATAGTCTAGGATAGCATGGTTTTGGTCCAACCAATCCGTACAAATTAGACATTCATAGGAATCTAAAAGTATGATATTCAAATCTTCCTTGGTGCTTAGTGATGCAAGAACATCGCCTTCAAAGTCAAAGACAGAAGCGTGGATGCATGAATATAACATCTCACCATGACATAATTTCAAATCAACATTTAATTCAGAAGGAAAACGAGTTGTTGAGATATTTTGGAAATAATGTTTTTTAATATATCTTGTTTGTAAAGTCTTATACGAATGTAAGGAGTTATAGATAGGGAGTGGGAACCCTTATTGGGTAATAACTGATAGTTGTTGTAATAGGACAAAATAGGTAACTACTAGAACCTGATAGGATAGGTTGCAGAAACGACGGAGAAGAGCTCGAGGAGCCACTCCTAAGATAGTTTTTTTGTTTTTGTATTGTAAAAGATAAGAGATTAGGGAGAGAAGAGAAGAGTAGAGTAGCAGAGTAGAAGAAAGAGTCACAGTGAAGAATGGTAATACTATGTAACTTGATTTAATGAATGAATAAAGAAGACAAAATTATTCCAATTCCTTGGACAATGTTCATTATGATGTGTGATTGAATGAATGATATATTATGTATGTTATTTAGTTTATTTTCATTTATATATGGTTGTTAGAATTGATCATATGAATTTCTGAAGAAACTGGATAAGTTTCAATTGTTTCTCTTTTGAAACTCGTATGCAAGGTGTGCACATCGTATGCAAGTTATGCACATCGTACGCAAGGAGTGCATTGGCAGTGTCTTAAATTGACTCAGAAGAGTTCAAAAGTGACGCAACGCCCCTACCTTAGCAGGTTCTGCTTGACCTCCCGGTCTAAGGATCGTTCCTAATTTCCCCTTGAGCCAAAATGTCTCTTCGATTTCGAGCTGGAATATTAACACTTGTAACCACAAGTCCTTGTTAGGAGCCACACCTGTGCAAACAAGCACTAGGTGAAAAATCTTACCCACGTGACCAACCAATGTAACCACAAACTTTATCTGAAAAGGTATTTCATGAATCGTCATTTAGGGGGTATTAGCGTGTTACAACCCCAACACTCCACATCCACGAAACCCCGAAACCCAATGTGAGACCTCTCCCCAGGCCCAGATCTAATGGTCATGTGGATTCTCTATGATCGACAACCACGGTAACATTGCGACTTCATGTTTCGTGATGTTGGGATTGTTTGTGTAATGCAAGCCCAATTCTCCCACTCTCGACTTCTGAAATGCTAAGATCTGAACTCAAGAGATCAAGGACTCCCATTGATCTGGATCCAAGGGATACTATTCCTCTTGGGACCGTGAGCACTAAAAGGTTATCATCCATATCCTTTCCACTAATCTACTAGATCCAACAACTCATGGAATTTTGGTATTCCTCCCTCCAATAAGTTCCATCGTCCATTCATATTTTCAATGGCTCCAAGCCAAAGGACTTAGCGTCAATTCTTCTGGGGTCAACCTCTGTGAGATGACTTCAACCTTATTCTTTTCTTCAAATCTCTTGAAGTCTCTATCCCTTCTGATCTTGTCTTCTACTACAAACTCAATAATTCCAAGGGTTCTTTGCACACACTCCTTGTGGCACTCACGATAACCTATGGCTTTTGACGTCTTCCTCTTCTGTGCACTCCTTGCAATGAAAATCCTTCAACCCCTCACTTGGGTTGGAAAAGTATAAGACTTCAACCTGCTTGCGCACTTCTTGCATGGCTTTGTGCTATACTCACACTTTTTCTAGTATGAGAACAATGATATCCCTTCTGAGCTTGTCTAAGGTAAAACTCAGAACCTGTCAACGCACAATTTGCAGAATTTCACTACACTCCTTGTAGGAATTCTTAGGATGAGAAAAAATTGAAACTCATTCTCTCCCTCTCAAAGACTTCATACATTCAATCATGAAAACATACATACACACAACATTGAAACAAATGCATAATAGAGCATATAATAAAACTGTAAAGATATCATTAAGAGAAGTAAACAGTAATCACCACAACACCATGAAATTGAATTAAAGCATTTTCATATTAATTCTAGTGCTTTTGTACATGGGTTAAATAGAAACAACTATCTTATTATAAAACCTTATGTTATTCCTTGCTCTCCTATTCTCTTTCTCTACAACTACCTAATTCTTACAATGAGAATACTAATACAATACAATACATATGAGGGAGATTTCTAGAGTTTTCCCTCCTACACTCTAAGCTATCTAATAGAAATAAAAGATACAACCACTTTATATTGAATACAATAAATGCCTCCAACAAACAGATGAGAGAAATCACTCAAGATCTGAATTACAACTCAAAACATAAATGTGAATGCATCCTTTCAAGATATTACATTAATGTGCACTAGTGCATATTCAACTGTCCTCCTCTCTTGTGCTTGCTTTCTTATCTTGCTTACAATGCTCCTGCATCATACTCCTCTAGCTGAAAAATTCATGAACTCTTGTTCATGAGCTCCTGCACCATCTGTCCATGTTTCTGGATATTCGCTTTGTTTTCCCAACTGGAATCCTTGATCGGGTGTCCTTTCCATTTGAATAAATACTCAAAATACGTCTTTCTCCAAGTCTTTTTGCTATCTCTCTGATCATTTACCCTTTCCATCTGCGTATTTTCAGCTACATACATCTTTTTGACCCACTGAATTTATTTTTTATTCTCTTCTCCTCCTGCTTCATCTTCTCTGTAAGGATACAGATCGGCTAGATTGAATATGGGTGATATTCCTACCCCATCTAGAAATTCTATCTCATAAGCATTTGTCTCAAATTTTCTCAAAATCTTACATAGCCTTATCTTTTTCATCTTCAGTTTATTGTACATTCCCCTTGGGAACCTTTATTTTTTTAGGTGCGCTAAGAATAATTCTCCCACTTCGAACATAATTTCTCTTCTATGTTGATATTCTCTACACTTATATTCTTGGTTAGAATTTTGCAACCACTCTTTGATCTTATTATGGAGCTCTTGCGTCTCTGTTGCAAAGTCTTCCTCTCCAGCACTTCTGAACTCGCTCTGCTCTAAGTCTCTCAACTCAAACACTCACCTTGGTTGCATTTCGTAGATTATCTGGAATGGGCTCTGTCTTGTGCTCCTATTCAGTGAATCGTTATATGCAAATACCTCTTGTGGAATAATCTGATCCCACTGACTGTGATGTACAGCTACTAACTCCTCAACAAGTGCCCTAAACTTCAATTTACTACCTCCGTTTGTTCGTTCGTCTGAGGGTGATATGTTGAGCTAAAAGGAAAATTTGTCCCCAACTTTTTCCATAATGTTCATCAGGAACGACCAACAAATTTGGTATCCCTGTCTGAAATAATACTGTTGGGTAATCCATGAAGTCGAACAACTTCTTTGAAAAAATGATTTGCAATGTGTGTTGCATCATTGGTTTTCTGACATGGAATGAAATGTGCCATTTTCGATAATCTTTCGACTACCACGAATATGGAATCACAACCTCTTTATGTCCTTGGCAGTCCTAACACAAAATCCATGCTTACCACATCCCACAGCCTCTCTGGTATCGTCAATGGTTGATATAATTCTATATTCTATCTCTTCCCCTTTATGTGTTGGCAATATATACATTTGTTGACAAATTTCCTGACATAAGTCCTCATCCCTGGCCAATAATATAGATTGCTCAGTTGTGCAAAGGTTTTTTCATGGCCAAAATTTCCAGCCAATCCTTCACTATGTTTTGTTTTCATAAGATTCACCCTCATAGAACTATTTGAGATGCAAAATTGATTTCCTTTGAATAATAATCCATCCTGGATTAATTATTCAATCCATTGGCTTTTGTCTCTTAGAACAGGATTCTCACATGCTTCGTAAGCGTCCTTGAAATCTGAGTCATCCCTGTACATGTCCTTAAGGTTATCAAAACCTAAGGTCTCCACATGAAACTCCTGCAGAATCAAACATTTCCCGCTCAATGCATCAACAACCTTGTTAACAGTTCCATAAATGTGCTTTATAACAAAAGTAATTTTTTTCATAAATTCAACCCATTTCGCATGTTTCTGGTTCATTTTTTTCTGTCTGGTTACAAATTGTAAAGTATGGATGTCGCTATACAAAATGAACTCTTTTGGAACCAAGTAGCGCCTCCATTTCTTCAGTGTTTGTATGATTTCATAAAACTCTTTATATTACATGGAATATTTCATTTTGGCCTCATTCATCTTCTCACTGAATTATGCAATCAGTCTATTGTCTTGGCTTAATAATTCTCCAACCGCAAATCCACTTGCGTCACATCTCACTTGAAATGTGTTATTGAAATTTGGCAGAACCAGAACTGGTTGTCCAGTTACCTTCTCCTTCAACAACTTAAAACTTCTCTCTGCTTCCTTTGTCCAATCAAAAGATTTATGTCTTTTCTTGACTGTGTCCATCATTGGCACAGAAATTCCACTAAATTTTTTGATGAACTTCCTGTAAAAAATGACTTGTCCATGGAAGCTTTTGAATTCAAAGGTATTTCTTGGCGATGTCCATTCTTTGATCGCTTTTACCTTTTCTGGATCCATATTCAACTAGTTCAAAGATATCACAAAACCCAAATAAATGAGCTCTTTCTTCATGAAATATGACTTCTTCAAATTTATCACCAACTTATCTTGCTACAGCCTCCTCATCACTAGAGTTAGGTGTCTCAAGTGCTCTTCCTCAGTCTTACTAAAGATCAATATATCATCAAGATACACAATTCCAAACTTCCCAATGAAATATTTCAGGACTTCATTCATTAACCTCATGAAAGTACTTGGCGCATTCATCAAACCAAACAGCATGAAAAGCCATTAATATAATCCTTCATTCATCTTGAATGTTGTCTTCCATTCATCACCTTCTTTCATTCTAGTTTTATGATATTCTCTTTTCAAATCAATCTTTGAAAAAAACCTTGCTGCACTCAAGAAATTCATCAGGTCATCCTTCCTCAGTAAAAGAAAATCTAAATCTGATGGTCATTTTGTTTATATCCCTTGAGTCTATACACATTCTCCATCCACCATCCTTCTTTGGACTTAACATTGTTTTCACAACATATGGACTCAAGCTTTCTCTAACCAACCCCTTGTCCATCAAATCCTGGACTTGCTTCTTAACCTCTTCATTCTCTTGTAGTGTCAATCTGTACACAACTTTGTTCAGTAAAATCGCTCCTAGTATAAGTTCATTGTGATGGTTGATAATTGTGATGGGTGGAAACGAACAAGGTAAATCATCCACCCCTATATCAGCAAAATTCTCCAGCATTTTCCAAATTTCCTTCGGTAGATCATCTATCGAGGTATTGGTCAAAATGACTCTAGGTTTCCTTACCACAGTAAACTGCATGTCTTCTTCTTTCCTAACTTCATCAAGAAGTTCCCTCCCACTCATGAGAAGTATAGTGTTGCTTTCTTCTAATTTCACCTTCTTGTCTTCGATTAGCAGCAACATATGTGTCCTACCATTCTTCTCTAATGTGTATCTGTTCTTTCTTCCATCATGAATAACATTTATGTCAAATTGCCACTGTGTTCCCAAAAAGGTATGACAAAAATCTATGGGAATAAAATCACACAAAATATCATCCCTGTAACCCCCTATCTTAAATTCAAATAAACATTGTTTAGTGGCAGTTACTTGATGTCCTTTTTGCAACCACGAGACTTTATATGGGCTCAGATGTGCAACTGTCTCCAATTCCATATTCTCCACCATTTTTGTGGATAGTATATTATCTTTGCTTCCACTATCCACAATTACCTTGCATACCCTTTCCTTGGTCTTGCAAGCAGTTCTAAACAAACTATTTCTCTGGGCTGGATTCTCTGCCTCCTTCTCTGGTTTCAAGAGAATTTTCCTCATCATTAATGATATCCCAACTTCTGCATCTTTTTCCTCAACATTTCACCTTTGCACTTCTCAAATGTGAGCTTCGCCTCCTCCATCTCTTTTTCTATCAGGACATTCAAAATATTTGTGTCCGATCTTTCCACCAAAAAAACATTTTATCTCACCTCCTCTGCCTATGCCTCTTCCTCTTGCTCACATAAAAGTGTTCTTATCAACATATTTTCCTCTATGTGAGCTTCCTCCTCTTTTATGGGTGATTATGAGGTTTATTTTATTCATCCTTGGGCTTCGACACTCTACCCTGGGCAATTTCTTTGCGTCTACTCTTACTTCTACCTCTTCCCCTTTGACCTTGCTTTCGGGCCAATTTTTCTTCTACCTTCAGAGAAATATGGTAAGCATATTCAACATTTCTTATTGTCACCATGCTTATGTCATCCTCAATGTCATATCTCAGACCATTCATGTATCTAGCGACCTTTTCATCATCACTCTCAATATGACCTGCTCTAATGTTCAATCAATAAAAATCCTCAGTGTATTCTTTCACTACCATCTCCTTCTGTCTCAAATTATGCATTCTTCAAAACATATTAATTTGATAGTATCTGGGTATAAATTTGGCTTTCATCTTTGTGACCATCCTATCCTAGATTTCGATTCTTTGTTTTCCCTTGCAACAGCTATTAGCCTGCAGTTCATCCCACAACAGTGTTTCATGCCCTTTTAGTCTAGTGACAACATGTTTTACTTTCCTATCGTCTTCGATATCCTCATAGTCATAGTATTTATCCAAATCTCTAAACCAATCTAGCAGCTCCTTAACATCTAAGTTGCCTTCATACATCAGAATGCCCATTTTTTCTCTGGCCCCTATTCTTACAACAACTCTGAACAGACGTTCTTCTGGAGCGTCTTCGGATACAACTTCTTCTTTAGCTCTAGCGTCATTTTAACTTTCGGCTTCATTGACATCTCTTGTATCAGTAGCTCATCTCTATGTTGTCTCCATAGCATCTAATCGAGCACAAATTTCACTCATTTCCCTCTCCACTGTTGGATCAGGCATTGGTCTATCTTGACATCTTCTGGGTGGCATTGTTCAAATATGTTCCATGCAGAATTCAATTTACAACTTTCCTTTTCTCTCCTCTTTCTTACAGATACAATTATTGTAAGCTCTTATACCACCTGATGCAGCACCCCTACCTCAGTGGGTTCTTCTTGACCTCCCAGTCTAACGATTCTTCTTAATCTCCCCTTGAGTAGAAATGACTCTTTTATTCCCTGTTGGATACTTCACACTTGTAACCATAGGTCCTTCTTAGGAGCTACGCCTATGCAAACAAGCACTAGGAGTGAACTCTTACCCACGTGACCAACCAATGTGATCCCAAACTTTATCTAAAAAGGTATTTTGTGAATCGCAATTTTTGGGGTTTTGTCGTGATACAACCCCAACACTCCACATCCATGAAACCCTGAAACCCGATGTGGGACCAGATCTGATGGTCTTTTTCCTTCTCCTCGATCGAAAACCACGATCGCATCATGACTTTTTGTTTCACGATGTCGAGACTTTTTGTTTAATGCAAGCCCAATGCTCCAACTCTCGACTTTTGAAATGACAAGATCTAAACTCAAGAGATCAATGATTCCCGTTGATCCAGATCCAACAAATAATATTCCTCCTGGGTTTGTGAGTGCTAAAAGGTTATTATCCTTATCATTTTTTCTGATCTACTAGATCTAATGGCTAATGGAATTTTAGTATTCCTCTCTCCGAGAAGTTCCATCATTCATTCAGATTTTCAATGGCTCCAAGCCAGATGACTTTGCGTCAATTCTTCTAGGGTCAACCTCTATCTGGTGACTTCCCTCGAAGTATCTATCCCTTCTAGGCTTGGCTTCTACTACAAACTTGAGAGTTCCAAGGGTTATTTGCACACACTCCTTGTGGAACTCATGATAACCTATGGTTATTTGATATCTTACTCTTTTATGCACTCCTTGCAACATAAATCCTTCAACCCCTCACTTGGGTTGGAAAAGTATAAGACTTCAACTTGCCTATGCATTCCTTGCACGGTTATGTGCTATACTCGCAATTTTTCTTGTATGAGAACAACGGTATCACTCCTAAGCTTGTCTGAGTTGAAAATCAGAACCTCTCAACGCACACTTTGCGGACTTTCACTGCACTCCTTGTAGGAATTCTGAGGACGAGAAACAATTGAAACTCATTCTCTCCCTCTCAAAGACTTCATAAATTCAATCATGAAATCATACATACACACAGCATTGAAACAAATGCATAACAAAGCATATAATAAAAATGTAAACATACCATTAAGAGATGCAAATAGTAATCACCTCAACACCATGAAATTAAATTAAGGCCTTTTCATATTAATTCCAGTGCTTTTGTACATGGGTTCAATAGCAACTTATGTCTTCTTATACAACCTTATGTTCTTCCTTTATCTCCTATTCTCTTTCTCTACAACTACTTAATTCTTACAATGAGAATACTAATACAGTACAATACATACGAGGGATATTTCTAGAGTTTTCCCTCCCAAACTCTAAGCTATCTACTCGAAATAAAAGCTACAACTACTTTGAATTTAATATAATAAATGCCTCCAACAAACAGATGAGAGAAACCACTCAAGATCTTCATTACAACTCAAAACATAAATGTGAATGCATCCTTTCAAGATATTACATTAATGTCTTATCCTTTCAAATTCAAAATGATTTCAAAATATGCACTGGTGCATATCCAACTATCCTCTTTTCTTGTTCTCGCTTTGCTGGATTACTTACAATGCTCCTACATCAAGAAGGAACAATGAGAAATTATACCAAGTGCAAGGAATGCACAATGTCAAGGAGCAACTAAGTGTTGAAGAACCAGAACAGAGGAGCGCAAGGAGTGCAGGAAGAATTTATTCCAAAGAGATCCTTGGATCTGATTTTTTCGAGAGCCCAGGAACACAAGGAGTGCATGGGAGATCAAAATCCTCAAGGGAATGAAGCTCAGAAGAGATAGTGAGGAGAAATATTCGAAGGAGGGTGAAGCTTTGAAGGCTTCACAAATTATTGATCAAGAGTTGTCCAGGAGGGAGCGGGATCGTTCAAGACTGTTGGATCTGGATAAGGTGTGTGAGATTTAAGTGTCTTGAAGTGAAAAGGAGAGAATACTGTCAAAGTCCCGAAGTAATTTGGGACCGTCCATCATCAAGGAGGATAGGTGGAGCAAGATCCATAATTGTAGAAGTTCATGGACAAGGAGGATTTGAAATAGCAAAAGTAAATTTGGACCATCAGATCTAGAGGGACACATGGCGAGGGGTCGTGAGCTTCGAATAAATGCATTTGGGTTTCAGTTGAGAATTGAAACTTCTAAAACCCGAAGTCTGAAGTGAATATGGACCGTTAGATCTAGAGGACATGCAGCATAAATCTATGGACTCTGGGTAAAGACCCAAATTAAATCATAGCCGTGAGATTAAGGGGGACACGTGGTGCGAACCAGTGGACTCCAGGAAAAGACCCAAAGTAAATCTTAGCCATCTGATTTAAGAAGACACACGGAATAAATTACCACACTTCAAGGGAAAGTGAAAGTTGAGAATTGAGTTTTTCGAAGTCCGAAGACCCGAAGGGATTGTATCCATCGATCTGCGAAAGAAATGCATCAGTGGATCACAAGTTTCGGATAAAATCAATTGGGGGAAGATGATAATTGGGAGTTTCTATTTTCTAAGTCTGAAATCTTGAAATGGTTAGAGTTTTCGATTGAGGAGGACATGTGGCAAGAGATCTGTCATTGCGAAGAAAGTAAGGTTTGAGAGTTGAAAACTCTTAAACTTGAATCTCAAAGCAAATCACGACCATTGATTTGAAAGGGGTAGATATGATATGTTGATTTGAAAGGGGGATATATGAGCCATTGATTGAGAGGCCTCATTTGAGATCATGAGATCAACGGTCACGATGAATTGTGGGTTCAGAAGATGCTCGATTTTTAAAGATCTGACAGCGGCCCACAATTGAAACCACGATATTGCAAAAGGGATGCATGGCGATTGATGGTAAATTGTGAGGAGAAAAGAGGTGTGGTATAAAACCACTTTTCTCCACTCTGCAACCATGTCTTTACATGAGGTCATAGCCCAAGGTCACATCCAGGAAGGGCCTAGTGGAAAAGGGGCTAGTGCCTAAAACACGATAGTTCAATAGTGCAAACGGAGAGGTTGCGGGTGCCATAGGACCTGTACCAAAAGGAAAAAAGAGCATGTGTTCAATTACAAAGTGAGACCATGAAGGTTTAAAAGAGACTATTTGGCTCACAGAATCAAAGATTCTTAACCGAGAGGTTGCGTATCCCGAAGGAGAGTAGGGGGTTGTGTCAGGTTGTATCAGAGCTATTGAATTTGTTTGCTAACAGAAAACAAAGGAGAAAGGAGATAAATTGATATCATTATTGGTATCAAGAGTTGATTTTATTTATAGACATTAGAAGGTGAGGCAGTGGAATCATGCCACCTTGAAGATGTAGAGATAATCTAGAAATGGAAGAAGAAATGAGGTGACTCAAAATGAGACTCTATGCCATGGAAACAATGTAGAGGAGAGCACCAGACACTAGCTATATCATTGAAGTTGAAAGCAAAGAGATAGAGGTCGAAGAATATGTAGTAGAGGATGTTGCAGAAGACCTCTTATTGAAAGTTGTTTCAAGAATAGAAGGCATAGAAAAATAGAGGTACCAATGTATGAAGGCAATTTAGAAGTTGAAGAATTTTTGGATTGGGTACGAGCTATGGACAAGTACTTTGATTACTAAGATATTGAAGAAGACAAGATGGTGAATCATGCAGTGACAAGACTAAAGGGCCATGCAACACTATGGTGGGACGAATTGCAACTTGATTGCATATGCAAGGGCAAGCAAAAAATTAAAAGCTAGGATAGGATGGTAGCCAAGCTCAAATAAAACTTTATCTTGAAGGACTATCAAATCAATCTGTTTAGAAGATTGTAGAACCTGGGACAAAAAATCTTATCAGTAAAGTAATACACTTAGGAATTTCGCAGACCGAACATCAAGGTTGGACAGAAAGAGAATGAGGATGAAAAAATAGCCAGGTATATCAATGGACTAAGATATGAAATACACAAGGAGATCAGCATGATGTTTGTTAGTAAATTCAAGGATTCTTATCAAGAAGACTTGAAAGCTAAAGATAAATTGGCCAGAAAGCAAAACCAAGGAAACAGAGGAGGAAATTCAAGACGAGGTAAGGGAACCACCAAAGAGAAGTCCCAAAAACCAAAGCATGAAGCTAGAAAGAAACATAATCACTATGAGAAAGTTGGAAGTTCTAGAGAAGGGAAACATGGAGGAAGAAGATATTTTCCTAGAGGAAGAGGAAGAGACAAAGGAGGTGAATTTAGATGTTATTCTTCTGGAAAGATAGGGCACATGTCTTGGGAATGCCTCGAGAGGAAGAAAGACACAAAAGGAGGAGAAGAGAACATTTTTAAAGAATAGAAGTATGTGGAAGAAGAAGTAGCAGAAGGAGGAAAGAACCTCATGATGAGGAAAGTTATTCTTAAACCAGAGAAGGAGGTAGAGGAACCAGTTCAGTGAACAAGTCTATTCAGAACTACTTGCAAGACAAAATACAAAGTTTGCAATATTATCATGGATAGTGGGAGCACTAACAATATAGTATCCATAGAGATGGTGGAGAAACTGGAACTGAAGACAAATGCACATCAAAATCCATACAAGGTATCATGGTTGCAGAAAGGATATCAAGTAATGGTAATTCAACAATGCCAAGTTGAATTTAAAATAGGAGGTTATAGGGATGAAATATTATGTGATGTAATTCCTATGTATGTATGTCATATTTTATTGGGGAGAACATGGCATTTTGATCGAAATGTTATGCATGATGGAAGAAAAAATACTTATACCTTAGAAAAGAATGGTAGGACAGATATGTTGTTGCCAAGAGAATACAAATATCAAAAGAGGGAATCTAGTTCAAGTATACTTCTCATGAGTGGGAAGGAACTCTTGAATGAAGTAAAGAAGGAGTAGGAGATGCAGTTTTCTATTGTGAAGGAACTCTTGAATGAAGTCAAGAAGGAGTAGGAGAGGCAGTTTTCTATTGTGAGGAAGCCAAGAGTTATCCTTACAAATACTTCTGTGGAGGATTTACCTGAAGAACTCCACGAACTGTTAGAAAACTTTGCTAACATATTAGTGGATGTGTTACCTCACTCATTGCCACCCATTAGGAGTATAATACATCATATTGACCTTATTCTAGGAGATAGTTTACCAAATAAAGAATCTTATAGGTTGACACTTAGAGAGAATGAGGAAGTAAAAAATTAAGTCGAAGAGTTGTTGGATAATGGTTTAGTCAGGGAAAGCCTAATTCCATGCTCAATACCAACTGTGTTGAGTCCAAAGAAGGATGGAGGATGGAGAATGTGTACATATTCCAGAGCCATCAATAAGATCACCATTAGGTATAGATTCCCTTTACTGAAGATGTATGATTTGATGGCCTGTTTGAGTGGAGAAAGCTATTTTTCCAAGATAGACTTGAAGAGTGGATATCATCAAATAAGGATGAGAGAGGGAGATGAATGGAAGACAACATTCAAGAGAAATGAAGGTTTGTTTGAATGGTTGGTCATGCCATTTGGGTTGACAAATGCACCAAGAACATTTATGAGATTAGTGAATGAAGTATTGAAAGAATTCATAGGTAAATTTGTCATAGTGTATCTAGATGACATACTAATCTTCAGTAAGATAGACGAAGAACACTTAAACCATTTGACATCAGTAGTGAGAAGGTTGCAGCAAGAAAAATTGTTGATAAATCTGAAGAAAATCTCTTTTATGAAGACATAACTCATATACTTGGTTTTTGTGATCTCTTCAAAGGAATTGAAGATGGATCAAGAAAAGGTGAGAGAAATCAAAGAATTGGCATCTCCAGGAAGCATATTTGAAGTAAGAAGTTTTCATGGAGTAGCAATTTTTTAGAGAAATTTTATCAGAAATTTCAGTGGTATATGTACACCCATGTTGGACACTGTGAAGAAGAAAAACAAGTCTTTTAAATAGATAGAGGAAGATGAAAAAAGTTTCAAAGTGTTGAAGGAGAATATCACAAAAAAACCAATTCTGGTCTTACCCGATTTTGGGAAAACATTTCAAGTGATATGTGATGCAAGTGGAGTAGCTATTGCAACAGTATTGAGTCAGGATAATAGGCCAGTTTCTTATTTCAGTGAGAATATGAATTACACCGAGAAGAAGTATTCCACATATGAAAAAGAATTTTATGCAGTGATTCAAGCTTTGAAGAAGTGGAGGCATTATCTAATTCCTAAAGAATTTGTCTTGTACAATGATAATCAATATTTGTTGTTTATTACTAGGCAAGAAAAGTTGAATAAGAGACATGCTAAATGGGTAGAATTTATGTAGAATTTTACTTTTGTTATTAAACATATTTCTGGACTGCTAACAAAGTTGTAGATGCTTTGAGGAGGAGGAGTTTAATTGTACAGGAATTCCAAGTGGAGAGCTTAGGTTTTGAGCACCTCAAGGAAATGTATCGAGAAGATCTAGATTTTAAGGAATCTTATGAGGCATGTAAGAATCCTTTGTTGGGAGACAGAATCCCATGGACATAATATTTGATCCAAGATGGATTATTATTCAAAGGGAGCCAACTATGCATACCAAAATGCTCAATGAGAGATAACCTGCTGAAAGAGAAACACAATGAAGGTTTAGCTAGATATTTTGGTCATGATAAGATATTTTCACAGCTGAGCAATTCATATTGTTGGTCGAGCATGAGGGAAGAGGTGAAAATGTTTGTGAACAAATGCATAATTTTCTAGTAGACAAAAGGAGGACAATGTAACACTGGTTTATATCATACATTACAAATTCGAGAAAGGTCATGAGATGCAATCAGTATGGATTTTATATTGGGATTGCCTAGAACCCAAAAAGGGAGCGATTCCATATTTTTTGTGGTGGACAAATTTTCAAAGATGGCACATTTCATACCATGCTAGAAGAGAAACGATGCTACACATATAAACAATTTGGTTTCCAGAGAAGTGGTGAGACTACATGGATTTCCTAGGAGCATAGTCTCAGATAGGGACACCAAATTTGTAGGACACTTTTGGAGGACTCTATGGAAGAGGTTGGAGACAAACTTGTCCTTTAGTTCAACATATCACCCTCAAATAGATGGACAGAGTGAAGTAGTAAACAAGAGTCTGGGAAACTTGTTAAGAAGTTTAGTCATTGAGAAAGGTCGTCAATGGGATCATATTTTGGCACAAGCAAAATTTTCATTTAACAATTCAGTGAACAAGAGAATAGGAAAAATTCTATTTAAATTTGTGTATTGCATACATCCAAGAGGGATTACAGTGTTGAGAGATCATAATCAAGATGAATTCATAAGTGTTGGCACAGAATATTTTTCATTAGAAATGAAAAAAATCCATGACAGAGTCAAAGAACAATTATAGGACAGTAGCTTGAAATATAAGAATAGAGTTGATCAGAAGAGGAGAGAAATTTAATTCAAAGTGGGAGATGAAGTGTTAGCTCATTTCAGAAAGGAAATTTTTCCAAGGGGAACATATAACAAGTTGAAAATGAAGAAGATAGGACCATGCAGGATTCTCAGAAAATTTACAGCTAATGCTTATGAAATTGGGTTGCTAGACAATGTTGGGATATCACCGATATTCAATGTTTCACACATGTATTCTTACAGGAGAGATGATGCAGCAGAACTAAATTATCAGAAAAAAGTTCAGTGGGAAGAACAATTTCCCACAGTAGAAAATCCTGAGATGGAGAAAATCATAGAAAAGAGAGTTGGAAAGAAGACCAAGAGGAATACATATCATGGATACTTAGTGAAGTGGAAAGATCATGCAATGGAAGACTCAAGTTGGGTCACTGAACTAGATAATTTGAAGCATGGAAAAATAGTGCAGGAGCTCATGGACAGGAGTCCATGAATATTTTATCCAGAGGAGTATGATGTAGGAGCATCGCCTTAAAATTCAAATACGCAAGTGTGGAGGCAGGGATATGACATCTCAGCATGACAAGATTTCAAATAAACATTTAATTCAGAAGGAAAACGAATTGTGGAGCTATTTTGGAAACAACGTTTTTTAATATATCTTGTTTGTAAAGTATTATACGACTGTAAGGAGTTATATATAGGGAGTTGGAGACCTTATCAGGTAATAACTGATAGTTATTGTAATAGAACAAGGTAGATAACCACTAGAACCTGATAGGATAGGTTGTATACAGGACGAAGAAGAGATCAAGGAGACACTCCTTAGATATCTTTGTTGTTTTTGTATTGTAAGAGACAAGAGATTAGGGAGAGAAGAGAAGAGTGGAGTAGTAGAGTAGAAGAAAGATGCAGTGAAGAATTGTAATACTATATAACTTTATTTCATGAATGAATAGAGAAGACAGAATTGTTCCAATTCCTTGGACAATGTTCATTATGATGTGTGATTGAATGAATGATATATTTTGTATGTGATTTATTTCATTTTCATTTATGTATGGTTGTTAGAATTGATCATATGAATTTGTCACGAAATTGGATAAGTTTCAATTGTTTCTCTTTTGAAACTCATATGCAAGGTGTGCACATCGTATGAAAGGAGTGTGTCAGCAAATTCTTAAATTGAATAAGAAGAGTTTAGAAGGAACAATGAGAGCTTCAACCAAGTGCAAGGATTGCACAACGTCAAGGAGAGACTAAGTGTCGATGAACCAGAACAGAGGAGTGCAAGGAGTGCGGGAAGAATTTCTTCCAAATAAATCCTTCAATCTGACTTTGGAGAGAGATCAGGAACGTAAGGAGTGCATGGGAGATCAAAATACTCAAGGGGATCAAGCTCATAAGAGATAGCAAGGATAAATCTTCGAAGGAGGGTGAAGATCTGAAGCCTTCATGAATTATCAATCAAGAGTTGTCCAAGAGGGAGCAGGATCGTTCCAGATAGTTTGATATGGATCAGGTGTGTGAGCTTTAATTCTTTTGAAGTGTAGAGGAGAGCATAATGTCAAATTATCAAAGTCCCAAAGTAAATTGAGACCATCCATCGTCAAGGAGGATAGGTGGTGCAATATCCACAACTACGAAATTTTGGTGACAAGGAGGAGGTGAAATAGTCGAAGTAAATATGGACCGTCAGATTCAGAGGGACACGTGGCGACGAATCGAGAGCTTCGGATAAATGGATTTGGTTTTTAGATGAGAGTTGAAACTTCTTAAACTTGAAGTCTGAAGTGAATATGGACCATCATATCTAGAGGACACGTGACATAAATCTATGGACTCCAGGTAAAGACGCAAAGTAAATTATAGCCATCAGATTAAGGGGGACACACGGTGCAAAACTGTGGACTCTGGGTAAAGACTCGAAGTAAATATCAGTTTCCCAATTCAATAGAACACGTGGCATAAATACACACACTTTGAGGGAAAGTGAAAGTTGAGAATTGATTTTTTTGAAGTCCGAAGACCCGAGGGGATCGTAGTCGTCGATCTCTGAAAGACATGCATTAGTAGATCACAAGATTTGGATAAAAGAAATTGGGGGAAGATGAGATTTGAGAGTTGATATTTCTGAAGTCTGAAATCCCGAAATGGTTAGAGTCATCAATTGAGGAGGACATGTGGCAGGAGATCTATCATTTCATAGAAAGTAAGGTTTGAGAGTTGAAAACTTTGAAACCCGAATCATGAAGAAAATCACGACCATTGATTTGAAAGGGGTAGATCTGATGCATTGATTTGAAAGGGGAATATCTAAGTCGTTGATCGAGAGGCCTCATTAGATATCGTGAGATCAACGGTCACGCTCAATTGCAGGGTCAGAAGATGCTTGAGTTTTAAAAATCTAAGAGCGGGTCACAATTGAAACCATGGTATTGCAAAAGGGACGTGTGGTGATTGATGATGAATTGTGGGGAGAAAAGTGGTGTGGTCTAAAAAAAATTTGGGTCATCCCACAATCACTTGTTTATGTGAATTCATAGCCCAAGGTCACATCCAGGAAGGGGCTAGTGCTTAAAAAAGGATAGTTCAACAGCGCAAAGGGAGAGGTTGTGGGTTCCATAGGACCTGCACCAAAAGGCCGAAAGAGCCCGTGTTCAATTACAAAGTGAGATAATCAAGGTTTTAAAGAGCTAATTTAGCTCACAAAATCAAATATCCTTGATTGGAAGGTCGCGTAGCTCAAAGGAGAGTACACTAGTACATATTGTAAAAATTTCGGTGTTCTATTTGCGACGTTATGGACAAAATTGACCATACTGTCGAAAAATAGAGGAAATTTTATTTTTTTTCCATATTGCCCAATAACATCGTTATTGCCACATTGACGTCTCTCTTGCCACATTGTCATCTCTATTGCCATTTTTTTGTCTCTATTTCCACATTTGTAACATAGTCGTCGCTCTTGCCACGTTTGTAACATAGTTGTCTCTCTTGCCACATTTGTAAAATAATGGTCGTAGTTGCAACATTGTTGTGTATAAATAAGGTCAATGAGTTCTAAATGTTCCTAGTGGTCTGACTATTGAATTTTAGATGTCTTTCCATTGTGGGAAAGGATTATGGTGTGATTTTTATGATTTCCATGGTGTCCTTATGATACGACAATGGTAATATATTATCCACATAAAAGGTTGCTTGAGAAGTAACAAGGGGACCATGATACCATATAAAGAGAGAAAGAGGAAAGAGGGTGCATGGGTGATATGGTTTGACAGTTGTCTTGGAAGTAAAAACTTCCTTGCCCATGATTCCTTAAAAATATGTCTCAGTTATCTTTTAATTGGGTGTTCTTTTGGATGTTTCCTCATGCTTCTTTGCCGAAAGGGCACATTTGTCTTATGCATAATAAACTTGGGGGGAAACCATTATTCACCCTCATTCATGAATGATTCTTAGACTCTCCATTATACCTAAGAACATTCCTTTCCCATGTGCATTATCCATTTTCCTATCCAAATTCCCTTCTTCTCATTGTTCATGGTGGAACTTGTGTGGAAACATGGCTTTTATGCATTCAAACAAGGAAAAATCCCCATGGAATTATGGCTAGGAAAAAACTATGGGGAGTGGGGGATTTGCTTGTAAGAAATGATATGAAATTGGATGGTTTTAAGGGAAAAAACATGGTTGGAATGTCCACAAGAGGTGAATTAAACACCATTAAAACCTGCAACCTTTTTAGTGTTGGTCATGTATATTTTGAACTGAGTGGTTTCCTTTAGGTCATTCAATGTGTGAAACCAATACTATTGGAATTTTTTTCCTACATTGGAAGAGAAGAAGATATCCAAGGGACTATGGAGTAGATAAAAGGGAGATCTCCCTTGTGATATGACATACAAGATAATCTCATGACAATTAATGTCTAGATGAGGGCCTAGAGTGCTCAATAGTGAGCATATTGGCTATGTCATGAGATAAATGGGTTGGCGTGAGTGAGATTAGAGCCTTGTAGGAGATTCTTTAAATGTTTTCATTGTGTTATTGAGGAGAAGAGAGTGCCACAATGGTTGATGGCTAGATGTTGGGATCCTCCCTAGGGGTATAATTAGGGGGGCAAAGGTACCACTAGAGTAGTAATGATATAGTTATGGTGGTCATTCAATGTAAAGTGGAATGGGTTCCTTATGTATGCTATTATTTAATAAGATACATTAGTCAATTAGAATGGAATGCATGTAATGTGGCCTCATTAAAGAAAGTCCATTAGGTAATTATGAGGTGGTTATGATTAGGGTTCTCTAGTTAGCTATAAAGAGAGAAAGTCCTTATGGATATGTATTGAAGTATCTGGATATGTATTGAAGTATTTTGTGTTTGAGCTTAGCTCAATGAGAGGTCACCTTACCTTAAGAGGCAAGTGAACAATAGTGGATATCTTCCAAAAGGATCACTGTATAGTGGTTACATGTCTGAAGGGTATTTTTATATAATCAAGTAAATGGGACTTTATAATCTTAAGCTTGGATATATTATATGTGATTTTATTTTTATAACTAATGTAGATAACAATTTGTATTGGATCTCCTTCTTGGGAAAGAAAGTGGAAGAATTTTTTTTCCTTATTTTTATATATGTTTTCCCAAGAAAAAAGAGGCAGAAACATTCAGATATATTATTGTAGTTTTATGTGCATAATATGGGAAAACCAAGTCTAGATTTCAATTCCTCTTGGAAAAACATCCAATTAAAAAAAAATAATGGTTCCAATTGAAGTCGTCTCTTTTGGAGATATCCTTGATTTAAAGTAAGTTATTCTAAGGTCCTTTTTGTGAGAACCATCAATATTGTAGAGAATATATCTTTTGACAGAGCACCCATATTGCAACTAGACCAATGTCATTGGATAGAGGATTTTTGGGGGTTTTATTTGACATTATGTTATTCTTTTGATCAATATTCAATGCCCCCAAAGCCTCATAGATCCAAAGAATGGAAAGAAATTGGGAGGATCAAATCGCACACATAATACGAGAGCTTAAGGAGAGCTGACAACTTATTGAAATATATCATGATATTAGTGAAGAGTATAAATGAGATATATTTTCTTTTTGGGATTCAAACCATGATTGTGATGGTTGGTACATGAATAATTGTTTTTTCTTGGAAGACAACTACTTTCACTTTCAATTTTGATGCCTCTACTCCACCTGATGTATATAATGTCTTTGAGGTTACTTGCGGGCTGATGATGGCTATTGATGTTCATCTTGGACAATCTTAAATGGTAATGTTCCTTTCATTTCCTGAATTGACCTCTTACAACCATGTGGATGATCTTTTGGATTCTATTTATTTGGTTCAAAATGACCGTGGTGGGAATTTTGAGGACATACTCGACCATTAGTTGAGCTCAAGAGTCATCATTTGGGTGTCAAAGTGAACTACAAAGGATGGGATCCAAGTTTATGCACAAGCTTTTTGGATTAATTTAGCATTGCAGTTAGTACTTTCACATGGGACACTAACTATTTTAGCATGGTGGTCATCACTTGTACATGGGACCTAGATTTATGGATGAACTTTGTGGACTACTAGAGCATTGAGACAAACCCTTGCACATAAGACCCTATCTCTTTAGACTACTTCATATTTGTTATTAGAAACCATACATGGGACCCTCATTTATTGTTGTACCTCCACACTACAAGCATTGCGGGAAACGCTTTCCAAAAGGGCATGGAATGTTGGGATCCTTCTTAGAGGTGTAATGGGCGGGGGGTTGCGAGGGGGGCGAAAGGCCCATTAGACTAGTGATGGTATAGTTATGGTGATCATTCAATATAAATTTTATTGGATTCGAGGGGTGGAGCTAGGGGGAAAAGGCCCATTAAACTAGTAATGGTATAGTTATGGTGGTCATTCAATGTAAAGTGGATTGGGTCCATTATGGTTGTTATTATTAAACAAGGCCCACTAGTTAGCCAACATGGAATAAATGTAATGTGGCCTCATTTAAGAAGGTTCACTAGGTATTTAGGATGTGATTATGATTAAGATGTGGTTATGATTTAGAATTGGTCAATAATAGTAGTAATAAAAATGATGAGCTGATGACATCATCCTCTGAAGAATTTGTGAGTGAAGATGATGAGTTGATAACATTGTTCTCACCAAATGTCCACTTAGTCGCAATGAAACATGATGCATGACAATGAAATGTAACACTTTGACTCTTGAATGATAGTACTATGTAGGGGTTCCTCTCATCTCATAAGTATCCATAGAATAACATGCAATAAGTGATGGAAAGAGACCCTCTATGAGATTACCATCTTTCTTTGTAAAACCCTTCTTGCATCAGATGACTGATTCTATGAGATGACCATCTTTCTTTGGAAAATCCTTGTTGCTTGAGATGACTAATTCTATGAGATGACCATCTTTATTTGGAAAATCCTTTATGCATTCTCCCAATTTTTCTAAACTTCCTTCACATAGGCTAAGTAGTCTTCAATGCTTTCAAAATAGAGAGGATCCAAAGAGATAAACTCTTTCTCAATCTGCATAACTTTCATTGGCTTTATCAAACATAGTATTCAACTTCTTCCAAAAATTATTCTGACAGTCAATCCCACTTGTATGAAAGCGAATCTCCCTAGAGATGTAGGTTGTTATGACTCCTACAACATCATCTTTCTTTCCATCAATGATGAATTTATGAGATTCATCCTTTGGATCTAGAACCACAGTTTTTGTAAACTACCATATTTACTCTTCAACAATGTTTCCATATATTGTTCCCATATTCCATAATTATGGCCATTCTGAATCACAAAGAGCTTGGAACTCATGATGATAATAAACCAATATAATTCTAGATTTAGTGTGTAAGTCGAAACCCCAAGTCAATCTACTAGAGATATCTGACTTGTCTGGAACATGTAGAATTGTTAGCATCCAAAGAACTACTAGCTTCAATACCATGTTGGAGAACCAAGGAATTTGGTGTATTAGAGAGCTCATATTCCAAGAGAGAGGTGGTGTCTAAAGGCACCATTACAACACAATCACAACTAAGCATAGCTCAACATACATGGAAGTGTAAGAAACCAAAAGACTTCCATACACAACACAGATCATATTTGTTCATATGTTACTTAAACATGCTTGTTAGATCGACCCATAAGGCCATCCTATATAGCATCGAAGTGTAACCAACTTGCTTGAAGTGAGGGAGATAAGGTCCACATAGATTGGAAAGGGAACATAACAAACTCTTTGATTTCTACCTTGTTCTATACCCTAGTCAACTACTTTGGTCTAACTATCCAAATAATCGAATGCCCAATCGATCCCTTAGACAAGCATTCAATTGACTCCTCAGTAGACCACTCAGTTGGCTTTCCTAGTCAACTAACTATCTTTAGAAAATCTATAGGTATGATGAACCCACATAACCTATTGTTCCAATAAATGGCGTGGTTCTAATTTGGTAGGCCCCACATTGGGAAATTACACTTATGGAGGATCTAAAAGGGAGGGAATGTGCCTCTTGACATCCTAATTTTGTGAGGTCGATTTGGAAAGCCCCACATTGAGAAATAACACTTGAGGAAGAAATAAAGGGAATAGAAATTCCCTCTTATCCTCTCAACTATAATGTTAAATGGGAGGACTCCACATTAAGAAATCACACTCAGGGACTAAGAAATAAAGGCGAGGGAGATTCCTTCCCAAAATTGTGAATCTACGATGTTCATTAGCCGGCAAGCCCCACATCAGCTAATCATGCTTAGGGAAGAAATAAAGGGAGGATAAATTCCCACTCGGACCCTTAACCTTCGAATCTGGAAATTGCATTGACATTGGGTTCTTCTAAACAAAGAATTGTGTAATTAGGTAATCACAATTATGTTAGGGACTATTAAATAAAGAGGCGCATGTTAGAGTCACTGTGATAAATACATAAAAGGTTATCCCCATATATATCCATGCCACTTATAACTTTCAAAGTCACTAATACAAGACACACCATTGAGTTTATGCATATTTCAATGGTGAGATGAGTGTGACCTCAATAAAAAGATCACAATTGTTCAAACCTCCATGTTTTTTTAATCCTTTAAGAAAACCTTAGAAAATCTCAAGTCTATCCTAAATATAACAATAGATCTTGGGCTAGGGCATGCCAACTTCTTTGCAACTGCCAAAGTTGTGGCTTACTACGTGTCAACACATTAAAGGTTGTCAACTTCCTAGGCAAGGCCTTTTGAGTTGCAATTGTTTTATTGTTCTAGGAGTTCTTATTTACTATATAATTTTGTTCTCCATCAGGGTTGTTGGTGGCTTGAGTAACTAGTCGAGCTTGAGGAGCTTAGTTGTTTGAATCCATAGGTGGCCTTGACTTGGCCATGAACAAATAGCCACAAACCTTATGATTTGAGCTTTGACATTGAAAGTACAAACCTTATAATTACATATATGACTGGGAAACACAACCCACACACAACAACAGAGCTAGGCAATCTATTTGACTAAGTAATTCTCAATGCAAGGAAAAAAACATAAGAGTATTGCGACAAACCCACAATTTGCAAGCAACAATGTTGACAACATAGTAGGGAAAGGCGTTTTTCCAAACCATGGGCGATATGCCATTGGTGATCATGTCAACCCATAACTCCTTTGAACTAGGGATGGATAATGACCCTTGTTTGATTCCCAACTTGTTTCCTTCATTTGTGGAGATGGGGTGGAGGCAAGGTTGAAATTTGAAATACAACCTATTTGTCAAACTTGATAGTAAAAACCAATTTACCAACGTATTGAGCATTTGACCCACTCACCATATTTGACAGCTAAATTGCCCAGGGACGGGGAATTTACCCCTCGAATTCCATCTGCGGGTTGAAGTTTTGCACTTAGGTTATGATCATATTCTTAAGGGGACTTGACCCACAAGAATCCAAAGTAAAGACTATTGATTGAAGCTTTCACATGCGAAATTACATTCATAAAGATAGACGATCCGCATCGTGTGGGTGAAGCGAGAGGCACATTGGAATATGGGTCGTCGATGAAGGGCAAAGAAGGGATCGTAGAGATGAGATGTTTAATTTTCAAATATTTTGAAGTGAATTAAAAGGCCAAGCACAGATTATAAACGCATTCATTTTTTGTGTAGGGTTTCTTGAATTTGAAGTTGCAGTTCAGAGCAGAGGAGAAGGAAGCAAGTCGTAGGGAGACAGAAAAGAAGAGGAGATGGCAAAAACTAAGCAGACTGCCCGTAAATCAACAGAGTGAAAGGCACCATGGAAGCAGCTGGCAACCAAGGCAACCCTGAAGTCTGCACCTGCTACGGGTGGAGTGAAAAAGCCTCAGTTGCTCTCCGTGAAATCCGAAAATATCAGAAAAGCACCGAGCTTGTCATAAGAAAGCTGCCCTTCCAGAGGCTTGTAAGGGAGATTGCCCAGGACTTCAAGACAGACTTGATATTCCAGTCGTCAGCGGTGGCGGCATTGCAAGAAGCGGCGAGGCATATCTTGTTGGGTTGTTCGAGGACACCAACCTGTGCGCCATCCATGCGACGAGGGTTACTATCATGCCCAAAGATATACAGCTTGCTCGCCGCATCCGTGGAGAGAGGGCATAAACATGTATCACAATTTGTGATTGTGCAATGCCATTGCAGTCCCTCTTGTTGAAAACGGTGACAACAAACTCACCCGTGAATAGAAATTTATCCATTGTAACTAATCCATCTAAATTAGAATATGGATTTTTCTAATTTAGAATATGGATTTTTCTAAA
>JZKD02S1723255.1:77840-104121 GCA_000966675.3 Picea glauca
TTCCTGAAGGGTGGGTGTATGTAACGACCCTGCTTAAATAGACATATAGGATTATTAATTATAATTAATTTAATAATCTAACTGTCCTAAAAGATTAGCTAAACAATAATTATTTGTTAAAATAACATTTACTAATTAATTATTATTAATTAGTTATTCATGATTGTCAATGATTAATTTAAGTATTAATTAACTCATTAATTAATAAGGTAAAGAAATAAAAGGAGGATAAAATAATAAAGGAGGGATAAGGGGCATTAACGGCGAAAGGATAAGAAGGTAATAAATGGGTTAGGTAGGGAGTAAATGAGGGGGAAGTCGGTGAAGAAGGAATATGGAGGGGAAGGAGGTTTACGGGAGGTCATTCTACGAGGGAGGAGCGATTGATTTTGGGGGCTTTGGATTTGCATAGAGAAGTGGAGTTTTGGTGTGAGGATTGTATCAGTCAGGCACCAGGGTTGCTGGAGGTTTTGGGCACAAGGGCCAGGATATCCATATGATATCCTAGAGCTAGGAAGTTACCTAGTTGGCAGGGTGGAACTAGGTTTTGGGCAGTGTTTGCAAAGTGCAGAAGCGGTCAAGAAGGAAAGCGGACAAACAAAATGTTATTAGCATCAGGTTCAGGTATTTAAGATTATGCATTGTTTTTAATCTGTTATTAAATTTATTATTCGTTGTTAAATTTAAGTTACTGAAGTTATTATTATGAAGAATATTATTTTGTTATGAAGTTAATGAAATAAATTGATGTTTAAATTTATTCGGCTATTACACCAATTTTTGGGGATCATCATATTGTATCTTTTCACTGATAAATGTTGGCATCCCACTCAAATACATCTGAATCTTAACTGTCTCTTCCTTGATGAAAGAAACATACTTTAGTAGTTCCAAAAAACTTCTTTCATATTCATCTATTGTCATATTCCAAAGCTTGAGTTCAAAGAAATCCTTCATTTTCTTGTCATAGTATCTCTTAGTCAAATATTTCTTCTGAACATACCTATTGAATTCTGTAACATACCCCAAATTTCACTAAAAATAAAAATAAAAATTATTAGGGAAAAACACTATAAATAATCGAATATGTCACGACATACAAAATACTTTTTATAAATTTGTGTCACTTTTTATGTGCTTACTGCTACTATCCATGAAAGCATACCATAGTCATCTCCCTTGTTTACATGAGATCTAGTCTTCTTTCTACTACATTCAAGTTTCTTACTATGATTATTGTTATAAAGTTTGACTACAAAACAAGGTTGGGTTTCCATCGAACCCATACTAACGTTACTAAAAAATTATAGCAATATCCCCTTCCCATTAAAATAACCTATGCCATGCATAAATATCCATATTATGTAGGTCACTCATACAATATATGTTATGCATAAAAAAACCATAATATATAGATAACTCATATAATATCCATAATATATAGGTCATCCATATAATCTATACCATGTATAAATAAATACAAATCATAAAGTTCAAGACTTGGATTAAGGCTATGACTATACTATGTTTACCATTGTAGATTATAGTCTACTCGCTAGGATAAAATCACCCCTACCAAGAACGTTCCATAGTGGTAAGCTAGAGAACATACGACATGTTGTATAGTCTAAGTATCAAGTTATATAGATAGTCAGTTATTACTGATACATCATTGGGCTACATGAACACTCAACATTAACGGGTTTTGAAACAAAATAAAAGGTGGAATCCAAGTCATATATGCACCTTGACTGACATTTGGTCTTGGCATTAAAGTTATGGCACATCCACTAATGATGAACTGACCATCCTAGGTAGTCTCTAGGCATGTCACTGTTTCAACCACCCATTTCATCTTCGATACCTCGAACATCCGACACGACAAGAGTGGGGTGGCATACTCGACGTTCCCCCCATCACTTCTCTATTTACCCTCACGTCCGACCCTATCATTCGACTCTGTTATGATACTCGATTCTCTGATGTCCTTTGTGTCTGTTACAATGTTTGGCTCTGTCATGGAATTCGTCTCTGTGAATGATCTCAACAAGAACAATGAGTACTCTATACCCTCCTTTGTCAGTTTTTAAAGGGGTTCCTCTATTGTTTAGGGTCTCTGCCTTATGGTGTTTCTCTTCCCATTAGTTTTCTTTGCAAATACAATATGCATCTTGTGGGATTATCTCCTCCATCTAAAATAACTTAGTGTTCTTTGTGGAATACTTCCTCTGCCTTGGTATCATGTTTCTATGTGGAAAAAGTATTGGTAATATGTACTGCATTCTCTATGGAATACCTCTCGTATATGTATTTTTATTCTCTGTAGCATATTTTTTTGTGACATATACTACATTGTCTATGGAATACCTCACATAGACGTATCGTTCTTATCTGTAGCAAAGTTTTGTTAACATATATTTCCTTCTATGTGAATACTTCCCATATATGCATTGTTCTTATCTGTAGTATAGTTTTGGTAACATATATTTCCTTCTTTGTGATTACCACATCCTTTTGTGTAGTCATCCTTCTCTGTGCCATAATTTTTTGGTAACATATACTGCATTTCTCTGTGGAATACTTCCCCATACATGTATTGCTCTTTTTTTTGTAGCATAGTTTTTGTAACATATATATTGCGTTCTCTGTGTATTTGATTCTGTGTATAGCCGAAAGTATCTGTGGGTCAAATAATTCCTCGTATATGTATCGTTCTTTATGTTATGTCAAAACATACGTTTCCATTAATGATTGTAATATTGTGTTTTCATCTACAAATCTATTCTCTATATTTAGATATTTAAGATTTCTCTAGAGAAAATGTATAGGGACACTGTAACGACAGAGATTTCATTTATCATCATTATTTTCTTTAAATTTGTTATGTAAAAGTTTATATATAGATACGAGAATTAATGATGGGCCCCTTATTTTTGTGAGAGTACCCATTAATTGGTTATGGGTCCACTCCTCCTCCTCCTGGATCATGTATAGATTTTCTCATAAGGATCAAAGATGATTTGATTTCATCGTGGCCAAATATAAGTTATGTCCTTGATTTATTTTTATTTAATTTCATAAGAATTTAATTGCTAGCGAAGTTACCAAACCCTCACTTTAATTCTCTTGCAAGTTGGGAAGATCGGTGCACTCAGGTTAAGGAAGAATTTTACCATAAAAGGTATTACAGTGCCATGTCCTTATTTTATTGACATATGCGTGTCCTTAGAGCTCTGTTTACAGTACAAGAGGTTGTGGAGTTTTGTTTTGGTCTATGTTACTAAAAATGTAATGTTTGAACAATGATCGATTTTATACAATGGTTACCTTTGAAAGACACTTTGAAGCCTACTGCATCACTATCTTTCTATGGTAATACAAAATGTATTTGGATTGTTATTATTTCTATCTATTCTCTGCATTGTTTGTCTATGCACACATTTGAATAGGAATTCAAAAACATATTTAAAGATATGTGTACAACCATCATATTTGAAATAAACAATATTTCTAGTACCATTTAACTATGATAAGCCATAGTATAACATGGTTATACAGTCCCTTAAGAACTAACTTCATTTATGTATACATAGTTAACATATTCCTAACAAATAAAATAATCATAATATAATATTGACAAAGGAATACAAGTTGAGATATATTTATGAAAAATGATGTTGAAACACAAATGGAAAAACCACGTTCCACCCAACTGTAGAACATAACAACCAAGATCACTTGTCCTTCTCACCCCCTAGCCTAACCATGAGTCCATAAGGGCAAACTGAATGATCCTCCTTAGCTATAGTCACCATCCACAGATCACAAAATACTTTTCCTCACACTAACAATGTTCATAACAACAAACAATTTTCCATTCCCAACATACTAAGCAGTGTCTTGCCTCCCAAATATGTTGTAAATATATACATTCTTGTGCCTAGGTCTTTCATTCCCTGCTCGGGGAAATTCGTAGCTAGTGGTGAAATTACACTTCTTCCACTTGTCAAAATCATCATTGAGGTAACTCAAACCCGTTCCCCACTCATGTAGTCATGGTCAAATATTTTTAACCTGGTTGTTCCACATGTCTTCCAGCATTAAATTTATTAAAAAAATTGTCTCATGCATGTGTCCAATAAAGGAGGACAGCTGGGAAAGTCAAATATTTTCCCAACAATAATTAAATAATTAATTACATAAACCAAAATTCCAAATTCGGATTTGTCATAATTGGCAAATAATTTCCAAATTCGAATTTTCCAAAAACTAAAATTTATTTTCAAAATTCCACATAGAATTTAATTGTCTAAAATTTGAGGATATCACATCCTCTCTCCCTTGAGTACAACACTTTCCATATGTAACATCCCTCTCTTGAGCACACTTGATGTGACTTATTCTTGTGGACACTTGTGTGAAAGTGATATGGTTCACTATATGATTGACTAATTCGATTATGGAGCATGATGATGTTTGTGTATTTGATAGTATGTTATTTTATGATATTTATACCAATGGGTTCTATTGATTGGTTTTCCTGAGTGTGCAGGACTCTGGACGTTTGAGGATATTTATGGCATCGAAGGATCTCCTTGGAATCCAGATTGAGTCAGGGAGAGAATGATTATGGTTTGAATGTTTTGATATTACATATGTGGCATATGACTAGATATTATGATGTTGATTTTTATCGCTGACGTGTTTCGTTGATGGATGCACGTTGGCGATATCTTGATAACCAGACTCACATTAAGAGTAAAGGGGTCACACATTACAACCATAGATATTGAGGTAGAGGTATGGCATTAGCTCTGCCACAACCTACTATCACACCCATCGTGGCTCGAACTGTAGGTTAACGATTACCTAGTTCGAGAAATCCATGATATCGCAAGGGAAGGCTGGTATAGTCACTAACAATGATTCTAAAGGGTGTGAAATAAGTTAGGGTCCTTATTCTTTAGAGGCCCTTAGTCTCATACAAGACCACCTAACAGAGTATTGACTCCAGGGGTTTGACATCTACCAAAATCATTCAAAAGGCGAGTGGCACCCTTGGAGCGCGTAGTACGTCTTCAAGGGCATGTCGTGAAAATAAAATAGGAATGGAAGCGAGTGGAACCCTTGGACCATGAAGTGCGTCTCGAAGGGCAAGTTGTGATTTTAACCCTGGAAAGTTAATAGACCTAGTACCTAGAAAACTATGCCTCCTTAGGACCTGGTCGGCCTTAAAATGAACGATGGTATGAGTAAACTTTAATAACTATTTTTCCCCTTAAAAATTGTCACTAAGCCTAGTGAATTTAAAACCTAGGTCTAAGTAGAACATCTGAACCAAAAAAAAACTAATTGGACCTTTAACAAGGAGGGGTTAAAGAAAATTCAAGCATTAATTATTAAAGTAAAAATGATAATGGAGAATTAAATTATTAAAAGGATAATTTGTTGTTATATCTAAAATTTCTAAATCTAAACTAAGCAGAAAAGGGGAAACTTAAGAAAAAGGGAAACTTCTAGCATAGTAGGGAATCTAGTCTTTGGAACCTTCTAATTATGAACTCAACTAGGGTTTAAGAAAGGCATCATTCATTTAAGGAAAGTAGTGGAATAAAGGGACACTGAGGAGCATTTTTAGGAAAGTGTTTAGGTGGGTGCGATAAATAGAAAAATTTAAGTAATTAATAAATTTATTTTCTGGTGAAACTAAGGGATCGAGTGACATGTGTATGAGGGAGGTTTATCCTAATTAAATTTAATAAAAAGAATCTAATGAGGGTTTTGGAAAGTAATCACTAAGAAAATAATATAAAAAGGACAGAGGAGGAGGATTATGGATCACGTCTGGTATGCATAATTTTATGTTGACGGATTTTTATCTTGATTGAATTTTTCTTGTGGGAGTTGGGATACCCAGCTCGGACAATGAGTGGTAGCTCGACTTTGCGAGGGGAGATATGAGATATCATTATATGGTACTATGTGTGTGGCCCCTCTGTGGCTCGGGGGGCTCAAGGGGAATAAGAGTACCCCTAGCATTGGTTGGGAGGTACCGGTGAGGTCTCAGCGGTTGAAAAATGAGAGTTGGATGGAGCACGAGCACGGGACAATCACTTCTAGTTATTCGCATTTAGCTACGGTATGCATGTGTATATTTTGTATTGAATAGTACTTAAAATTTCGTGTATATGCATCTATCTAATGTTGAAGGCATGAATGCGTAAATTGTGTAAAAAGAATTATTTAATTTTTTGTATATGAATATTTATCATGGGGAATGTACGCATGTGTAAATTTCTTGAAAGGTAGTTAAATTTATGTTTCTGGGCCTTCTTGGTTCGCCAATATTTAGATGCGATAGGGTGCATTGGCTACTTGCGTTATTTGAATTTATGGTATGAATGATTCCGATGTTTTTCTTCAAGTACTATTGCATACGAACCTTGTGTAGAAACTTGTTTTTAGACAAGCTTATGTTCCAGTACTGCGCTTGCTATTAAAAAAAAAAAAAAAAACAAATGTTCTGTCAAAAACCATGCCTAGATATGATAAAATATTTATGGATCCTCCCATGCTAATACTATTTTACTAATTAACGTATTCCATATTTCACTTGAAAAACTTTCCTTATTTCCCTTTTATCTTAAGCCTCATTTTCTAAGTATCGCTGCAGAAACCCTTTTTGGAAGACATCTGAACATGGTACTAGGCTTGACCCAGTAGATAGTTGTATGAAATTGTTGTAGAAGTTCTGTGATGAATTTTTTATAGGTTCTCTGAGTTAAAACTTGCCCCTTTTCCTTATTTCCTTCAATCAGAGCACTCCATGTAATGATCCCAAGCCAAATTTTGGCTTGGAATCACTAACTACCACGGTTTTGTGGATGTGTCGATGTTTATTGAGCTATTAAGTGCATACAAGATTCATTCAACACAAAATATAGAATCACAAGCAAGGATATGACCCTTTAAGTATAAGCAATGTAGGATCAATATAATAGATGGTTGATCTGGCATAAACCTCATATGGTCGTACAAACAATAGATATGAGCTGCTACAAAATGCTCCCGCCAATACAAAAGAAGCCTCTAAAGGATGAATAAGTAGTGAATGCCAGTATCAAGCAGATCTGAATGTCAAACCCTTCAACCAGAGAGTGCCATGCTCCAATTGGAGACAAAAGCCTTCAATAATTCGGCCCTGATGGAAGAATGCTCCAAATGAGCCCAAACTCGATCAAGTAATAGATCAGGGTAGTGGGATCCTCCTCCTGAAGTTTCAAGCCCAACGTATAAGGAAAACCTCTCCAACTACGAAATCTTCTACAAGAGTTGCGCCCTCCTGAATAGCTAAATCAAACCCTCCTCAATGTATGGTGCGCCCTCACTGGAAATTCCCCAATAATATGGCCTACTGTCTGCTGAATCTCTAGAACGAGATATGCTAAGAATAGAATGGTGTGGAGGAATATTTCATCCCCGAGACCAAGTTGTTGAACAAGGTGAGTGGATATTTCACCACTGAGTTGCCCACAAGGATTTGTACAACAAACCTCCAACTGAATGCTCAAGAGCAATAGCAAGAAATATAACAAAAATCAGAAATTAATAATAGGTGAGCCCCAACCTCGTACTTATACTTTTTCCTTCTGATTCTCTGTTGAGTTAGGTTACTCCCATGGTTAACTTCTATTCTTCTGTTGAGTTATCTTTTACTCCCTTTATCCTTTTTCTTTCCCAAATCAACTTAAAAATATAACTTTAGTCTAGTTGACCTTCCCCCTCAGTGTGATACTATGACCTAGTGGGGGTGCCTAGGCCATTGAGCCTCCTCATCACCTCTCTAAGAGGTGGGGGACATTACAGTCTCCCCTGCTTGAAATTTCTTGTCCTCAAGCAATTCCGAACATGCTTCTCTGACCACGTGCTCCTTTTCCCAAGTGGCATCCTCAATGGGTAAATCCTTCCACATGATCAGGTACTCCTTGATGCTTCGGTTTCTAAGCATCTTCTCTTGGACTTCCAATATCTCTTCCGGAATTAGAATAAGTTGTCCCTCTTCGTCCATGGGAGGTAATACCTCAATAGGTTTGATGTGTTGGCCGAGGGATTTCTTAAGGCATGAGACATGGAAGATGTTGTGTATTTTTCTACCTTGCGGAAGCTCCAGCTCATAAGCTACGGCCCCTATCTTTATGCTGACCCTATAGAGTCCAAAGAAACGTGGCTGCAGTTTCTCTGCTCTGCTTCTTTTAATGGAAGCCTACCTGTATGGTTGCAGTCTCAGATAGACTAAGTCGCCAACCTCAAAAGCACGGTCAACTCGGTGCTTGTCTTCTTGGACCTTCTGTTGGTTTTGTGCCCTCTGTATATGATCCTTCAGTTCCCTGAGAATGTCTTGGCTCTGCTTGATCCAATCATGTACCATAGGTTCCCTGTTGTCACCAAACGCAATCTCCACAAATGATAAAGGATCATAGCTATACAAGGCTCGGAATGGTGACATGCCAATGGACATATGTTGGGTGGTGTTGTAGCAGTATTCTCCCAGATGAAACCATCTGGTCCATGCTTTCTGTTGCCCTGCCACATAGTTTCTGAGGTAGCCCTCCAACCATTTTTTGACTATCTCTATTTGTCCATCCGTCTGAGGGTGATAGCTGGTGCTAGGGGTCAAGGCCGTACCAACCAACCTTAATAACTCCTGCTAGAAAGTACTCATAAACCTACTATCTCTATTGCTAACAATGGTCTTGGGTAGGCCACATAACCTGAAAATCTCCCTAAAGAACAATTCAGCCACCTGTGTTGCACTAACGTTTGTAGCTATGGCGAAGAAATGTGCAAACTTTGTCAATCTATTCACCAGTACAAATATGCAGTCCTTCCCTTGCATCTTTGGCAGTCCAGTGATGAAATCCATGGATATGCTTTCCCACTTGTGAGCTGGAATGGGCAAGGGTTGCAATAGTCCTGCTGGGTGTGTGCTCTCATCCTTGTTTGCCTGACATGTAGTACACTCTTTCACGTGCTTCATCACGTCCTCCTTGAGACCCTTCCAAGAGAACCTTTATCTCACCTGCCTGTACGTCTTGTTGATCCCCTGATGTCCTGCCATTGGTGAGTCATGGCACGCCTGCAATACTTTAGTCTTGAAGGTCGATTCAAGAACCAAGAAGATTCGATCTTTGTAGTATATGAGGTCATTTATAACCTTGAAATCTTCATCTTGTACTTGTTCATCCAGTAGCTGGCACACAAACTCGTCCTCTGCATACTCCATCACCAAATGGTCTTTCCAATCAATTGTTACCCCTGTTATGGCAAGAATGGATTGCCTCCTGGATAAGGCATCAAACACCACATTATTCTTCCCCTTGACAAACTCAATGTCAAAGTCGTAGGCCCATATTCTGCTTACCCATTTTTGTTGCCTCTCGTTCAAGTCCTTTTGTTCCAATAGATATTTGAGACTGTTATGATTTGACTTGACGACAAACCTGGAACCAACCAAGTATTGCCGGAATTTGGTTAGTGCATGCATGATAGCCAGCATTTTTTTGTCATAAATGTTGTAGAGTAGTTCGGGACCCCTGAGCGTCTGACTCTCATAGGTAAGAGGGTGCCTCCTTTGCATCAGTATGACCCCTATTCCTTCCCTGGAGGCATCACACTCCAAGGTAAAAGGAAGACTGAAATCTGGAAGGGCTAAGACTGGGCACGTAATCATCACTTCCTTCATCTTGTCCATCGTTGTTTGAGCCTTCTCGTCCCACTTGAAGGCTCCTTTCTTAGTCAAATCGGTCAAGGGTGCACAGAGCTGAGAAAATCATTTGAAAAATTTCTTGTAATATGTGCACATACCTAGAAATCCTCTCAATTCGGTGAGTGTCTTAGGAGTAGGCCATCCCATGATGGCTTGTATTTTCTCCTGATGAACCTGTACCCCCTTTGCCCCAATGATGTGTCCTAAATAGAGGACCTCTGTCATTCCAAACTCACATTTGGACTCCTTAGCATACAATGATTGTTCCTCCATGATTGACAAAATTTGATCCACATGCCTGAGATGCTCCTCCCACGTCTTGCTGTAGATAAGCAAGTCATCAAAAAATACCAAAAGGTACTTCCTCAGCTGCTTGTTGAACACATGGTTCATACATGATTGGAATGTAGCAGGGGGCATTGGTTAATCCAAAGGGCATCACCAAAAACTCATAATGGTCGTAGTGACATCTAAAAGTTGTTTTTGAGATGTCTTCCTCCCTCATCTTGATCTGATGATAACCAGAGCGAAGTTCAATTTTTGTGAAGTAGATGGTCCCATGCAGTTCGTCCAACAGTTCATCAATCCTGGGTATCGAGTACCTGTTTTTTATGGTCTTTTTGTTCAAAGCCCTGAAGTCAACCCACATTCTCATAGTGTCATCTTTCTTCTTCACCAACACTACTGAAGAAGAAAAAGGGTTGCTACTGGGCCTGATATGCCCCATGTGCATAAGTTCCTTGATGGCCTTCTCTATCTCATCTTTGTACTTCTTGGGGTGTCTGTATGGTGTGGTGATAAATGGTTTGGCCCCTTCCTCTAGCTCAATAATGTGCTCAAACCCCCTATCTGGCGGTACCCCTGGAGGAATAGACCCAAACACCTTGTGGTGCCTATCAAGGATTTCTTTGATCTCTGGAGTGTAGTGAACCTTGCCCTGTTCATCCATACGTGTCACAATCTTGCAGTCTGCTGCGTATACTATCTCGTCCCTCCAAAAGATGGCCTCCATCCTCTTGGTCGTGACTACCTTTGAAGAATTCCCTGTCATGCCCCTCAACACTACCTTTCATCTGCCTTCCTCTGTGAATGACATTTCCATCATTTTGTAGTTGGTGGTGATAGGCCCCAAGGTGTTGAGCCACTGAACCCCTAGGATGATGTTGGTGTCTGGAAGGTCGATGACATAGACATCCTATATCATCTCGTGCCTACCCAAGGTAAGTTTCATGCCCGTAATATATCTGTCACAGGGCATAGTGCTTCCTCCTGCAACCTCCACTTTGAATACTTCAAATTATACTGTGGGTATGTGCCTCCTCTTCAATAATGTTGCATCAATGAAGTTGTGGGAAGCTCCTCCATCAATCAATCCCGAAACTCTTTGACACTGCAAGACCCCCCTTATTCGAAAGGTGTTATACTTGGGTACCCCACTGATAGAAGCCAAGGTGGCCATACTATCCTGTCCCATGATCTTCTCCTCCTCTACTACCTCAGTGGTTTCTGCCTCCATGTCTTGTATCTGGCCAATCTCATCTTCCTCTTCGTTGTCTGAAGTGACCTCAATGTAGTGCACCTGACCACGACCCATGCACTTGTGTTATGGGTTCCATGGTTCCTTGCATGTGAAGCAGAGTTGCTTCCTCCTCAGTTCTCTCCTAGTGTTGTCCTCTATTCTTCCACGGCCTCGTCAAACCCCCTCGGGTCACATCCCCCCTGGTTTATTAGAGGCCTTTGATCTCTTCCACCATTGTTGAGAGGTGGTATGGGTATGAATTTAGGTTTAGCGGCTGGACCCAAATCCCTCGTCTTCCAAATGGCCTCTTATAGGCTGGTAGACTTGAAGGCCTTTAGCTAACCCTTCAAAGGTTCCATCAACCCTTCTGTGAAAAGCATCATGAGCTTGGTCGGGGACATATCTTGCAACATCACTGCCAACCTCTGAAATTCATCAATGTATGATTTAGCCGTACCTGTTTGCATGAGTTAGGTGAGCTCTCAGAAATGTAACTCAGGATCTCCTTGATCAAATCTATCTATGAGCCTCTGAGTGAATTCTGTATAGGACACAATCTGATTTTGGCCGAGTGTGGTGAGTCCGTGATACCACCAGTCATGAGCCTTGCCATCCAAATACATAGTGGAAAACTTGATGGCCTCCATCTCCCTCATGGGGTTGAGTTGTAAGTAGGTATCCAACTTTTGTACCCAAGACTGTGCTGTCATCTTGGTCGTACCGTCAAAGTATGGAATTTCTATCTTTCCTGCTCTACGTTCAAACTCAAAACTACCCTTGTGGTTTGTCCTAGGTTGATTTCTTAACCTGAGTTGGAAATACTGATCTAGGGACATCTGTCTTTGGACCTTCATATCCAAACTGTAGTATTCTTTGGTACTTCTTTCCATTTGTTCCACAAATTCTTCTACATGTTCCTGTTGCCCTTGCTCATCTGTGAATGTGGGCATGTAGGGTCTAGGGTTATCTCCGCTACCTGAATGTTGACCAAGATGATCATCTCTGAACGTAGGTATGTGTCATATCTAATTGACCCTGCTACCCATTTGACCCAGGCCCGTGTCTCCATCCAGACTTCCTTCGGATCTAACTACTTTCTCTGGATTATATCTGATCTCCTCATGGATCTCCGCGGATCCACCAGCCTCCTTATTCCCATACATATCAGGGTTCTTCCCTTGATGGGACAATTGCATCAGAAGTTCATTTAGCTTGGATTGATTCTTGTTCATTATCTGCAGGTTCTCATCAACCCTCTTCAAAGTTTTAGAGAGTTCGGCCTGTCCCCTTCTGCTGGTTTCATAGTACTCGCCCAAGTGTTGGACCAATTTTCTTTCCGTGCGGTTGACGGATGCTGGAACTTATCAAACTCGACTACTATGAGAGCCAAGCCTAAAGGCTCATGATCATCCCCTGACCCTTCCATTTCGGCCTCTGTTTCACTGCTCGATTTCTTCTTTCGAACCATAAAAATACTACTGTACCTCTGCATGCGTCGATCCCTCCATAGGTTTGGAGGATCAAAGCTCTGATACCATTGTAAGGATCCCAAGCCAAATTTTCGCTTTGAATCACTAACTACCATGGTTTTGTGGATGTATCGGTGTTTATTGAGCTATTAAGTGCATACAAGATTCATTCAACACAAAATATAGAAGCACAAGCAAGGATATGACCCTTTTATTATAAGCAATGTAGGATCAATACAATAGATGGCCGATTTGGCATAAACCTCAGATGGTCATACAAACAATAGATATGAGCTTCTACAAATTGCTCCCACCAATACAAAAGAAGCCTCTAAAGGATGAATAAGTAATGAATATCAGTATCAAGAATATCTTAATGTCAAACCCTTCAACCAGAGAGTGCCATGCTCCAAGTGGAGACAGAAGCCCTCAATAATTCGACCCTGATGGAAGAATGGTCCAAATGATCCCAAATTCGATCAAGTAATAGATCAAGGCAGTGGGATCCTCCTCCTAAAGTTTCAAGCCCAACGTATAAGGCAAACCTCTCCAACTGTGAAATCTTCTACGAGAGTTGCGCCCTCCTGAATAGCTAAATCGAACCCTCCTCAATGTATGGTGCACCCTCGCTGGAAATTCCCCAATAATACGACCTACTGTCTGTTGAAGCTCTAGAACGAGATATGATGAGAATAGAATGGTGTGGAGGAATATTTCATCCCCGAGACCAAGCTTGGGAACAAGGTGAGTGGATATTTCATCACTGAGTTTCCCACAAGGGTTTGTACAACAAACCCCCAACTGAATGCTCAATAGCACTAGCAAGAAATATACCAAAATTCAGAAATGAATAATAGGTGCGCCCCAACCTCTTACTTATAATTTTTCCTTTTGATTCTCTGTTGAGTTATATTACTCCCATGGTTAACTTATATTCTTCTGTTGAGTTATCTTTTACCCCCTTTATCCTTTTTCTTTCCCAAGTCAACTTAAAAATATAACTTTAGTCTAGTTGACCTTCCCCCTCAGTGTGAGACTATGACCTAGTGGGGGTACCTAGGCCACTGAGCCTCCTCATCACCTCTCTAAGAGGTGGGGGACATTACACTCCAGGTGTAATTTATACCAAATTTATTACTTTTCACCATAGAAGTTGGATGGAAAATTATCGGTATGAATCCTTCCCATAACCTCTTCTATTTCTTCCTTTATCATTTTTCACTCAGAAGTTTAATTCCTAGAACACTTTTGCAAATCTCTTCTTACTTCATCTTGCATTCAGATCACTCTGTCTCTGTCCTAGTCATCCTCCATAGAGTTCTTCTGCGTGTTTAAATTCTGCTAGAGGTTACGAGAAGGCCCTGCCTTTCCTTTATTCTTACTTAAAGTGCAAGGTAAAAAACAAGTTGAGATATTCCCTGCATATTGAAGAGAGGGATTCTTGGGTGCACGAGATTGCTTGGAGCCCAGTCATTTTTAAAAACGGGTTCTTCTTCCCAACAAACCCGTGAGTTCCCTTTGCACGTGGCTAGAGGAGTCTAGTGTTCGTTTTGGTCCTTTCCATCTTTAAAACTTGGTAAATTCATGTCCATGCATAGAGGAAGAATGTTTCATTTTTCCAACCCTTTTCTCTCTGAACGTGACAATAAATTTCTTCTGTGAGTGAATTTTTCCTCAGCTATTTTGGTGGCCACCTAACTCAACAAAATTTCCCCCCCTTTTTTCCTCCCAACGACCTCGCAAACCCTTTCCCTGCATTCAACAAAGGTAGGATGCATCTTGCTTGGTTTCACCTCTGCTCCCTATGCTCAAATTGTTATTCCGGTGGAAGAGTGGGTGGAGCCTGTGTCCTAGCAACCATGATCCTGTGGACCACCCCAATGATTATCCTATGACAAGCGCTCAGTGAAATTTTTAAGAAGTTGTTTTATGATTAAGATTGCTTATTTAATTATGGTGGTAGAAACGTTCTTGGCATCCTTCTCTTTTTTGTGTTTTGTTGCTACAAACACTACCCCCTTTTTAAAATCTTGTTGTACCTTCGTTTCTTACAATTTAATTAATCTACATGGGAAATTTAATTTCGGTAGATGTTTCAGTTATTTTAGTTTACAATTTCATCGTTATAAAATTGTGGTATCCATTTTATACAGTAGATATTTTTATAGTTGACGTTTCCAGAGTTTATACACTCATATTTACATAGTCGTTGATCATTTTTTTATATTGGTTCTGTAGTTATATTAACAATGAATTAAGGAAGTAAGGAAGTAAATAGTTATATTACTGGAATTATGGAAGGGATCTTTCATCATTTGTTACGCCTTGTAACAACTTCAATTATTTTTACAACAATTATATTGTTTCAATGATGATTATTGTGATTAACCCTTTATATTAGTTTAATTGTTTTGCAACAATTTTTTTTTAGTTAAATTGTGATCGTGGTGATTATGGCAACGATGTAATGAAAACATTGAATGTATATTGAACAAGATGAATAAATTGGGTATATAACAGTTTTGGTGGTTAATGATGGACATGGTAATTATATCTTATAATAGCCTTAATTGTTTTTTTTTCCCTTCATTTTTTTTACAATAGTTAAAAATGATTCCATTATGGTTATGGTAATTTTTCCTTGATAATAGTTAAACAAACTGCTTTTGTATTAGATTAATAGTTTTAGTTGCCTTTACAGTAGAGAACTAAATAAGGATATGTTGATTTCACTAATGTTTTCAATGGAACCATTATATGATCAATTGTAATTATTATTTATAAGTAGCTTTATTCTTCATAATGATGTAAAGGGTTGTAATTGAATGGAAAGTATAATGTTGCTTGAATATGGCTAGGTGATTTTACCTTTAGATGGTGATTGGTTACTTATGTTGTGAATTAGTCCTTATGATGATAACTGCTAATGAATTACATATAGTCGTTGCGCCAATTTAAATGTATCGAATATAGTTACCCTGTATCCATTTTTGCTTTATTGTATAGAGCACCTTCATATAACGACATCGTATAAATGTATGACACTGCAAGTTGGATTTCAGGCATGTTGTATTTTGTGTTTGGTTTAAGGTTTAGAATTATTTTGTTGCGCTTGGGTCGCTAGCGCACTTGTCGTAATGTGGTGACGTGATACCTTATAATTGGATAGTTGTCTACGTTGTTCGATAAGTGCATATGAAACTTGACTTAGGGTCATGTGCCTCCCGATGTGGATGATGTTGTTTTTCTAATTGAGGTTTTTTACTTGTATGGTAATGTTTAATTGTTGTCTCTTGCTCACTGGGAGGGTTCTAGCTACTTGTCCTTGAAGTTGTTGTGTTGAATTGATTGATGTTTCCTTTTAGCTTAGTAGGCATGGTATGGGTTGTGTTGGGATATATGTAGACACCTCCTTGTTCCTAAGAAATGTCTCTAGACCTGAGACCTTAAATGGTAAAAATTGAAGGGAACCTGGGCTTGAGCGTTTCTTATGTGTCCTAGAGGTCCTAACCTTGTAGGGTAGGATGGGCTCGTAGTCGTATTGGTAATTCATCATATTTGTTTCCATCAATGATGAATTTACGAGAGTCATCCTTTGGATCTAGAACCACAGTTTTTGTAAACTACCATATTTACTCTTCAAAAATGTTTCCATATATTGTTCCCATATTCCATAATTATGGCCATTCAGAATCACAAAGAGCTTGGAACTCATGATGATAATATACTAATATAATTATAGATTTAGTGAGTAAGTCGAAACCACAAGTCAATCTAATCGATAGATCTGACTTGTCTGGAACATGTAGAATTGCTAGCATCCAAATAACTACTAGCTTCAATACCATGTTGGAGAACTAAGGAATTTGGTGTATTAGAGAGCCCATATTCCAATAGAGAGGTGGTGTCTAAAGGCACCATTACAACACAATCACAACTAAGCATAGCTCAACATACATAGAAGTGTAAGAAACCAAAAGACTTCCATACACAACACATATCATATGTGTTCATATGTTACTTAAACATGCTTGTTAGATCGACCCATAAGGCCATCCTATATAGCATCAGAGTGCAACCAACTCACTTGAAGTGAGGGAGATAATGTCCACATAGATTGGAAAGGGCACATAACAAACTCTTTGATTTCTACCTTGTTCTATACCCTAGTCAACTACTTTGGTCTAACTATCCAAATAATCGAATGACCAGTCGATCCCTTATGCAAGAATTCAATTGACTCCTCAGTAGACCACTCAGTTGTCTTTCCTAGTCAACTAACTATCTTTAGAAGATATATAGGTATGATGAACCCACATAACCTATTGTTCCAATAAATGACACGGTTCTAATTGGGTAGGCCCCACCTTGGGCAATTAAACTTATGGAGGATCTAAAAGGGAGGGAATGTGCCTCTTGACATCCTATTTTTGTGAGGTTGATTTGGAAAGCCCCGCGTTGAGAAATAACACTTGAGGAAGAAATAAAGGGAATAGAAATTCCCTCTTATCCTCTCAACTACATTGTTAAATGGGAGGAGTTCACATTAAGAAATCACACTCAGGGACTAAGAAATCAAGGCAAGGGAGATTCCTTCCCAAAATTGTGAATCTACAGTGTTCATTGGGCAAGCCCCACATCAGCTAATCATTCTTAGGGAATAAATAAAGGGAGGATAAATTCCCACTCGGACCCTTAACCTTGCAATCTGGAAATTGCATTGACATTGGGGTCTTCTAAACAAAGAATTGTGCAATTAGGTAATCACAATTATGTTAGGGACTATTAAATAAAGAGGTGCATGTTAGAGTCACCATGATAAATCAATAAAAGTTTATCCCCATATGTATCCACCATGTCATGCCCCTTATAACTTTCAAAGACACCAATACAAGACACACCATTGAGTTTATGCATATTTCAATGGTGAGATGAGTGTGACCTCAATAAAAAGATCACAATTGTTCAAACCTCCAAGTTTTTTTAATCCTTTAAGAAAACCTTGGAAAATCTAAAGTCTATCCTAAATATAACAATAGATCTTGGGCTAGGGCATGCCAACTTCTTTCCAACTGCCGAGGGTGTGGATTACTAGGTTTCAACACATTAAAGGTTGTCAACTTCCTAGGCAAGGCCTTTTGAGTTGCGATTGTTTTATTGTTCTGGGAGTTCTTATATACTATATAAATTTGTCCTCCATCAGGGTTGTTGGTGGCTTGAGTAACTAGTCGAGCTTGAGGAGCTTAGTTGTTTGAAGCCATAGGTGGCCCTGACCTGGCGATGAACAAATAACCACAAACCTTATGATCTGAGCTTTGAAATTGAAAGCATAAACATTATAATTACATATAAGACTAGGAAACTCAACCCACACACAACAACAAAGCTAGGAAATCTATTTGACTAAGTAATTCTCAATGCAAGGAAAAAAACATAAGAGTATTGTGACAAACCCACAATTTGCAAGAAACAATGTTGAGAACATAGTAGGGAAAGGCATTTTTCCAAACCATGGGTGATATGCCATTGGCGATCATGTCAACCCATAACTCCTTTTAACTAGAGATGGATAATGACCCTTGTTTGATTCCCAACTTGTTTCCTTCATTTGTGGAGATGGGGTGGAGGCAAGGTTGAAATTTGAAATACAACCTATTTGTCAAACTTGATAGTTAAAACCAATTTCCCAAGTTATTGAGCATTTGATCCACTCACCATATTTGACAGCTAAATTTCCCAGGGACGGGGAATTTACCCCTCGAATTCCATCTACGGGTTGAAGTTTTGCACTTAGGTTATAATAATATTATTAAGGGGACTTGACCCACAAGAATCCAAAGTAAAGACTATTGATTTAAGCTTTCACATGCAAAATTACATTCATAAAGATAGACGATCCGCATCGTGTGGGTGAAGTGAGAGGCACATTGTGTTGGCGATGAAAGTCGCTCCTGGATTGCAGCGGGAGAAAATCCCAACGCCCATCAGTTAATGTCATGATTTGTGTATGAAAGGGGTGATCGAATGGAAGTAAACTCGGACGATAATGTTTCAACTCCGAAACTAGGCCAGGCATGCATGGGTAGGTGAGGTCTTGGAAATACTTCAAACAGTGAGTTGTAGTAAGGGTGAGTAGGGGAAAGACTTGTATCAAAGAGATGCAAAGGTCTGTTGTCAACATCAGGTTTCTAGCAGACTATAGGAGAATGCATTTAAACGAGAGATCTTCTTACATTCAAATGCAAAAAACCAAATAATACAATGGTGCCACAATAAACCCTTTATCATAACACAACTGCAATAATTCATGTGAATCAGTCAATCATGAACTCCCTCGGTATGAGATGAAAACTAGATGGAATAGGGAAACTGTCTTTCATTAAACAAGAAATCTTACATACATATTCATAACCAGAGAACTAGAGCATCTGTTAAAACATTACAATCGGGAGCTTCGCTCTACCATCCATGCTTGAAAAATATCAAAATTAAGTATATATACTCCTAAACATTTTCCCAACAGAGGCCCATAGGACTTTCAGGACAAGGAGCCTCTTCAATCAAATCTGGCCTGCACTCCCCTCTCATACGCCACCTTAATTATGCATGGCTCACGCCAGGGGGTAGCTGAGCCTTTAAATGCTGAATTTGCGTGTGCAGGATTCCCTGGCGAGTTGACGACTCGTCGTGGCTTCCATGAGAAGAACCAGTACAAAGGACCTTCTCGGGTAGAATTTCAGCTGAAACATCCATACTTTGCAATTAATGAGTGAGGCGAGGTTTCAACCACCCTCTCTCTTCGTCATTCATTCCCAGCAGGTACCGGGATTTAGATCACGTCGAAACAACATCTGGAGAACACAGTGCCCCCATTCTGAAACTCAATTCGGTGCTTTTGGCCTCCCCTTCACACAGCCCTTTCTACTTTCTCGAGTGACCATGGGCCGTGACCTTATTCCTCTTTTCCAGAGTGCTTTTGGCGTTTCAGGATTCGAGGTTTCGAGAATTGAAATAATGAGGTGCACTTACCCCTCGAACTCTTGAATGCCGACGTGATGCAGATGTGCACCACGCGTTCTTTAAATGAACGACCCAGATAGTATTCTCTATTATAAAGGGGGCTGCCCCCCTGTTTACACGCTCTCTTGACGTGACCTGGGGCTAGGACTGTGGGATCGGCTCCAAAGGTGCTTCCGACATTTTGGTGATTTCAGCTGTAAAGAATGGGAGGCTCCTTTTATCCTGAAACACCGATCCCCGATACGCCGATTGGCCACCACCTATCCCAATTGGATCGGACGACCCATATTTTCCTTGAACTATGGGTGCTACCCTTCGTGTTGAATCCCGGGAAACTTGACAGCCCCAAAAACCCGATGACCATCGATTCGCTTTGCAGTTGAATCTCGGCGACTAACAACCAACACTTCGCCCGCTCTCTTGACTTGCCACTAGAAAAGGGATTCTCCCGTGCTGCGCTCAGGTGCTTCCCATGCTACCTGCATATCTGGGTACCTTTGTGCCCAATACAAAAATTGTCACTAACATTAGGCTCCATGGGGGATAGAGTCATCTTTGCGATGCTCTAAGAACTCATTCTGCAGTTTTAGTGCCTTTCTATTGGGCTATGGAGTCATTTACTAAGACGAAAATATACAAACAGAAAATGAACAAAGAACTAAAGGACAATATTTACAAACAAAGGAGCCATCTAAGGCTCAAACAAAACATTTCTTCAGAAAATGCCAATTTACTGGGTTGTTGAAAACCTCTTCACCCTCCAGATTTTGCAACTGGTACATGTTGTTTGAGAAAACCTCAAAGATTTTGAAGGGGCCGATCCAGAGGGCGTCAAACTTGATATGTTTTCCCTTATCCTATCTGGGTGCATCCCGCTTAAGTACCAAATCCTTGATCTCAAACTCCTTCTTCCTGACCTTCCTATCAAAAGCCTGTTTGACCCTTTTTGTGATGACTATGAGCTGTGTCCCTCACCTATTCCATGATCTGCTATACTTCTACTATCTGATGAATCCTTCTGATCATATGATCTAGCTCTCCTTCATAGTCTTGAAATAACTTTGTCACAGGTAAGGCGATCTGGGTGGGAAAAATCGCCTCTGCTCCGTAAACCAACTGAAAAGGCAAGGTGCCCAGGGATTTTTTCGTTGTCACTCAATCAGCCCATAAAGCAAATTCCAGCTTCGAATCCCAGGCCCTTTTGTTGTCCTCTAATAGTCTTTTGATGATTCTTATCAGACCCTTGTTGGAGGATTCTGCTAAACCATTTCCCTGGGGATAGTAGGGGGTGGAGTGAATTAGCGAGATATGGAATTGCTCATAGAACTTAATGAGAGGTTCAGCTTTGAAAGAAGAAACATTATCAGTGACGATCCTATTGGGATAGCCAAATCTGGCTATGATATCCTCTAGGAAGCTGATAATTACTTTGTGGGATGTACTTCTGGTGGGGGCAGCTTCTATCCACTTGGTGAAATAATCTATTGCAGTCAGGATCCATCTGTGTTGGCCACTTGAGGGAGGATGAATTTTCCCGATAAAGTCTATCCCCCACTGTAGAAAAGGTGTTGAAGCTATCACAAGATTCAGGGGTAGTGGCCCAAGCTGTTGTTTCCCTGAGAACTTTTGGCATTTTATGTAGGCCCTGATTTCTCTACTGACTTCAACGAATAAAGTGGGTGAGTAATACCCAACCCTGAGGATTTTGTGAGTTGTAGTCTTCCAGAAATGATGCTCCCCACAAAGGCCTCTATGGAAATCAAACATAACTTTCTGGGCTTCTGGTGGGTTCAGACATCTTAGCAGCTCTCCTAGGGGGTCTCTCTAGTATAAGACTTGCCCAATGAGGCAATATATGAATTCCTTGAGCTTTAAATCTCTTTCCTTACTTTTACACATTCCATCTGGGGGCTTCAACTCCTACAAAAAGTACAAAATGTCATGATACCAGGAACTCTCTTCCAGCAATATGCCTTCCTGAAAGCGTTGACTGGGCAACTCATCTTGTTGAATTCCTGAGCAGGTATTGATGAAACTAACACCCAGGGCTTCATAATTGGATTCATCGAATAGCTTGGCTAAACCTTTCCCCTTAACCAACTTGGTGGGCTTTATTTCCAAGTGAAATTCCAGGATTCTAACTATCCATCTGCCTCTTCTCCCATCTATATCGGGCTGCACTAGGATGTCCTTCACAGAAGCCGAAGGAACGTATGCGGTTACCTTTAAGTGCAAGACATAGAATCTAAAAGATTTGAGAGATTTCACTAAGGCATAGGCCTGCTTCTCCATGATTTCATACCTGATCTCTGCATCTCTTAATGCCCTGCTGAAGAAGGCAATGGGTTTCTCCCGTCCTTCCTCATTTTTCTGCAATAACATTGTTGCTACCGTATCAAAGGAAGCAAAAGAAAATACGAGGAAAGTTTTGGAATAATCAGGACTAATCAAAACAGGTGCCTCAGTTAGTGCCCTCTTTATTTGGACAAAAGCTTCTCTAGGTTCATCGGTCCATTTCACTTCGTTTCCCTTTCTGAGCATTGTCGTGATGTGTTTTACCAGTTCAGCAAAATTTGAGATGAATCTCCTTAGGAAATTAATCTTCCTAAAAAGGCCTGGACCTCCTTTTTAGATCTGGGAAGTGACAGGGTCTGAATTTCCTCCACTCTGTTGGGATCGATCCTCACTCATTCCGCTGATACTATATGACCTAATAGCTTGCACATCACGGGCTTCAGGGGTAGTGGCCCAAGTTGTTGTTTCCCTGAGAACTTTCGGCATTTGATGCAGGCCCTGATTTCTCTGCTGACATCAATGAATAAAGTGGGCCAGTAATACCCATCCCTGAGGATTTTGTGAGTTGTGGTCTTCCATAAATGATTCCCCCCACAAAGGCCTCTGTGGAAATCAAGCATAACTTTCTGGGCTTCTGGTGGGTTCAGACATGTTAACAACACTCCTAGGGGGTCTCTCTAGTATAAGACTTGCCCAATGACGCAATATCTGACTGCCTTGAGATTTAAAGATCTTGCCTTACTTTTACACATTCCATCCAGGGGCTTCAACTCCTGCAGAAAGTACAAAATGTCATGATACCAGGCACTCTCTGCCAGCAATACACCTTCCTGAGAGCATTGACTAGGAAACTCAACTTGTTGAATTCTTGAGCAGGTATTGATGAAACTAACACCCAAGGCTTCGTAATTGGATTCAACCAGTATCTTGGCTAAACCTTGCCCCTTAACCAACTTGGTGGGATTTATTTCCAAGTCAAATTCCAGGATTCTAGCTATCCATCTGCCTCTTCTCCCATCTATATCGGGTTGCACTAGGATGTCCTTCACAGAAGTCGAAGGAACGTATGCGGTTACCTTTGAGTGCAAGACATAGACTCTGAAAGATTTGAGAGATTTCACTAAGGCATAGGCCTTCTTCTCCATGATTTCATACCTGATCTCTGCATCTCTTAATGCCCTACTGAAGAAGGCAATGGGTTTCTCCCATCCTTCCTTATTTTTCTGCAATAACACTGCTGCTACCGTATCTAAGGAAGCAAAAGAAAAGACCAGGAAAGATTTGGAATAATCAGGACTAATTAGCACAGGCGCCTCAGTTAGTACCCTCTTTATTTGGACAAAAGATTCCCTAGGTTCAGCAGTCCATTTCACTTTGTTTCGCTTTCTGAGTATTGTCGTGATGTGTTTTACCAGTTCAGCAAAATTTGAGATGAATTTCCTTAGGAAATTAATCTTCCTAAAAAGGCCTGGACCTCCTTTTTAGATCTGGGAAGTGACAGGATCTGAATTTCCTCCACTCTATTGGGATCGATCCTCACTCCTTCCGCTGATACTATATGACCTAATAGCTTGCCCTCCATAATAGGAAATAAGGATTTCTTGGGATTTACGGAGAGACCAAACCTCTGGCACTTCAAGAAAACTTTCCTTAAGTGATGTCAGTGCTCTTTATCAGACCTGGAGAAGACTGTGATGTCATATAGGTAGATCACTACAAACTGGTATTTCTCCCTGATGAAGGCTATATCCATGGCTCGCTGAAATGTTTCTCCTGCATTCATAAGTCCAAAAGGAATTTTGGCGTACATGAATGTGCCCCAAGGAGTGGTGAAGGTTGTCTTTTCCCTATCTTTAGGCATGATCGATATCTGATTATAGCTAGAAAACCCGTCGATCATGGATATCCTGGATGCACCAGTTACCTTTTGCAGTATGTGCTCCATCTTAGGTAGGGGGTAATTGTCTTTCTTTGAGCTCCTGTTCAGGTTCCTAAAATCGACACAAAGCCTAATTTCTCCACTTTTCTTCCTCAGTGGAACCAAATTGGACACCCATTCGGAATATCTCAAGAGGACAATGATTAGGGCATCTAACAATTTCTTCACTTCTTTCTCCATGACAGGTAGCAACATGGGATTTATCTTTCTTAGCTTCTGTCTAAATGGCCTAGCTTTTTCATTCAATGGGATCTTGTGTTCAATGACAGATGTGTCATATGTCTTAAGGTCCTCGTATGACCATGCAAACACATCGAAAAACTCTCTCAACAATTCAGTATATTCGGCCCTCTGTTCTCTGGTCAAACTGCTTGATAATTTGACAAACGTAAGCTCCTCCTGTGTACCAATGTTGCATTCAGTCATATCAACATCTTCATTTGAAACCTTACCCTTTACGGCCACATCGTTCCCATCGAACAGTCTTTCTAGAGGGATTAGTCCCCTTGGAATATGATTGCTAGGCAGCTGAATAATCTGGTGGTTAGCAATTTTATTTAAAAACACCTCAGGGTGACGGTCACCTTCCGGGTCGGGATCCTCATCAATGTGCAATGCAGAAAATTCATCAACAGATTGGAGAAACTTTTCGATTTCCAGGTCATCTTCAAATACCTTCCAATGCTTGACGTTATTTGGTACAGAGGGCCTATATCTTATGTCAACATCATATTTGACCATAGGCGGAAGAGGAACTTTGAGCAAACTAGATGAGACAGCTAAAGAATCGGCTGAAGTATTCTCCCCCCTCGGAATGAAAGAGATGTTAAAGGCCAAGAAGAAATTTTCAATCAGGTCCCGTACTTCATTTCTATACTTTCTGAGCCGGGGATTATTAGTACGATAAGCATTTCTGACTTGCTGGATGATCAACTCAACATCTCCAAATATTGCTATTTCTTTAATTCCCATTTCCTTTGCGACCCTCATACCCAGAACCATGGATGATTTTAGGGGCTAAATTTCGCTCATGGGATAATTTTCCATAGTTTTTCCAAAAACGAGATTCGTTATTTTAAAAATGATTCACCCAAATTCTAAAGGATAAAATTATTTTACTTTAAAAATCACCAAAAGTTTATAAAAACTATATAAAATCCTTAGAAATTTGAATATTTTTATAAAAATATTGCCAAACATTTATAGTTGGCATATGAAGGATTAGTAAGATTCATCAAGGTTTATACATTTTAAAATAAATGTCTATCCTTAAAATCATCCCTGCCCAGAACAAGAGCTTCATACTCTGTCACATTGTTGGTGATTTCGAATTACAACTTGTATGACAAGGATATGGCCTCTTGACAAGGTGATATGAAAACCACCCCAGCGCCAGCGCCTTTGCTAGAAGAAGCTCCGTCGAAAAACATCTTCCAAACAGAGGTGGTTGGAGGAGGTATATCCTGATTAAGAATGGGATGCTTTCTGATATTTAAAGGGACCTCGAGAGTTTTAGTGATCTGCAACAAACTAGACCCTAAATCGGTGTCAAGTGCAAAGATGGGGTGATTGGTGGGGTTTGCTTCATCACTGACAATATAGTCTAGCTGGGCTTCCCTGTACAACCTCCTGTGTTCCCCTCCAAAGACTGGGATGGTGGCATATGTGAGATCCATCTGTAATGTTCCTCCAAGTCTTTTAATCCAAGACCTAGATAGCAGCATGCCAAATTTGGGGGGAACATCAACTACCACAATATCCATGACCACACTCTTCATGGGCAGCTGAAACAAAAAAACCGCCAGGTCTTTGATGACTCCTAGACACTGCACTCTTCTTGAATCAAAAGAGTACAAGTCATGATAGGCCTTTGTCACTTCCAGTCCCAGTTCTTCCATGACTACCTTGGGCATAAGGTTATGGGAAGCTCTTGAATCCATGAGGCAATTATGGAACACTTTATCATGTATGTTCAGGGAGGTGTAGAAAGGAGGGGATGAATCATCTCTGTCTTCTACCATGGGACCTAGGATGACAGTTGGTTTCTCATCTTGAAGGTTCACTGAGACAAAGGAAGGCTGGGGGGACTCAGATTGTAGCAGCTTGGAAAGGGACCTTTTGAAATCTTCGTTTTTAATGAGTTCATATAGGGGTACAGGAATTCTAATCTTCTGAATCTCATGCTCAAAATTGAAGGAGGGAAAAGGCTTAGGAGCTTCCCTTACCTCAGTGACAGGTTCCTTGGCTGCTGGCGATTTAGTAGGCCTATCTGC
>JZKD02S1723255.1:122276-143776 GCA_000966675.3 Picea glauca
TTCTTTTACTTTTAGATATACATGGTACTCGATTTGAAATTCTTTATGTCTTATATTTAAATCTTCTTATCTTTTATGTCAGTCTTGGGCCTCTTTTAAGCTTTGTTGTACTCTTCTTACCATTCTCTACATTTCCTAGAGAGTTTCTGGTCCTACCATAATCCTATCAACTGGATTGACCTAGATAATAGGATTTGTGCATTTCCTCCTATATAATGCTTCGAAGGGACTCATCTTAGATGACGTCCGATAACTATTGTTGTAAGAAAATTCAACTAAGTTGAGGTACTCCTCCCACTTAGTTGGTTTCATCCTTTCATACATTCACAACATGTCTTCGATAATCTGGTTTGTTCATTCTAGCTCGACGTAAATTTGACATCTCTATCATAAATCACCATATTAAGAATTCCATGTAATCTAAATATTTCTTTCATGAAAATTTCAACGATATTAATCACTTTATAAGTAGATTTCACATATATAAAATGTGTAAATTTTCTTAGTTTATCAATTAGTACCATGATTGAGTTATTTTTTCTTTGAGTTTTAGGGAAACTTATGATGAAGTCCATCGAGATAATCTCCCATTTCCATTCTGGTATAGGTAGAAGTTGTAACAAACCTACTGGGTGTTGATGATCGTCCTTTACCTGTTAACAATCTAAACATTTAGACAAATATTCAATTGTTTCATTCTTCAAGTTAGGCCAATAAAACAATTTTTTTAAGGATGTTATAGTTTTATGGTATCCTTGGTGGACAGAGTACAGTTTTTTTTGTAGTTCGTCAGGAATTGTGGACTTTAAATCAATATAATTTGGTACATATAGTTGGTTTTTGAACCTTAACAACCCATTTTTGTCCAAACTCAGATCTGTTTTGTTTATTTATTCAACATTTCCTTGAAATTTTGTTGTTGTTTTCATGTAATTTTCATCATTAATGCTTATTGATTTTATTCTTTGTTCGATATCATTTTCTTCTTTGCTGATGTTTATTTCATAGAACCCGTTAATCCTATGACTTAGTGCATTTGCAACTTCGTTTTCCTTACCTTTGTTGTGTCGTACCTTGAAATCAAATTCTCTTAAAAAGGCCAACCATCTTTCTTGCCTTGTGTTGAGATTTGGTTTACTAAGTAAATACTTTAAACCACTATTGTCGGTTAATAGAAGAAAATTTATTGCCATTAAATATTCTTGCCACATTTTTAAAGAATGAATTAGGACTTCTAATTCCAAATCACGTGTAACATAATTCCATTCATGTTCCTTTAGTTTACATGATTGATAACAGAAAACATGTATGTCTTGTGTCAATACTCCTCCTAATCTCTCTTTTCTTTCATCCACACAAACTGTAAAGTCTTTATCAAGATCCACTACCTTTAGGATAGGTGTTGTAGTTAACAGAATTTTTAATTTATCAAATATGTCCTAACACTTTCGTGACCAAGTGAATTTTATTCCCTTTTTCTGTAGCAGTGTAATTGGATGTGCAATCTTAGAAAATCCTTTGATAATATCCGGTAATAACCGATAATTCCCATAAATGATCTGATGTCTGCTACATCCTTAGGAATAGGCCATTCCCTAATGGATTTTATATTTTTTGGATCAACAACAATACCATCTTCAGATATTACGTGCCCTAAGTATTGTATCTTTGTTTAGTAGAAGTCGAATTTATCAAAATGAGCATACAACTTATACTCCTTTAAAGTCTGCAATACTACTTTCAGATGATCTTCATGTTCTTCTTCTGTTTTTGAGTAAATTATAATATCATCGATAAAAATTAGCACAAATATATCCATATATTAGCTTAATATACTATTCATCAAGCACATAAAGGTTGTTGGTGAATTAGTAAGCCCGAATGGGATTACGACAAACTCATAGAGTCCATAACGTGTTATAAAAGTTGTTGTATTTACGTCTTCATATTTTATTCCGACTTGGTGATAACCAAACCTTAAATCTAGTTTAGAAAATATCTTTTCTCCTCCAACTTGGTCAAAGAGGTCATTAATTTTGGGTAATGGATACTTATTATTAATTGTCATTTTATTCAGTTGTCGATAGTCAATACACATTATTAAAGTCCCATATTTCCTTTTAATGAATAAAACTTGTGATCCCCAAGGAAAAATAGTTGGTATGATATATTCCTTATCCAGTAGTTCTTGTAACTGAATTTTCAGTTCTTTTAATTCATATAGGCTCATCCTATAAGGTTCCTTTGATACGGGGCAGATCTAGGTGGTATATGAAAAGAGAAATCTATCTCTCCCCTTGGAGGTAGTTCTGGTATTTCATCTACAAACACATCTCTGAACCCACATAGGAATCTAAAGTCTTCTAGACTTGGTTTTGTTTCTTCCCCTAGCAGGTTAGTTACTTGTAAAACATAAATTTGGAAACCTTTTCTCATACATTTCTTAAACTGCATGGCTGATATTTTCCTAGCTGAAACTCATTTTTTGATCCCTTGTACTGTCCTAACTGTTTTGTTTTCATATATGTACACATATGAATTTTAATAGAAGTTTAATATCACTTTATGTTTCTCTAACCAGTCCATTCCAATGATTAAATCGTAATATCCCAAAGGTAAAACGTTTAGATTTAACTTAGTACTTTGACCATCTATTTTTAGTTCACAATCAAAATTAAAATTCGTTACTCTTATTTTGGTCCCTGTTGCTAGCTATACTAACTAGGACTTACCATGCTTTATTTTCTTTAGTTTGTTAAATTCAACTAAAACGGGAGTAATATAACTCAGACTATCTCCTCGATCAATTAGTATAGAGACATTGTGGGAATGAATTTGACCTTCAACTTCCAAAATAGTGGATTAATGATCCCCAAGTCTTCCATCCAGAGTTTCATTGATTTTATGAACGCTTCTACTAACATCTCCGATCGTCGAAGCATGTTGAAGGTTATGTATTGAAGTTGTTGTTGTGGAATTTAAGCGTGGACAATTCCTCCTCAAGTTACGTTCTTCATATTCCCAACACTTTAATGGTTCTCTGGGACTATCCCAAACCTTCTCGACTCCCAGTTTAACTGGTCTATTTCCCCCTTGGGAATTCTATGTATTTGAATGGTAATATTTCCTTTGGAAACATTTCACCATATTACGAAAAGGGTATCGTTGGAATCCTTTCTTATGTTGATTACATATTTCATGTTTCTTGTCCTTCTATGCTTTGGGAATTTCAGATCTTTGTTTTTAATGATAATAACACATCTGATCCTTTCTAAACACTTCATTTAAATACTTGGGATTATCAAATTCAATTTTTTCTTTGTACGACTATGGTAGATAGCTCAAGAACCTTTGTATTTTCACTTTGTCTTCTTTGATGTATGGTACAAACCTTAACATATATAAAAAATTATTTAATAGGTCATCCATGGCCATTTGTCCCAATCACACTTCATAGAATTCCTTATTTTTTCCTTCATAATAACTTTATGATAAGTACTTTTTATTGAAATACTTTTTAAAATATGACCATTCCATTTGTTTTTCTTTCAATCCCTTGGCTAATTTTAGGTCTTGCCACCAGATACTATCTTTTACTTTTAAGTTGTAAATGGCTATTCTGACTTTCATATTACTAGAGTAGTTATAAATCTAGAAATATTTATTTATATCTAGTAACAATGTTTCATCGTCCTCCCCAGTCTTTGATTCTCCATCAAAGGTGGAGGGATTTATTTTCTTGAATTGACCTTCCAGGTGATCCACTTATTTTCTTTTCCTTCCTATAGATGTTTTTTTTTTCATGTGTGTGTCTTCCGATGAACTGTCCTCTTTTTTAGTTTCATGACCAGATTTTTTTAGAGGAATGTTTGTTGACCTCTTCCTCTTTTTCATTCTCTTTGGGACTCTTATTTATTACTATAGTGCGTAGAAACATTTCGTTTATTTCCAATTGGTCTTCTTGTTCTTTATTTATTTTTTCATTATCTGCTTTAAACACTTTTAGTTCCACAATAAGGTTCTTCATTGTTTCCAAAACCTGGGTGGCTGAACTCCCTTGAGTGTTATGCTCAGGGTCTTTAGGAAACTCTTGATCTAGATTTCCTTCAGTTACGCTTTCTTCTTCATTATGTCCAAACATTTTTACAATAGACAATTTGTTTTATGTTTGTAACAATAAATGTGTTTGTTAGATTCTCTTCAAGGAACAAAAAAAAAATGAATTTTGGTGCTTCCCCAAGGTCCAAGCGTTGTAACCTACAAATCTGATACCATATGTAACATACACCAAATTTCACTAAAAAAAAATGAATAGGGGAAAACACTATAAATTATTGAATCTACCATGACATACGAAGTAATCTTTATACATCTGCATCATTATTTATGTTCTTACTGCTACTATCCATGAAAATATACCATAGTCGTCTCCCTTGTTTACATCAGATCTATTGTTCTTGCTACTACAGTTAAGTTTCTTACTATGAATATTGTTATAAATTTTGACTACAAAACAAGTTTGGGTTTCCATTGAACCCATAATAACCGTACTAAACAATTATAACAATATCCCCTTCCCATTAACATAACCTATGCCATGCATAAATATCCATATAATATAGGGCACTCATATAATCTATGTTATCCATAATCAATCCATCATATATAGATCACTCATATAATATCCATACTATATAGGTCACCCATATAATGTATGTTATGTATAAACAAATTAAAATCATAAAGGTCGAGACTTGGATTAAGGCTATCACTATACAACATTTACCATTGTAGATTATAGTCTATGCGCCAGGGTAAAATTTCCCCTACTAGGCACGTTCCATCGTGGTAAGTTAGAGAACATACGACATGTCTTATAGTCTAAGTATGAATTTATTATCTATCCAACATTGGGTTACCTATCCACTAAGAATTAACGAGTTTTGAAACGAAAGGAAAGGTAGAATCCAGGTCAGATATGCACCTGGGCCGACATTTGGTATTGGTATTAAAGCTAGGGCACATCCATTAACAAAGGACTGACCATCCTAGGTACTTTCTATGCATGTCACTGTTTGAACTACCAATTGCGGCTTCAACACCTCGGACATCCCACATGGAAAGGGTGGGGTTGTGTACCCGATGTTCCTCCCATCACTGAGAAGTTCAAGGTGCCATTACTCTTATTAACTAATATCTTGGGCCTTTTTTTTCTTTGGTCATTTCTCCATTTTCCCTCACGTCTTGCCCTAGAATTTGAGTTTTTTACGATACTCATATCTGTTATGATGTTCATCTCTGTCATGGAATTCTTCTTTGTGAAGGATCTCCATAGGCACGATGAGTACTCTATACCATCCTTCGTTAGTTTTTAAAGGGGTTCTTCTATTTTTTACGGTATTTTCCTTACGATGTTGCTCTTCACATTAGTTTTATTTTCAAATATAGTATGCATCCTGTGGGATTATCTCCTTCGTCTAAACAAAAATAGCATTCTCTATGGAATACTTCATTTTCCTGGGTATTGTGTTACTCTATGGCATAAGTCTTGGTAACATATACTACATTCTCTGTGGAAAACATCTTGTATATGTATCTTGCTTCTCTATAACATAGTTTTTGTTACATATATTGCAATCTTTATGGAATACCTCCCGTATATGTATCGTGCTTATCTGTAGCATAGTCTTGGTAACATATATTTCCTTATCTATGAATACTTCCCTTATATGCAATGTACTTCTTTGTAGTATAGTTTTGGTAACATATATCTCCTTCTCTATGATTACCTCCTCCGTCTGTGTATTTGTGCTTCTTTGTGGCATAATGTTTTGGTAACATATACTACATTTCTCTATGGAATACTTCCCCATACATGTATCTTGATTTCTGTATCATAGTTTTTGTAACATATATATTGTGTTCTCTGTGGATTTTTTTTTGTGTATAGCTGAAAGTCTCTATGGGTGAAATACATCCCCGTATATGTAGCATGATTTATGTTCTTTCAAAACATATGTTTCCCTTAATGATTATAATATTGTCTTTTCCTCTATAATTCTATTCTTTTTATTTATATATTTAATATTTCCTTAGAGAATATGTACATGGACATTGTAACGACAAAGCTTTTATTTATCGTCATTCTTTTCTTTAAATTGCTTATGTGAAAGTTTATATATGAATACAATAACTAATGATGGGCCCATTCTTCTTTTCGAGGGTAACCATCAACTGGTTACAGGTCCACACCTCCTCCTCTTGGATGATGGATAGATTTCCTCATAAGGAGAAAAGGCGATTTGATTTCATCGTGTCCAAAGATAACTTATGTACTTGATATACTTTATTTAATTTCATAAGAATTTAATTGATAGAGAAGTTACTAAACCCTCACATTAATTCTCTTGCATGTTGGCAATATCAGTGAACTCGGGTGAAGGAAGCATTTTACCATAAAATGTATTCTAGTTCCATGTCCTTCTTTGACCGACCTATGCACTTCCTTAGAGCTTTATTTACAGTACAAGAGGTTGTGGAGTTTTTTTTTTTTGGTATATGATACTCCAACTATAATGTTTGAAAAATGATCAATTGAATACAATGGTTACTTTTGCAAGACACTTTGAAGTCTATTGCATCACTATATTTCTATGGTAATACATAATGTATTCAAATTGTTATTCTTTCTATCTATTCTCTCTAGTGTTTGTCTATGTACAAATTTGAATAGAAATTAAAATATATATTTAAAGATATGTGTACAACCATCATATTTCAAATAAAAAATATTTCAAGTATCATTTAACTATGATAAGCCATAGTATAACATGGTTGTACAATTCTTTAAGAACTAATTTCGCATAAGTATATAGAATCAACACATTACTAATAAACAAAATAACCATAATATAATATTGAAAAAGGAATACAAGCTGAGATACATATATGAAAACTGATGTTGGAACAAAAATGGAACAACCACATTCCGCCCAACTGTAGAAAAGAAAAACCAAGATCACTTGTCCTTCTGACCCCCTAGCCCGACCATGAGTCCATAAGGGAAAACCGAATGATCCTCAGCTATAGTCACCATCCATAGATCACAAAATCATTTTTCTCACCCTAATAGTGTTCATAACAACAAACAATTTTCCGTTCCCAACATACTAAGCAACGTACATTCCTGTTCCTAGGTATTTCATTCCCTACTTGGGGAAATTCGTAGCTTTACAAATCCTTGAATTTTAGGGGATTCTAGTGGTCAAATTCCACTTCTTCCACTTGTAAAAAACATCCTTGAGGTAACTCAAACCTGTTCCCCACTCATGGAGTCATGGTCAACTATTTTTAACCTAGTTGTTCCACTTGGTTTCCAACATTAAATTTATTAAAAAAATTGTCTCATGCATGTGTCCAATAAAGGAGGATAGTTGGGAAAGTCAAATATTTTACCAACAGTCATTAAATAATTCATTACATAAACCAAAATTCCAAATTCAGATTTTCCATAATTGGAAAATAATTTCCAAATTCGAATTTGCCAAAAACAGAAATTTATTTTCAAAATTCCACATAGAATTTAATTGTATAAAATTTGAGGATATTACAAATTCCCTCCAAGTAAACGTTTTCTCATCAATGTGTTGCACCTGCACAAATTGGCCCCACCCCATGGATTCCTTTCCCTTGAGATGATAGATGGAAATTCTTCCTTCTGCGTGTGAAGAGTGATTATGCAATTGAAAATACTTCCTCATTCCTAGTAGCCATGTCTCTGCATCTTCATCCTTCTTTTGCTCTCCATCAAATGTAGGAGGATTTATTTTTTTCATTTCTCCTTGTATCTCCTCTACCACAGACCTCCTCTTATGTTTCTTTATAGCGGATGGACTTGAGCTACTGTGTTCTATACTAGTGGAATGCCTTGGGGAGTGATGGTGATGTTTGAAAACACTTCTTGATTTTCTCCTCTCATCATGAGACCTCTAACTTCCTGATTTTCTTGAGTCATTCTCATTATCCATATTCTTTTATATTATGTCCAAGATTTGTATTAACTTTATGTTGAATCCCTCCTGCTTCTCTTTGGCTTTCATAATCCTCTCATTATCATATTTGTAACTTTGGAAATCCTTTAATGGTCTCTACCAAGTTCATGTTTTCTTTCTTCCCTTCTCCATGTCCAGTTGAGTTTGTACCTTCAATACCCATATTGACATACATCCATCTGATCTCATATTCTTGGCTATAATCCCCTTATGTACCTTCCATGATTCTAAATTTTGTGTTGATCATGTTCTGATCTAAATGACGTTAACTTTGCAAAATTTTCATCCAACAAAACTTGCTACACTAATTGATTTAACTAATTCATGAAATTATGAACCATTTTGATTCAGTAATGCATCCAAATTTTTTCTTCTGTTTTCTTGAAAAATTGGATGCCCAACTCAATTTTCTGGGTGAATATTTTTATTCTACTTTCCAAGACCTTTCCAAGACCTACTTCCATGCTCAATTCTGAGTCTTAAGAAGAAAATTATGGTTATTTGAAAATTGTCATTTATGTGAGGGAAATCCTTGTACAAGTGTTATTCTTCTTCGAAGTCCAATTAGTTGTTGGACTCGTGTTGGATCCTCTCATAATGTACACATGCACTTTTTATTTCATTATGCAAGTTTAACAAAAAACAAACTGCAGGCGCTATTCTCTAAACCCCTTCTTACCTTAAGAACTAATTGCAGCTGCTAACCCCTTTACTTCGACAAAAAACTTGTTTGAACGTAAGCTAGGACCAAGAACTTAGCCACAATGTGCAATTTGAAGCTCCTAGAATCAAACTCTTTAGAACTTCAGGCTTCAGAGGTTCTTACAACAATACACCTCAATTCTCCTGAACGTTAAATTGGAGAACTCTCAGAGAGGCGCTATCTGGAGCTTTGTTACTCCACCGCTCCAAAACTTTGGGCTTCAGAGGTTTTAACAACAACACATTCCAATTCTCCTGAACACCAAACTGGTAAAATCCCAGAGAGGTGTTATCCATATCTTTTTTACTCCAATGCTTTGAATCATCATCCATTGAAGGTTCTTACAACAACACACTCCATTTCTCTTGAACACCAAACTGGAAAACTCCCGGAGAGGCGCTATCTATAGCTTCATTACTCGAGCACTTTGAAAATTTGGGCTTCATAGGTTTTAACAAAAATAAACTCCAATTTTTTTGAACGCCAAATTGGCGAACTCCCTGAGAGGTGCTATCTGGAGCTTTTTTACTCTAGTGCTCCGAGACTTCAGGCTTCATAGGTTTTAACCAAAAAACTTTCCAATTACCCCGAACGCTGAAATGGAGAACTCCCAAAGAATTTGGGGATAAATGATCCACACTCCCTCCCAATATTTATGACTGAGAGGAACTTCGTGACTCCGTTTTCAGGAGTTTTGAGACTCCAATTAACATTGCCTCCTGAACTTCTCAATGTCGAACTAGTGATGGGTGGAGATCTATATCTCTTGATCCTCCTGTAGTCTATAGATGAGATTATCTCCGGGATTCAAGGCTTCTTTATTCTAATCACCCCTAACTTTCTGAAGTTACGAACGCCAAATTAGCGAAGGATGAAGATCCAAGGTCCACGTATCCCTGTCAACAAATGACCAGGATTGACTCTAGGATTTGGGACTTCAGGAGTTTCTACACCAAAATCATTTTTACCCACAATCCTTTGGAGGATCGAATACTTGATAATCTTCTAACACATGTACCTAACAACCAATGGTCAGGATTTCCTCTGGTAATTCGGAGCTTCGGGGCTTCAACTACTTTCGAACGACTACCTCCAAAAAATCCCAGATAGTCAAACGTCGAAGGGATACTGATCAATGGCCCCCACTTCACTATGAGATCTATGAATGAGATCTACTCCAGGACTCTGGGCTTCATGGATTTCTCCTCCTAGAAACACAAGGACTAAAATCTCCCAGAGTGTCAAATCGTTGAACTGTGAGATCTATGACTTAGATTTCACTATGGGATCTACAAATAAGATCCATTTCTCTTTGGACAAGACTTATGTCCTGTGAACCTTGATCGACAACCCAGATCATCCCACGCTCATATACAATAGCTGGGATTTGATCTCCTATGCAATGTGCTGTCCTCTAATCTGGATTTGATCCAACGACCCAAATCTAATTTTGTAGCCCAAAATCAATGGTTCTTTTGGTTTCTAAATATTTCAAAGGCTCGACCTTATATATCTCCACTCGAGGGTCGAATCCTTGTCCTTTTCTTGATTTCTCAAATCACTACACCTACAAATATTTCGAACACTATCAAATTGTGCTCAGAACGCCCTCCTGGCACCCTGTAACTTCAATTCTCTCTGAAATTTCACTTCAAGTTCAACTTGCTCGGCCCATCCATGCTCAATGTTAAAAATTGGAACTATGATACCATATTGTAGCATCCCCATCATCCAATTTGGAAATGCCATGAAAATTTCAAAATGTATATAAAATTTAAACATACTAATACTCTACAAATACATGGATTCTTACAGAATGATAATAGAAATCAACATGCAACATACATAGTAAAAACCCACAAAAAAATACATAAATAATGATGCATCACATGATTTAACACACAATTGACACTTATCTTTGATAAAAATACCACCAACTATGTGCATACCTTCCATGTTCCCCCCACCCTTAGACCACACTGCTCAAAACGCTCANTTCTTTTACTTTTAGATATACATGGTACTCGATTTGAAATTCTTTATGTCTTATATTTAAATCTTCTTATCTTTTATGTCAGTCTTGGGCCTCTTTTAAGCTTTGTTGTACTCTTCTTACCATTCTCTACATTTCCTAGAGAGTTTCTGGTCCTACCATAATCCTATCAACTGGATTGACCTAGATAATAGGATTTGTGCATTTCCTCCTATATAATGCTTCGAAGGGACTCATCTTAGATGACGTCCGATAACTATTGTTGTAAGAAAATTCAACTAAGTTGAGGTACTCCTCCCACTTAGTTGGTTTCATCCTTTCATACATTCACAACATGTCTTCGATAATCTGGTTTGTTCATTCTAGCTCGACGTAAATTTGACATCTCTATCATAAATCACCATATTAAGAATTCCATGTAATCTAAATATTTCTTTCATGAAAATTTCAACGATATTAATCACTTTATAAGTAGATTTCACATATATAAAATGTGTAAATTTTCTTAGTTTATCAATTAGTACCATGATTGAGTTATTTTGTCTTTGAGTTTTAGGGAAACTTGTGATGAAGTCCATCGAGATAATCTCCCATTTCCATTCTGGTATAGGTAGAAGTTGTAACAAACCTACTGGGTGTTGATGATCGTCCTTTACCTGTTAACAATCTAAACATTTAGGCAAATATTCAATTGTTTCATTCTTCAAGTTAGGCCAATAAAACAACTTTCTTAAGGATGTTATAGTTTTATGGTATCCTTGGTGGACAGAGTACAGTTTTTTTTGTAGTTCGTTAGGAATTGTGGACTTTAAGTCAATATAATTTGGTACATGTAGTTGGTTTTTGAACCTTAACAACCCATTTTTATCCAAAATCAGATCTGTTTTGTTTATTTATTCATCATTTCCTTGAAATTTTGTTGTTGTTTTCATGTAATTTTCGTCATTAATGCTTATTGATTTTATTCTCTATTAGATATCATTTTCTTCTTTGCTGATGTTTATTTCATAGAACCCGTTAATCCTAAGACTTAGTGCATTTGCAACTTCATTTTCCTTACCTTTGTTGTGTCGTACCTCGAAATCAAATTCTCTTAAAAAGGCCAGCCATCTTTCTTGCCTTATGTTGAGATCTGGTTTACTAAGTAAATACTTTAAACCACTGTTGTCGGTTAATAGAAAAAATTTTATTGCCATTAAATATTGTTGCCACATTTTTAAAGAATGAATTAGGACTTCTAATTCCAAATCACGTGTAACATAATTCCATTCATGTTCCTTCAGTTTACATGATTCATAATAGACAACATATATGTCTTGTGTCAATACTCCTCCTAATCCCTCTTTTCTTTCATCCACACAAATTGTAAAGTCTTTATCAAGATCCACTACATTTAGGATAGGTGTTGTAGTTAACAGACTTTTTAATTTATCAAAGATGTCCTAACACTTTCGTGACCAAGTGAATTTTATTCCCTTTTTCCGTAGCAGTGTAATTGGATGTGCAATCTTAGAAAATCCTTTGATAAATATGCAGTAATAACCGGTAATTCCCATAAATGATCTGATGTCTGCTACATCCTTAAGAATAGGCCATTCCCTAATGGATTTTATATTTTTTGGATCAACAACAATACCATCTTCAGATATTACGTGCCCTAAGTATTGTATCTTTGTTTAGTAGAAGTCGAATTTATCAAAATGAGCATACAACTTATACTCCTTTAAAGTCTGCAATACTACTTTCAGATGATCTTCATGTTCTTCTTCTGTTTTTGAGTAAATTATAATATCATCGATAAAAATTAGCACAAATATATCCATATATTAGCTTAATATACTATTCATCAAGCACATAAAGGTTGTTGGTGAATTAGTAAGCCCGAATGGGATTACGACAAACTCATAGAGTCCATAACGTGTTATAAAAGTTGTTGTATTTACGTCTTCATATTTTATTCCGACTTGGTGATAACCAAACCTTAAATCTAGTTTAGAAAATATCTTTTCTCCTCCAACTTGGTCAAAGAGGTCATTAATTTTGGGTAATGGATACTTATTATTAATTGTCATTTTATTCAGTTGTCGATAGTCAATACACATTATTAAAGTCCCATATTTCCTTTTAATGAATAAAACTTGTGATCCCCAAGGAAAAATAGTTGGTATGATATATTCCTTATCCAGTAGTTCTTGTAACTGAATTTTCAGTTCTTTTAATTCATATAGGCTCATCCTATAAGGTTCCTTTGATACGGGGCAGATCTAGGTGGTATATGAAAAGAGAAATCTATCTCTCCCCTTGGAGGTAGTTCTGGTATTTCATCTACAAACACATCTCTGAACCCACATAGGAATCTAAAGTCTTCTAGACTTGGTTTTGTTTCTTCCCCTAGCAGGTTAGTTACTTGTAAAACATAAATTTGGAAACCTTTTCTCATACATTTCTTAAACTGCATGGCTGATATTTTCCTAGCTGAAACTCATTTTTTGATCCCTTGTACTGTCCTAACTGTTTTGTTTTCATATATGTACACATATGAATTTTAATAGAAGTTTAATATCACTTTATGTTTCTCTAACCAGTCCATTCCAATGATTAAATCGTAATATCCCAAAGGTAAAACGTTTAGATTTAACTTAGTACTTTGACCATCTATTTTTAGTTCACAATCAAAATTAAAATTCGTTACTCTTATTTTGGTCCCTGTTGCTAGCTATACTAACTAGGACTTACCATGCTTTATTTTCTTTAGTTTGTTAAATTCAACTAAAACGGGAGTAATATAACTCAGACTATCTCCTCGATCAATTAGTATAGAGACATTGTGGGAATGAATTTGACCTTCAACTTCCAAAATAGTGGATTAATGATCCCCAAGTCTTCCATCCAGAGTTTCATTGATTTTATGAACGCTTCTACTAACATCTCCGATCGTCGAAGCATGTTGAAGGTTATGTATTGAAGTTGTTGTTGTGGAATTTAAGCGTGGACAATTCCTCCTCAAGTTACGTTCTTCATATTCCCAACACTTTAATGGTTCTCTGGGACTATCCCAAACCTTCTCGACTCCCAGTTTAACTGGTCTATTTCCCCCTTGGGAATTCTATGTATTTGAATGGTAATATTTCCTTTGGAAACATTTCACCATATTACGAAAAGGGTATCGTTGGAATCCTTTCTTATGTTGATTACATATTTCATGTTTCTTGTCCTTCTATGCTTTGGGAATTTCAGATCTTTGTTTTTAATGATAATAACACATCTGATCCTTTCTAAACACTTCATTTAAATACTTGGGATTATCAAATTCAATTTTTTCTTTGTACGACTATGGTAGATAGCTCAAGAACCTTTGTATTTTCACTTTGTCTTCTTTGATGTATGGTACAAACCTTAACATATATAAAAAATTATTTAATAGGTCATCCATGGCCATTTGTCCCAATCACACTTCATAGAATTCCTTATTTTTTCCTTCATAATAACTTTATGATAAGTACTTTTTATTGAAATACTTTTTAAAATATGACCATTCCATTTGTTTTTCTTTCAATCCCTTGGCTAATTTTAGGTCTTGCCACCAGATACTATCTTTTACTTTTAAGTTGTAAATGGCTATTCTGACTTTCATATTACTAGAGTAGTTATAAATCTAGAAATATTTATTTATATCTAGTAACAATGTTTCATCGTCCTCCCCAGTCTTTGATTCTCCATCAAAGGTGGAGGGATTTATTTTCTTGAATTGACCTTCCAGGTGATCCACTTATTTTCTTTTCCTTCCTATAGATGTTTTTTTTTTCATGTGTGTGTCTTCCGATGAACTGTCCTCTTTTTTAGTTTCATGACCAGATTTTTTTAGAGGAATGTTTGTTGACCTCTTCCTCTTTTTCATTCTCTTTGGGACTCTTATTTATTACTATAGTGCGTAGAAACATTTCGTTTATTTCCAATTGGTCTTCTTGTTCTTTATTTATTTTTTCATTATCTGCTTTAAACACTTTTAGTTCCACAATAAGGTTCTTCATTGTTTCCAAAACCTGGGTGGCTGAACTCCCTTGAGTGTTATGCTCAGGGTCTTTAGGAAACTCTTGATCTAGATTTCCTTCAGTTACGCTTTCTTCTTCATTATGTCCAAACATTTTTACAATAGACAATTTGTTTTATGTTTGTAACAATAAATGTGTTTGTTAGATTCTCTTCAAGGAACAAAAAAAAAATGAATTTTGGTGCTTCCCCAAGGTCCAAGCGTTGTAACCTACAAATCTGATACCATATGTAACATACACCAAATTTCACTAAAAAAAAATGAATAGGGGAAAACACTATAAATTATTGAATCTACCATGACATACGAAGTAATCTTTATACATCTGCATCATTATTTATGTTCTTACTGCTACTATCCATGAAAATATACCATAGTCGTCTCCCTTGTTTACATCAGATCTATTGTTCTTGCTACTACAGTTAAGTTTCTTACTATGAATATTGTTATAAATTTTGACTACAAAACAAGTTTGGGTTTCCATTGAACCCATAATAACCGTACTAAACAATTATAACAATATCCCCTTCCCATTAACATAACCTATGCCATGCATAAATATCCATATAATATAGGGCACTCATATAATCTATGTTATCCATAATCAATCCATCATATATAGATCACTCATATAATATCCATACTATATAGGTCACCCATATAATGTATGTTATGTATAAACAAATTAAAATCATAAAGGTCGAGACTTGGATTAAGGCTATCACTATACAACATTTACCATTGTAGATTATAGTCTATGCGCCAGGGTAAAATTTCCCCTACTAGGCACGTTCCATCGTGGTAAGTTAGAGAACATACGACATGTCTTATAGTCTAAGTATGAATTTATTATCTATCCAACATTGGGTTACCTATCCACTAAGAATTAACGAGTTTTGAAACGAAAGGAAAGGTAGAATCCAGGTCAGATATGCACCTGGGCCGACATTTGGTATTGGTATTAAAGCTAGGGCACATCCATTAACAAAGGACTGACCATCCTAGGTACTTTCTATGCATGTCACTGTTTGAACTACCAATTGCGGCTTCAACACCTCGGACATCCCACATGGAAAGGGTGGGGTTGTGTACCCGATGTTCCTCCCATCACTGAGAAGTTCAAGGTGCCATTACTCTTATTAACTAATATCTTGGGCCTTTTTTTTCTTTGGTCATTTCTCCATTTTCCCTCACGTCTTGCCCTAGAATTTGAGTTTTTTACGATACTCATATCTGTTATGATGTTCATCTCTGTCATGGAATTCTTCTTTGTGAAGGATCTCCATAGGCACGATGAGTACTCTATACCATCCTTCGTTAGTTTTTAAAGGGGTTCTTCTATTTTTTACGGTATTTTCCTTACGATGTTGCTCTTCACATTAGTTTTATTTTCAAATATAGTATGCATCCTGTGGGATTATCTCCTTCGTCTAAACAAAAATAGCATTCTCTATGGAATACTTCATTTTCCTGGGTATTGTGTTACTCTATGGCATAAGTCTTGGTAACATATACTACATTCTCTGTGGAAAACATCTTGTATATGTATCTTGCTTCTCTATAACATAGTTTTTGTTACATATATTGCAATCTTTATGGAATACCTCCCGTATATGTATCGTGCTTATCTGTAGCATAGTCTTGGTAACATATATTTCCTTATCTATGAATACTTCCCTTATATGCAATGTACTTCTTTGTAGTATAGTTTTGGTAACATATATCTCCTTCTCTATGATTACCTCCTCCGTCTGTGTATTTGTGCTTCTTTGTGGCATAATGTTTTGGTAACATATACTACATTTCTCTATGGAATACTTCCCCATACATGTATCTTGATTTCTGTATCATAGTTTTTGTAACATATATATTGTGTTCTCTGTGGATTTTTTTTTGTGTATAGCTGAAAGTCTCTATGGGTGAAATACATCCCCGTATATGTAGCATGATTTATGTTCTTTCAAAACATATGTTTCCCTTAATGATTATAATATTGTCTTTTCCTCTATAATTCTATTCTTTTTATTTATATATTTAATATTTCCTTAGAGAATATGTACATGGACATTGTAACGACAAAGCTTTTATTTATCGTCATTCTTTTCTTTAAATTGCTTATGTGAAAGTTTATATATGAATACAATAACTAATGATGGGCCCATTCTTCTTTTCGAGGGTAACCATCAACTGGTTACAGGTCCACACCTCCTCCTCTTGGATGATGGATAGATTTCCTCATAAGGAGAAAAGGCGATTTGATTTCATCGTGTCCAAAGATAACTTATGTACTTGATATACTTTATTTAATTTCATAAGAATTTAATTGATAGAGAAGTTACTAAACCCTCACATTAATTCTCTTGCATGTTGGCAATATCAGTGAACTCGGGTGAAGGAAGCATTTTACCATAAAATGTATTCTAGTTCCATGTCCTTCTTTGACCGACCTATGCACTTCCTTAGAGCTTTATTTACAGTACAAGAGGTTGTGGAGTTTTTTTTTTTTGGTATATGATACTCCAACTATAATGTTTGAAAAATGATCAATTGAATACAATGGTTACTTTTGCAAGACACTTTGAAGTCTATTGCATCACTATATTTCTATGGTAATACATAATGTATTCAAATTGTTATTCTTTCTATCTATTCTCTCTAGTGTTTGTCTATGTACAAATTTGAATAGAAATTAAAATATATATTTAAAGATATGTGTACAACCATCATATTTCAAATAAAAAATATTTCAAGTATCATTTAACTATGATAAGCCATAGTATAACATGGTTGTACAATTCTTTAAGAACTAATTTCGCATAAGTATATAGAATCAACACATTACTAATAAACAAAATAACCATAATATAATATTGAAAAAGGAATACAAGCTGAGATACATATATGAAAACTGATGTTGGAACAAAAATGGAACAACCACATTCCGCCCAACTGTAGAAAAGAAAAACCAAGATCACTTGTCCTTCTGACCCCCTAGCCCGACCATGAGTCCATAAGGGAAAACCGAATGATCCTCAGCTATAGTCACCATCCATAGATCACAAAATCATTTTTCTCACCCTAATAGTGTTCATAACAACAAACAATTTTCCGTTCCCAACATACTAAGCAACGTACATTCCTGTTCCTAGGTATTTCATTCCCTACTTGGGGAAATTCGTAGCTTTACAAATCCTTGAATTTTAGGGGATTCTAGTGGTCAAATTCCACTTCTTCCACTTGTAAAAAACATCCTTGAGGTAACTCAAACCTGTTCCCCACTCATGGAGTCATGGTCAACTATTTTTAACCTAGTTGTTCCACTTGGTTTCCAACATTAAATTTATTAAAAAAATTGTCTCATGCATGTGTCCAATAAAGGAGGATAGTTGGGAAAGTCAAATATTTTACCAACAGTCATTAAATAATTCATTACATAAACCAAAATTCCAAATTCAGATTTTCCATAATTGGAAAATAATTTCCAAATTCGAATTTGCCAAAAACAGAAATTTATTTTCAAAATTCCACATAGAATTTAATTGTATAAAATTTGAGGATATTACAAATTCCCTCCAAGTAAACGTTTTCTCATCAATGTGTTGCACCTGCACAAATTGGCCCCACCCCATGGATTCCTTTCCCTTGAGATGATAGATGGAAATTCTTCCTTCTGCGTGTGAAGAGTGATTATGCAATTGAAAATACTTCCTCATTCCTAGTAGCCATGTCTCTGCATCTTCATCCTTCTTTTGCTCTCCATCAAATGTAGGAGGATTTATTTTTTTCATTTCTCCTTGTATCTCCTCTACCACAGACCTCCTCTTATGTTTCTTTATAGCGGATGGACTTGAGCTACTGTGTTCTATACTAGTGGAATGCCTTGGGGAGTGATGGTGATGTTTGAAAACACTTCTTGATTTTCTCCTCTCATCATGAGACCTCTAACTTCCTGATTTTCTTGAGTCATTCTCATTATCCATATTCTTTTATATTATGTCCAAGATTTGTATTAACTTTATGTTGAATCCCTCCTGCTTCTCTTTGGCTTTCATAATCCTCTCATTATCATATTTGTAACTTTGGAAATCCTTTAATGGTCTCTACCAAGTTCATGTTTTCTTTCTTCCCTTCTCCATGTCCAGTTGAGTTTGTACCTTCAATACCCATATTGACATACATCCATCTGATCTCATATTCTTGGCTATAATCCCCTTATGTACCTTCCATGATTCTAAATTTTGTGTTGATCATGTTCTGATCTAAATGACGTTAACTTTGCAAAATTTTCATCCAACAAAACTTGCTACACTAATTGATTTAACTAATTCATGAAATTATGAACCATTTTGATTCAGTAATGCATCCAAATTTTTTCTTCTGTTTTCTTGAAAAATTGGATGCCCAACTCAATTTTCTGGGTGAATATTTTTATTCTACTTTCCAAGACCTTTCCAAGACCTACTTCCATGCTCAATTCTGAGTCTTAAGAAGAAAATTATGGTTATTTGAAAATTGTCATTTATGTGAGGGAAATCCTTGTACAAGTGTTATTCTTCTTCGAAGTCCAATTAGTTGTTGGACTCGTGTTGGATCCTCTCATAATGTACACATGCACTTTTTATTTCATTATGCAAGTTTAACAAAAAACAAACTGCAGGCGCTATTCTCTAAACCCCTTCTTACCTTAAGAACTAATTGCAGCTGCTAACCCCTTTACTTCGACAAAAAACTTGTTTGAACGTAAGCTAGGACCAAGAACTTAGCCACAATGTGCAATTTGAAGCTCCTAGAATCAAACTCTTTAGAACTTCAGGCTTCAGAGGTTCTTACAACAATACACCTCAATTCTCCTGAACGTTAAATTGGAGAACTCTCAGAGAGGCGCTATCTGGAGCTTTGTTACTCCACCGCTCCAAAACTTTGGGCTTCAGAGGTTTTAACAACAACACATTCCAATTCTCCTGAACACCAAACTGGTAAAATCCCAGAGAGGTGTTATCCATATCTTTTTTACTCCAATGCTTTGAATCATCATCCATTGAAGGTTCTTACAACAACACACTCCATTTCTCTTGAACACCAAACTGGAAAACTCCCGGAGAGGCGCTATCTATAGCTTCATTACTCGAGCACTTTGAAAATTTGGGCTTCATAGGTTTTAACAAAAATAAACTCCAATTTTTTTGAACGCCAAATTGGCGAACTCCCTGAGAGGTGCTATCTGGAGCTTTTTTACTCTAGTGCTCCGAGACTTCAGGCTTCATAGGTTTTAACCAAAAAACTTTCCAATTACCCCGAACGCTGAAATGGAGAACTCCCAAAGAATTTGGGGATAAATGATCCACACTCCCTCCCAATATTTATGACTGAGAGGAACTTCGTGACTCCGTTTTCAGGAGTTTTGAGACTCCAATTAACATTGCCTCCTGAACTTCTCAATGTCGAACTAGTGATGGGTGGAGATCTATATCTCTTGATCCTCCTGTAGTCTATAGATGAGATTATCTCCGGGATTCAAGGCTTCTTTATTCTAATCACCCCTAACTTTCTGAAGTTACGAACGCCAAATTAGCGAAGGATGAAGATCCAAGGTCCACGTATCCCTGTCAACAAATGACCAGGATTGACTCTAGGATTTGGGACTTCAGGAGTTTCTACACCAAAATCATTTTTACCCACAATCCTTTGGAGGATCGAATACTTGATAATCTTCTAACACATGTACCTAACAACCAATGGTCAGGATTTCCTCTGGTAATTCGGAGCTTCGGGGCTTCAACTACTTTCGAACGACTACCTCCAAAAAATCCCAGATAGTCAAACGTCGAAGGGATACTGATCAATGGCCCCCACTTCACTATGAGATCTATGAATGAGATCTACTCCAGGACTCTGGGCTTCATGGATTTCTCCTCCTAGAAACACAAGGACTAAAATCTCCCAGAGTGTCAAATCGTTGAACTGTGAGATCTATGACTTAGATTTCACTATGGGATCTACAAATAAGATCCATTTCTCTTTGGACAAGACTTATGTCCTGTGAACCTTGATCGACAACCCAGATCATCCCACGCTCATATACAATAGCTGGGATTTGATCTCCTATGCAATGTGCTGTCCTCTAATCTGGATTTGATCCAACGACCCAAATCTAATTTTGTAGCCCAAAATCAATGGTTCTTTTGGTTTCTAAATATTTCAAAGGCTCGACCTTATATATCTCCACTCGAGGGTCGAATCCTTGTCCTTTTCTTGATTTCTCAAATCACTACACCTACAAATATTTCGAACACTATCAAATTGTGCTCAGAACGCCCTCCTGGCACCCTGTAACTTCAATTCTCTCTGAAATTTCACTTCAAGTTCAACTTGCTCGGCCCATCCATGCTCAATGTTAAAAATTGGAACTATGATACCATATTGTAGCATCCCCATCATCCAATTTGGAAATGCCATGAAAATTTCAAAATGTATATAAAATTTAAACATACTAATACTCTACAAATACATGGATTCTTACAGAATGATAATAGAAATCAACATGCAACATACATAGTAAAAACCCACAAAAAAATACATAAATAATGATGCATCACATGATTTAACACACAATTGACACTTATCTTTGATAAAAATACCACCAACTATGTGCATACCTTCCATGTTCCCCCCACCCTTAGACCACACTGCTCAAAACGCTCA
>JZKD02S1723255.1:149206-183516 GCA_000966675.3 Picea glauca
GAATAGGCCATTCCCTAATGGATTTTATATTTTTTGGATCAACAACAATACCATCTTCAGATATTACGTGCCCTAAGTATTGTATCTTTGTTTAGTAGAAGTCGAATTTATCAAAATGAGCATACAACTTATACTCCTTTAAAGTCTGCAATACTACTTTCAGATGATCTTCATGTTCTTCTTCTGTTTTTGAGTAAATTATAATATCATCGATAAAAATTAGCACAAATATATCCATATATTAGCTTAATATACTATTCATCAAGCACATAAAGGTTGTTGGTGAATTAGTAAGCCCGAATGGGATTACGACAAACTCATAGAGTCCATAACGTGTTATAAAAGTTGTTGTATTTACGTCTTCATATTTTATTCCGACTTGGTGATAACCAAACCTTAAATCTAGTTTAGAAAATATCTTTTCTCCTCCAACTTGGTCAAAGAGGTCATTAATTTTGGGTAATGGATACTTATTATTAATTGTCATTTTATTCAGTTGTCGATAGTCAATACACATTATTAAAGTCCCATATTTCCTTTTAATGAATAAAACTTGTGATCCCCAAGGAAAAATAGTTGGTATGATATATTCCTTATCCAGTAGTTCTTGTAACTGAATTTTCAGTTCTTTTAATTCATATAGGCTCATCCTATAAGGTTCCTTTGATACGGGGCAGATCTAGGTGGTATATGAAAAGAGAAATCTATCTCTCCCCTTGGAGGTAGTTCTGGTATTTCATCTACAAACACATCTCTGAACCCACATAGGAATCTAAAGTCTTCTAGACTTGGTTTTGTTTCTTCCCCTAGCAGGTTAGTTACTTGTAAAACATAAATTTGGAAACCTTTTCTCATACATTTCTTAAACTGCATGGCTGATATTTTCCTAGCTGAAACTCATTTTTTGATCCCTTGTACTGTCCTAACTGTTTTGTTTTCATATATGTACACATATGAATTTTAATAGAAGTTTAATATCACTTTATGTTTCTCTAACCAGTCCATTCCAATGATTAAATCGTAATATCCCAAAGGTAAAACGTTTAGATTTAACTTAGTACTTTGACCATCTATTTTTAGTTCACAATCAAAATTAAAATTCGTTACTCTTATTTTGGTCCCTGTTGCTAGCTATACTAACTAGGACTTACCATGCTTTATTTTCTTTAGTTTGTTAAATTCAACTAAAACGGGAGTAATATAACTCAGACTATCTCCTCGATCAATTAGTATAGAGACATTGTGGGAATGAATTTGACCTTCAACTTCCAAAATAGTGGATTAATGATCCCCAAGTCTTCCATCCAGAGTTTCATTGATTTTATGAACGCTTCTACTAACATCTCCGATCGTCGAAGCATGTTGAAGGTTATGTATTGAAGTTGTTGTTGTGGAATTTAAGCGTGGACAATTCCTCCTCAAGTTACGTTCTTCATATTCCCAACACTTTAATGGTTCTCTGGGACTATCCCAAACCTTCTCGACTCCCAGTTTAACTGGTCTATTTCCCCCTTGGGAATTCTATGTATTTGAATGGTAATATTTCCTTTGGAAACATTTCACCATATTACGAAAAGGGTATCGTTGGAATCCTTTCTTATGTTGATTACATATTTCATGTTTCTTGTCCTTCTATGCTTTGGGAATTTCAGATCTTTGTTTTTAATGATAATAACACATCTGATCCTTTCTAAACACTTCATTTAAATACTTGGGATTATCAAATTCAATTTTTTCTTTGTACGACTATGGTAGATAGCTCAAGAACCTTTGTATTTTCACTTTGTCTTCTTTGATGTATGGTACAAACCTTAACATATATAAAAAATTATTTAATAGGTCATCCATGGCCATTTGTCCCAATCACACTTCATAGAATTCCTTATTTTTTCCTTCATAATAACTTTATGATAAGTACTTTTTATTGAAATACTTTTTAAAATATGACCATTCCATTTGTTTTTCTTTCAATCCCTTGGCTAATTTTAGGTCTTGCCACCAGATACTATCTTTTACTTTTAAGTTGTAAATGGCTATTCTGACTTTCATATTACTAGAGTAGTTATAAATCTAGAAATATTTATTTATATCTAGTAACAATGTTTCATCGTCCTCCCCAGTCTTTGATTCTCCATCAAAGGTGGAGGGATTTATTTTCTTGAATTGACCTTCCAGGTGATCCACTTATTTTCTTTTCCTTCCTATAGATGTTTTTTTTTTCATGTGTGTGTCTTCCGATGAACTGTCCTCTTTTTTAGTTTCATGACCAGATTTTTTTAGAGGAATGTTTGTTGACCTCTTCCTCTTTTTCATTCTCTTTGGGACTCTTATTTATTACTATAGTGCGTAGAAACATTTCGTTTATTTCCAATTGGTCTTCTTGTTCTTTATTTATTTTTTCATTATCTGCTTTAAACACTTTTAGTTCCACAATAAGGTTCTTCATTGTTTCCAAAACCTGGGTGGCTGAACTCCCTTGAGTGTTATGCTCAGGGTCTTTAGGAAACTCTTGATCTAGATTTCCTTCAGTTACGCTTTCTTCTTCATTATGTCCAAACATTTTTACAATAGACAATTTGTTTTATGTTTGTAACAATAAATGTGTTTGTTAGATTCTCTTCAAGGAACAAAAAAAAAATGAATTTTGGTGCTTCCCCAAGGTCCAAGCGTTGTAACCTACAAATCTGATACCATATGTAACATACACCAAATTTCACTAAAAAAAAATGAATAGGGGAAAACACTATAAATTATTGAATCTACCATGACATACGAAGTAATCTTTATACATCTGCATCATTATTTATGTTCTTACTGCTACTATCCATGAAAATATACCATAGTCGTCTCCCTTGTTTACATCAGATCTATTGTTCTTGCTACTACAGTTAAGTTTCTTACTATGAATATTGTTATAAATTTTGACTACAAAACAAGTTTGGGTTTCCATTGAACCCATAATAACCGTACTAAACAATTATAACAATATCCCCTTCCCATTAACATAACCTATGCCATGCATAAATATCCATATAATATAGGGCACTCATATAATCTATGTTATCCATAATCAATCCATCATATATAGATCACTCATATAATATCCATACTATATAGGTCACCCATATAATGTATGTTATGTATAAACAAATTAAAATCATAAAGGTCGAGACTTGGATTAAGGCTATCACTATACAACATTTACCATTGTAGATTATAGTCTATGCGCCAGGGTAAAATTTCCCCTACTAGGCACGTTCCATCGTGGTAAGTTAGAGAACATACGACATGTCTTATAGTCTAAGTATGAATTTATTATCTATCCAACATTGGGTTACCTATCCACTAAGAATTAACGAGTTTTGAAACGAAAGGAAAGGTAGAATCCAGGTCAGATATGCACCTGGGCCGACATTTGGTATTGGTATTAAAGCTAGGGCACATCCATTAACAAAGGACTGACCATCCTAGGTACTTTCTATGCATGTCACTGTTTGAACTACCAATTGCGGCTTCAACACCTCGGACATCCCACATGGAAAGGGTGGGGTTGTGTACCCGATGTTCCTCCCATCACTGAGAAGTTCAAGGTGCCATTACTCTTATTAACTAATATCTTGGGCCTTTTTTTTCTTTGGTCATTTCTCCATTTTCCCTCACGTCTTGCCCTAGAATTTGAGTTTTTTACGATACTCATATCTGTTATGATGTTCATCTCTGTCATGGAATTCTTCTTTGTGAAGGATCTCCATAGGCACGATGAGTACTCTATACCATCCTTCGTTAGTTTTTAAAGGGGTTCTTCTATTTTTTACGGTATTTTCCTTACGATGTTGCTCTTCACATTAGTTTTATTTTCAAATATAGTATGCATCCTGTGGGATTATCTCCTTCGTCTAAACAAAAATAGCATTCTCTATGGAATACTTCATTTTCCTGGGTATTGTGTTACTCTATGGCATAAGTCTTGGTAACATATACTACATTCTCTGTGGAAAACATCTTGTATATGTATCTTGCTTCTCTATAACATAGTTTTTGTTACATATATTGCAATCTTTATGGAATACCTCCCGTATATGTATCGTGCTTATCTGTAGCATAGTCTTGGTAACATATATTTCCTTATCTATGAATACTTCCCTTATATGCAATGTACTTCTTTGTAGTATAGTTTTGGTAACATATATCTCCTTCTCTATGATTACCTCCTCCGTCTGTGTATTTGTGCTTCTTTGTGGCATAATGTTTTGGTAACATATACTACATTTCTCTATGGAATACTTCCCCATACATGTATCTTGATTTCTGTATCATAGTTTTTGTAACATATATATTGTGTTCTCTGTGGATTTTTTTTTGTGTATAGCTGAAAGTCTCTATGGGTGAAATACATCCCCGTATATGTAGCATGATTTATGTTCTTTCAAAACATATGTTTCCCTTAATGATTATAATATTGTCTTTTCCTCTATAATTCTATTCTTTTTATTTATATATTTAATATTTCCTTAGAGAATATGTACATGGACATTGTAACGACAAAGCTTTTATTTATCGTCATTCTTTTCTTTAAATTGCTTATGTGAAAGTTTATATATGAATACAATAACTAATGATGGGCCCATTCTTCTTTTCGAGGGTAACCATCAACTGGTTACAGGTCCACACCTCCTCCTCTTGGATGATGGATAGATTTCCTCATAAGGAGAAAAGGCGATTTGATTTCATCGTGTCCAAAGATAACTTATGTACTTGATATACTTTATTTAATTTCATAAGAATTTAATTGATAGAGAAGTTACTAAACCCTCACATTAATTCTCTTGCATGTTGGCAATATCAGTGAACTCGGGTGAAGGAAGCATTTTACCATAAAATGTATTCTAGTTCCATGTCCTTCTTTGACCGACCTATGCACTTCCTTAGAGCTTTATTTACAGTACAAGAGGTTGTGGAGTTTTTTTTTTTTGGTATATGATACTCCAACTATAATGTTTGAAAAATGATCAATTGAATACAATGGTTACTTTTGCAAGACACTTTGAAGTCTATTGCATCACTATATTTCTATGGTAATACATAATGTATTCAAATTGTTATTCTTTCTATCTATTCTCTCTAGTGTTTGTCTATGTACAAATTTGAATAGAAATTAAAATATATATTTAAAGATATGTGTACAACCATCATATTTCAAATAAAAAATATTTCAAGTATCATTTAACTATGATAAGCCATAGTATAACATGGTTGTACAATTCTTTAAGAACTAATTTCGCATAAGTATATAGAATCAACACATTACTAATAAACAAAATAACCATAATATAATATTGAAAAAGGAATACAAGCTGAGATACATATATGAAAACTGATGTTGGAACAAAAATGGAACAACCACATTCCGCCCAACTGTAGAAAAGAAAAACCAAGATCACTTGTCCTTCTGACCCCCTAGCCCGACCATGAGTCCATAAGGGAAAACCGAATGATCCTCAGCTATAGTCACCATCCATAGATCACAAAATCATTTTTCTCACCCTAATAGTGTTCATAACAACAAACAATTTTCCGTTCCCAACATACTAAGCAACGTACATTCCTGTTCCTAGGTATTTCATTCCCTACTTGGGGAAATTCGTAGCTTTACAAATCCTTGAATTTTAGGGGATTCTAGTGGTCAAATTCCACTTCTTCCACTTGTAAAAAACATCCTTGAGGTAACTCAAACCTGTTCCCCACTCATGGAGTCATGGTCAACTATTTTTAACCTAGTTGTTCCACTTGGTTTCCAACATTAAATTTATTAAAAAAATTGTCTCATGCATGTGTCCAATAAAGGAGGATAGTTGGGAAAGTCAAATATTTTACCAACAGTCATTAAATAATTCATTACATAAACCAAAATTCCAAATTCAGATTTTCCATAATTGGAAAATAATTTCCAAATTCGAATTTGCCAAAAACAGAAATTTATTTTCAAAATTCCACATAGAATTTAATTGTATAAAATTTGAGGATATTACAAATTCCCTCCAAGTAAACGTTTTCTCATCAATGTGTTGCACCTGCACAAATTGGCCCCACCCCATGGATTCCTTTCCCTTGAGATGATAGATGGAAATTCTTCCTTCTGCGTGTGAAGAGTGATTATGCAATTGAAAATACTTCCTCATTCCTAGTAGCCATGTCTCTGCATCTTCATCCTTCTTTTGCTCTCCATCAAATGTAGGAGGATTTATTTTTTTCATTTCTCCTTGTATCTCCTCTACCACAGACCTCCTCTTATGTTTCTTTATAGCGGATGGACTTGAGCTACTGTGTTCTATACTAGTGGAATGCCTTGGGGAGTGATGGTGATGTTTGAAAACACTTCTTGATTTTCTCCTCTCATCATGAGACCTCTAACTTCCTGATTTTCTTGAGTCATTCTCATTATCCATATTCTTTTATATTATGTCCAAGATTTGTATTAACTTTATGTTGAATCCCTCCTGCTTCTCTTTGGCTTTCATAATCCTCTCATTATCATATTTGTAACTTTGGAAATCCTTTAATGGTCTCTACCAAGTTCATGTTTTCTTTCTTCCCTTCTCCATGTCCAGTTGAGTTTGTACCTTCAATACCCATATTGACATACATCCATCTGATCTCATATTCTTGGCTATAATCCCCTTATGTACCTTCCATGATTCTAAATTTTGTGTTGATCATGTTCTGATCTAAATGACGTTAACTTTGCAAAATTTTCATCCAACAAAACTTGCTACACTAATTGATTTAACTAATTCATGAAATTATGAACCATTTTGATTCAGTAATGCATCCAAATTTTTTCTTCTGTTTTCTTGAAAAATTGGATGCCCAACTCAATTTTCTGGGTGAATATTTTTATTCTACTTTCCAAGACCTTTCCAAGACCTACTTCCATGCTCAATTCTGAGTCTTAAGAAGAAAATTATGGTTATTTGAAAATTGTCATTTATGTGAGGGAAATCCTTGTACAAGTGTTATTCTTCTTCGAAGTCCAATTAGTTGTTGGACTCGTGTTGGATCCTCTCATAATGTACACATGCACTTTTTATTTCATTATGCAAGTTTAACAAAAAACAAACTGCAGGCGCTATTCTCTAAACCCCTTCTTACCTTAAGAACTAATTGCAGCTGCTAACCCCTTTACTTCGACAAAAAACTTGTTTGAACGTAAGCTAGGACCAAGAACTTAGCCACAATGTGCAATTTGAAGCTCCTAGAATCAAACTCTTTAGAACTTCAGGCTTCAGAGGTTCTTACAACAATACACCTCAATTCTCCTGAACGTTAAATTGGAGAACTCTCAGAGAGGCGCTATCTGGAGCTTTGTTACTCCACCGCTCCAAAACTTTGGGCTTCAGAGGTTTTAACAACAACACATTCCAATTCTCCTGAACACCAAACTGGTAAAATCCCAGAGAGGTGTTATCCATATCTTTTTTACTCCAATGCTTTGAATCATCATCCATTGAAGGTTCTTACAACAACACACTCCATTTCTCTTGAACACCAAACTGGAAAACTCCCGGAGAGGCGCTATCTATAGCTTCATTACTCGAGCACTTTGAAAATTTGGGCTTCATAGGTTTTAACAAAAATAAACTCCAATTTTTTTGAACGCCAAATTGGCGAACTCCCTGAGAGGTGCTATCTGGAGCTTTTTTACTCTAGTGCTCCGAGACTTCAGGCTTCATAGGTTTTAACCAAAAAACTTTCCAATTACCCCGAACGCTGAAATGGAGAACTCCCAAAGAATTTGGGGATAAATGATCCACACTCCCTCCCAATATTTATGACTGAGAGGAACTTCGTGACTCCGTTTTCAGGAGTTTTGAGACTCCAATTAACATTGCCTCCTGAACTTCTCAATGTCGAACTAGTGATGGGTGGAGATCTATATCTCTTGATCCTCCTGTAGTCTATAGATGAGATTATCTCCGGGATTCAAGGCTTCTTTATTCTAATCACCCCTAACTTTCTGAAGTTACGAACGCCAAATTAGCGAAGGATGAAGATCCAAGGTCCACGTATCCCTGTCAACAAATGACCAGGATTGACTCTAGGATTTGGGACTTCAGGAGTTTCTACACCAAAATCATTTTTACCCACAATCCTTTGGAGGATCGAATACTTGATAATCTTCTAACACATGTACCTAACAACCAATGGTCAGGATTTCCTCTGGTAATTCGGAGCTTCGGGGCTTCAACTACTTTCGAACGACTACCTCCAAAAAATCCCAGATAGTCAAACGTCGAAGGGATACTGATCAATGGCCCCCACTTCACTATGAGATCTATGAATGAGATCTACTCCAGGACTCTGGGCTTCATGGATTTCTCCTCCTAGAAACACAAGGACTAAAATCTCCCAGAGTGTCAAATCGTTGAACTGTGAGATCTATGACTTAGATTTCACTATGGGATCTACAAATAAGATCCATTTCTCTTTGGACAAGACTTATGTCCTGTGAACCTTGATCGACAACCCAGATCATCCCACGCTCATATACAATAGCTGGGATTTGATCTCCTATGCAATGTGCTGTCCTCTAATCTGGATTTGATCCAACGACCCAAATCTAATTTTGTAGCCCAAAATCAATGGTTCTTTTGGTTTCTAAATATTTCAAAGGCTCGACCTTATATATCTCCACTCGAGGGTCGAATCCTTGTCCTTTTCTTGATTTCTCAAATCACTACACCTACAAATATTTCGAACACTATCAAATTGTGCTCAGAACGCCCTCCTGGCACCCTGTAACTTCAATTCTCTCTGAAATTTCACTTCAAGTTCAACTTGCTCGGCCCATCCATGCTCAATGTTAAAAATTGGAACTATGATACCATATTGTAGCATCCCCATCATCCAATTTGGAAATGCCATGAAAATTTCAAAATGTATATAAAATTTAAACATACTAATACTCTACAAATACATGGATTCTTACAGAATGATAATAGAAATCAACATGCAACATACATAGTAAAAACCCACAAAAAAATACATAAATAATGATGCATCACATGATTTAACACACAATTGACACTTATCTTTGATAAAAATACCACCAACTATGTGCATACCTTCCATGTTCCCCCCACCCTTAGACCACACTGCTCAAAACGCTCAACAATGGGTCATGCCTGAGCTGGGACTAAACTTCACCCAAGTAAAGGAATTCCTAACAAGGTTGATGTATCTCAGAAAACATGAAAAAATCCATTACATGTTCCAACTCAAACGAACATCCTATAGTCCCTCATTCCCCACATGCCTGCCCCACCCTAGGAAATGTATCCTTTCCCTACTCAACAGTCCTTTGACTACCCCATGTCCTTTTTTGGGCTTCAACAACATCCCAAACAAGAATTATTAGAGCCTTGTAGTTGTAGTTTGGCACCTGCAAGAGATCAATTCCCATAAATTCTCTCACCTGGACAGAATTTCCCTCGGGCTTGGCAACCCGCCTCTTCAATATCCCATGGGCCTGACAACCCATTTCTTCAGTACAACTCCTAATTTAACTAGGTACAGGTACAATACTAGTTTAGGTAAGGTACAGATATGTTGCTAGTGACAGAGAGGTATGAAGGACAACTGCAATTCGTGAGTGCAATAATGGAGGGCTGATAGAATGATGGAAAATGCACTAAGTCCAACTCTTTGTATGCATGTTCCTAATTTGACACATATCATGTTGAGAGCTACTTTGGCCCACTTGTCCCCATCCTTAGAACTTAGGATAAAATAATTATCCATATTTTATACTTTAAGGAATATTAATATAACATTCCATTTTTTCTTAAGCTCCCTACAATAGCCCCTTATCCTTAACTTTTACCCCCCTTTCTCTAATTAGTGGAGTTTAGTCCTGCATATTCTTTTACATGGTTGGTCTACACGCAATGATGTGTTTTACATTAATATTTTCATGTGAATAAATTTACATTTACATCAAAAATATATTGTCCTTTATGAATCTTGACTCGTTGGCCTAAGTACATTTGTATTTACATTTTAACTTATGGTTCAGACTAGCGGTATTACATCAGCTATAACCTTTCATTTGAAAAATGGAATCTCTTCATTTTTTGTTTTCAAATCCAAAGCAATCAAAAATCTTTTTTACTTATTTTCTTAAGAACCCCCTATTGGAATATAGGCTAATGTATGTCAGTAAAACCAAGAGATGAGTTGATTTGGTTACATTCCATGGCTGCAACTACAAAATCTTATCCAATACACTCACACCTTCTTCCTCTCATATTTCACATATTTTTCCCACTCAAACTCCAAAAGGCTTGTTGCATTATCTTCCCCTATTGATTCACCATTGACATATGTCACCTTGCAGTTACATGATTACCTTATTTCTCTTGGATAACACCATTTGAATTCCCCTAGCATCTTGATTATTCAATAAGAGGATGATTTAGAATCTTCGATTTTTTAACCTCTGAGAAGATTTTTATGCCTTCAAATATTTATCTAACTTGAGATGGACATTGAAATTCTGGCATATATATTGAATGTGTGGCATGTACCTATGTTAATTCTTAATCTCTCAAAACTAGCCACATATAGCCCTTTGGTTTAAGAGTGTTCTTAATATTCCACAAAGCCTTCCACCACCAAGATTCCTCTTGTTTTCAAGTTATGAAATTCACCAAAAAGGAAGAGAAAAAAATATTCGATCTAAGAACTTTAATAATTAAATACTCATCATTCTCTTCATCAACACCAACATTCAATGTGTTCAACCAAGAAACTATTTTTTCCTTTATCTTTTGATAGGTTAATTTCATTGTCAAGTAATGATTCTACACTTTAGGGAGATGTTTCTTAGTGTGTATGATTGGCGGGTTTTCTCGAATGGAAACATGGAATTTCTTATACAACTCTTAAATGTTTCAAGTTATATACATTTCTTAATATACTACGAAAAATGGGATTGAGACTTTGTAATTTCAATATAAATAGACACCATATGAAGAATGGAATTTGTTTGATGTAAACTAAAATATTGATAATTGATTAACATAATTTTCTTTTGACACATACAATTATTTCCTATCATACAATCACATATTGGTACATGGTGTATTGATACATTTGGTTAATTTTTGGGAATCGCACATCAGAAAAATTCGAGACAAGTCAACAAAGGATAAACACATGAAAAATACTATTAGCACATATTCAGGATCCATCGTGCGGAAGGAGGAATCTAATTAGCAGTAGTTAGACCATTTGGTCCATTTTGTAATGGGATAAGCCCTAATATCAATGTACAAATATGTATGGGTTTTGGGTAGAAAGTAGTGGTAGAATAGTTTTTGGTAGTAGTTTTTGGAGTCATAGATGAGAGTGAGATCGAATGAGATAAGTGTCCATTGTATGCGTTAATGGATAAGGAATTTTGTGGTAGAATTGATGTATATTATTTGAGTGAAATCCAAACCACTTGTAAGGATTGGACATGGATGAATAATATAATAATCCAACAATTGTGGACGTAGCCCAGTTTGGGGTGAACCATCTTAAATTCATGTTTTCTGATGTGTGCATTGTTATGATGTGTTGGTTTACTCTGTTTGTTGTACATATATATATGCTTGATGGTTAATATGAATATTTATCTGATGGTTTCATGCATATGTTGATCAATGGTTAAGTAAGATGAATATGTCATGCATTGTTACACTGTTATGATTTCGCGCATAAGGTATACTATTGGTTGAATGAATGTTAAGAAATAATGAATGTTAGAATGGTCAAAATTATCTTCATGAATGTGGAATCTTGATTACTACAAAACCCATAGGTACCTTGGGTGAGACTTCAATTTCTTTGAGGGGATGCTAAAAGGGTCGAAATCTTGGGATTTGTTGGTGAATTAATGTTGAACCCGGGTCTTCCCACTGCGCACCAACAAATGGTTTCATTGTTAGGAACAGGATATTTGATTGAGAATGATGTGGAGACCTTGTTTGTTGTATATTAGAATAAGAATCGACATATCAACAGAGAGAAATGGATACAAACGTATGTGTTTATATATTCGCATGAAATTTTCTTGACTAAATTTTCCAATATTTTAACAGAGTAGATTGAGAGATTAATTGAATAGATTAGAAAATTTTGTGCTATTGTTTCGAAAAATTAGACTCATGTGTTAGTTAGGAAAGTCAATTCTATTATAAATTGGGTATGACGTGAAATAAATTACTGCATGAAAAGTGTGTTGGGAGGTTACATTACTGGATTTTCCATATATTGTACTTAGATGTATAGTGTTGCTGAAAGGGAATTATTTAAGTGACCACACGAAAGATACCAGAAGTCACTATCTACTTTGACTAATATATTATTATGCGACAATGGAGTTATCAAAATGGAATATAATTGCTAAAGTACCTTCGTGCACACAAGGGGACTGGTATTTGATCAGGGGATGCTTTGAGCATAAAGAGTGATGAATATAAGAAATGAAGAAAGGATGAGTTGAGGATGCTGAGAGAACAAGAATGTGTGACAAACAAATATATTGGAGTATTTCATAGTGGTAATAGATTTATACTGGATAAGAAAATGATTGTGGTTTAAAGAGACGAGAAGCACAATGAGAACACCCAAATAGACACTGGTGTGATACTCCAGATCAAAGGAAATATGTGCATTGAAGAAAATATCCATCAAATTAGTCCAGTATAAGAATATATCAGTTATATCAGACTCTACGTCGAACCCATGACCCCATGACTGTCTCCAAGAACTAAGGTAAGATCAAAATCTTTGTCAATTATAGTTAGTAAAGGATGTTAAGATAGTAGCACAAGTATTCAAAGTAGTGGAAGTAGTACACTGATTCATAATCAATTATTTTTATCAAGAAAGGATATAATGCATAACACGATGGTGGGAGTAGATACTACCTTAAGAATTATTGTCTTCAATGGAGAGGGGAAAAAGGATCCATAACATCATTTGCTCATTTGTGAGTTAATATAGACTATGAAGAATACCCAAGATGTTGATGTGAATATTGCACAATTGGCAAAAAAATTAATATATCGCATGTTATTATGGTACATGAAACATCATACTAGGACACCTCTGGGACATACTACAACATTGGTAGAGGTAAGACAAGCTCTATTGAAAGAGTTCCAGAAACCAAAATCTGAGTCACGGTGCATTACAAAGTTGAGGGAGATAAAGAAGATAGTAAATGAGTGAGTGTGGGACTATGATCAATGACTTAAGATACCAAAGTATATGTTAACATTCCAAATTCTTGATGAAGAACAGGGAGAATGGTTTATTACAAGATTTTTGGTGTGCATACACTTCTCTTTCACGCAACAAAAGATCATGTCGGAGTTAGAAAATTATAAATTGTTATGAAATTAGAAGCATATGTGGTAGGATAAACTCTCATGGGGATGGACCAATTGTAGTCGTAGTTGAAAACGTTGACTATTCAGCTACAAGATCTTGGGAAAGGTTAATAAAATAATGAGGAGGTCTGGTGTACCACATGTAGAAAAAAGGACACAATAAGAATGAATACCCAGATTTTCAATAGTATTTGAATACAAGAGATCTGAATCCACTAGATGTATGGTGTGATATTCACAAAATGGTCGGTGACAAACCTTATAATTTCACATTGATGAAGAAGTACTAGAGTACTACAAGAAATCTATTTTGTAAATTTTTCAAGTCTGTCAGAGATCAAGAGAAGGATTGTCTTCCATTTGATTTGATAAGTGAGTGCACTACAGATGCATACATAGTACAGGGAAAAGAATCCAAATAAGTATCTTCATAGTATAATAATCGAATATTTTATAATCAAGAAGGAAGAGGAGGGTTCATAGGCCGTGGAAGAGGAGGACTTGGTAGAGGTAGAGGACCTATTATATGTTATAATTTTAATCATCCTAGACATTTAGCGTGAGACTTCCTAAATCCCTGCATGAAATTTACATATTGCAAACAAATATACCATGCGATGTAGGATTGTCTACAATTGATTGTGAAATGACAAGAAATGAGGAACAAAAATGTACACATGATCATAATAGAGACACGTGACGAACAACCTAAGAGAGAAACAATTACACATGGAGGAGCCAAAACTAGCGTTGATGCGACAGATAAAGGAAATAGGATCCACCAGTGGATAAGGAAAGCAACAGAGCATGAACTGTTATTTGATAACATAAATGAGAAAGATATGTGTATTCAATCAAGGAAGGAGGTAATAGGATAAAATTGGATAATATCGAATTCAACCACACCACCTTTGCATGACATATATCTAGTGTAGGATATGCCACCAATCTACGCCCATTCATAAAGGAAAGTTGAAAAGGTAAGCACTTTGAATAACTGTTTGAAAAGTTGTTTAGAGTTAATGAAAGATAATTCTTCTTTGAATATGCTCCATGAAATTATTGATCATTGTTCCCAAGAGAAAGGTATACCTTTCACACATCGAGCAATTAACTATGTGCATNGAATAGGCCATTCCCTAATGGATTTTATATTTTTTGGATCAACAACAATACCATCTTCAGATATTACGTGCCCTAAGTATTGTATCTTTGTTTAGTAGAAGTCGAATTTATCAAAATGAGCATACAACTTATACTCCTTTAAAGTCTGCAATACTACTTTCAGATGATCTTCATGTTCTTCTTCTGTTTTTGAGTAAATTATAATATCATCGATAAAAATTAGCACAAATATATCCATATATTAGCTTAATATACTATTCATCAAGCACATAAAGGTTGTTGGTGAATTAGTAAGCCCGAATGGGATTACGACAAACTCATAGAGTCCATAACGTGTTATAAAAGTTGTTGTATTTACGTCTTCATATTTTATTCCGACTTGGTGATAACCAAACCTTAAATCTAGTTTAGAAAATATCTTTTCTCCTCCAACTTGGTCAAAGAGGTCATTAATTTTGGGTAATGGATACTTATTATTAATTGTCATTTTATTCAGTTGTCGATAGTCAATACACATTATTAAAGTCCCATATTTCCTTTTAATGAATAAAACTTGTGATCCCCAAGGAAAAATAGTTGGTATGATATATTCCTTATCCAGTAGTTCTTGTAACTGAATTTTCAGTTCTTTTAATTCATATAGGCTCATCCTATAAGGTTCCTTTGATACGGGGCAGATCTAGGTGGTATATGAAAAGAGAAATCTATCTCTCCCCTTGGAGGTAGTTCTGGTATTTCATCTACAAACACATCTCTGAACCCACATAGGAATCTAAAGTCTTCTAGACTTGGTTTTGTTTCTTCCCCTAGCAGGTTAGTTACTTGTAAAACATAAATTTGGAAACCTTTTCTCATACATTTCTTAAACTGCATGGCTGATATTTTCCTAGCTGAAACTCATTTTTTGATCCCTTGTACTGTCCTAACTGTTTTGTTTTCATATATGTACACATATGAATTTTAATAGAAGTTTAATATCACTTTATGTTTCTCTAACCAGTCCATTCCAATGATTAAATCGTAATATCCCAAAGGTAAAACGTTTAGATTTAACTTAGTACTTTGACCATCTATTTTTAGTTCACAATCAAAATTAAAATTCGTTACTCTTATTTTGGTCCCTGTTGCTAGCTATACTAACTAGGACTTACCATGCTTTATTTTCTTTAGTTTGTTAAATTCAACTAAAACGGGAGTAATATAACTCAGACTATCTCCTCGATCAATTAGTATAGAGACATTGTGGGAATGAATTTGACCTTCAACTTCCAAAATAGTGGATTAATGATCCCCAAGTCTTCCATCCAGAGTTTCATTGATTTTATGAACGCTTCTACTAACATCTCCGATCGTCGAAGCATGTTGAAGGTTATGTATTGAAGTTGTTGTTGTGGAATTTAAGCGTGGACAATTCCTCCTCAAGTTACGTTCTTCATATTCCCAACACTTTAATGGTTCTCTGGGACTATCCCAAACCTTCTCGACTCCCAGTTTAACTGGTCTATTTCCCCCTTGGGAATTCTATGTATTTGAATGGTAATATTTCCTTTGGAAACATTTCACCATATTACGAAAAGGGTATCGTTGGAATCCTTTCTTATGTTGATTACATATTTCATGTTTCTTGTCCTTCTATGCTTTGGGAATTTCAGATCTTTGTTTTTAATGATAATAACACATCTGATCCTTTCTAAACACTTCATTTAAATACTTGGGATTATCAAATTCAATTTTTTCTTTGTACGACTATGGTAGATAGCTCAAGAACCTTTGTATTTTCACTTTGTCTTCTTTGATGTATGGTACAAACCTTAACATATATAAAAAATTATTTAATAGGTCATCCATGGCCATTTGTCCCAATCACACTTCATAGAATTCCTTATTTTTTCCTTCATAATAACTTTATGATAAGTACTTTTTATTGAAATACTTTTTAAAATATGACCATTCCATTTGTTTTTCTTTCAATCCCTTGGCTAATTTTAGGTCTTGCCACCAGATACTATCTTTTACTTTTAAGTTGTAAATGGCTATTCTGACTTTCATATTACTAGAGTAGTTATAAATCTAGAAATATTTATTTATATCTAGTAACAATGTTTCATCGTCCTCCCCAGTCTTTGATTCTCCATCAAAGGTGGAGGGATTTATTTTCTTGAATTGACCTTCCAGGTGATCCACTTATTTTCTTTTCCTTCCTATAGATGTTTTTTTTTTCATGTGTGTGTCTTCCGATGAACTGTCCTCTTTTTTAGTTTCATGACCAGATTTTTTTAGAGGAATGTTTGTTGACCTCTTCCTCTTTTTCATTCTCTTTGGGACTCTTATTTATTACTATAGTGCGTAGAAACATTTCGTTTATTTCCAATTGGTCTTCTTGTTCTTTATTTATTTTTTCATTATCTGCTTTAAACACTTTTAGTTCCACAATAAGGTTCTTCATTGTTTCCAAAACCTGGGTGGCTGAACTCCCTTGAGTGTTATGCTCAGGGTCTTTAGGAAACTCTTGATCTAGATTTCCTTCAGTTACGCTTTCTTCTTCATTATGTCCAAACATTTTTACAATAGACAATTTGTTTTATGTTTGTAACAATAAATGTGTTTGTTAGATTCTCTTCAAGGAACAAAAAAAAAATGAATTTTGGTGCTTCCCCAAGGTCCAAGCGTTGTAACCTACAAATCTGATACCATATGTAACATACACCAAATTTCACTAAAAAAAAATGAATAGGGGAAAACACTATAAATTATTGAATCTACCATGACATACGAAGTAATCTTTATACATCTGCATCATTATTTATGTTCTTACTGCTACTATCCATGAAAATATACCATAGTCGTCTCCCTTGTTTACATCAGATCTATTGTTCTTGCTACTACAGTTAAGTTTCTTACTATGAATATTGTTATAAATTTTGACTACAAAACAAGTTTGGGTTTCCATTGAACCCATAATAACCGTACTAAACAATTATAACAATATCCCCTTCCCATTAACATAACCTATGCCATGCATAAATATCCATATAATATAGGGCACTCATATAATCTATGTTATCCATAATCAATCCATCATATATAGATCACTCATATAATATCCATACTATATAGGTCACCCATATAATGTATGTTATGTATAAACAAATTAAAATCATAAAGGTCGAGACTTGGATTAAGGCTATCACTATACAACATTTACCATTGTAGATTATAGTCTATGCGCCAGGGTAAAATTTCCCCTACTAGGCACGTTCCATCGTGGTAAGTTAGAGAACATACGACATGTCTTATAGTCTAAGTATGAATTTATTATCTATCCAACATTGGGTTACCTATCCACTAAGAATTAACGAGTTTTGAAACGAAAGGAAAGGTAGAATCCAGGTCAGATATGCACCTGGGCCGACATTTGGTATTGGTATTAAAGCTAGGGCACATCCATTAACAAAGGACTGACCATCCTAGGTACTTTCTATGCATGTCACTGTTTGAACTACCAATTGCGGCTTCAACACCTCGGACATCCCACATGGAAAGGGTGGGGTTGTGTACCCGATGTTCCTCCCATCACTGAGAAGTTCAAGGTGCCATTACTCTTATTAACTAATATCTTGGGCCTTTTTTTTCTTTGGTCATTTCTCCATTTTCCCTCACGTCTTGCCCTAGAATTTGAGTTTTTTACGATACTCATATCTGTTATGATGTTCATCTCTGTCATGGAATTCTTCTTTGTGAAGGATCTCCATAGGCACGATGAGTACTCTATACCATCCTTCGTTAGTTTTTAAAGGGGTTCTTCTATTTTTTACGGTATTTTCCTTACGATGTTGCTCTTCACATTAGTTTTATTTTCAAATATAGTATGCATCCTGTGGGATTATCTCCTTCGTCTAAACAAAAATAGCATTCTCTATGGAATACTTCATTTTCCTGGGTATTGTGTTACTCTATGGCATAAGTCTTGGTAACATATACTACATTCTCTGTGGAAAACATCTTGTATATGTATCTTGCTTCTCTATAACATAGTTTTTGTTACATATATTGCAATCTTTATGGAATACCTCCCGTATATGTATCGTGCTTATCTGTAGCATAGTCTTGGTAACATATATTTCCTTATCTATGAATACTTCCCTTATATGCAATGTACTTCTTTGTAGTATAGTTTTGGTAACATATATCTCCTTCTCTATGATTACCTCCTCCGTCTGTGTATTTGTGCTTCTTTGTGGCATAATGTTTTGGTAACATATACTACATTTCTCTATGGAATACTTCCCCATACATGTATCTTGATTTCTGTATCATAGTTTTTGTAACATATATATTGTGTTCTCTGTGGATTTTTTTTTGTGTATAGCTGAAAGTCTCTATGGGTGAAATACATCCCCGTATATGTAGCATGATTTATGTTCTTTCAAAACATATGTTTCCCTTAATGATTATAATATTGTCTTTTCCTCTATAATTCTATTCTTTTTATTTATATATTTAATATTTCCTTAGAGAATATGTACATGGACATTGTAACGACAAAGCTTTTATTTATCGTCATTCTTTTCTTTAAATTGCTTATGTGAAAGTTTATATATGAATACAATAACTAATGATGGGCCCATTCTTCTTTTCGAGGGTAACCATCAACTGGTTACAGGTCCACACCTCCTCCTCTTGGATGATGGATAGATTTCCTCATAAGGAGAAAAGGCGATTTGATTTCATCGTGTCCAAAGATAACTTATGTACTTGATATACTTTATTTAATTTCATAAGAATTTAATTGATAGAGAAGTTACTAAACCCTCACATTAATTCTCTTGCATGTTGGCAATATCAGTGAACTCGGGTGAAGGAAGCATTTTACCATAAAATGTATTCTAGTTCCATGTCCTTCTTTGACCGACCTATGCACTTCCTTAGAGCTTTATTTACAGTACAAGAGGTTGTGGAGTTTTTTTTTTTTGGTATATGATACTCCAACTATAATGTTTGAAAAATGATCAATTGAATACAATGGTTACTTTTGCAAGACACTTTGAAGTCTATTGCATCACTATATTTCTATGGTAATACATAATGTATTCAAATTGTTATTCTTTCTATCTATTCTCTCTAGTGTTTGTCTATGTACAAATTTGAATAGAAATTAAAATATATATTTAAAGATATGTGTACAACCATCATATTTCAAATAAAAAATATTTCAAGTATCATTTAACTATGATAAGCCATAGTATAACATGGTTGTACAATTCTTTAAGAACTAATTTCGCATAAGTATATAGAATCAACACATTACTAATAAACAAAATAACCATAATATAATATTGAAAAAGGAATACAAGCTGAGATACATATATGAAAACTGATGTTGGAACAAAAATGGAACAACCACATTCCGCCCAACTGTAGAAAAGAAAAACCAAGATCACTTGTCCTTCTGACCCCCTAGCCCGACCATGAGTCCATAAGGGAAAACCGAATGATCCTCAGCTATAGTCACCATCCATAGATCACAAAATCATTTTTCTCACCCTAATAGTGTTCATAACAACAAACAATTTTCCGTTCCCAACATACTAAGCAACGTACATTCCTGTTCCTAGGTATTTCATTCCCTACTTGGGGAAATTCGTAGCTTTACAAATCCTTGAATTTTAGGGGATTCTAGTGGTCAAATTCCACTTCTTCCACTTGTAAAAAACATCCTTGAGGTAACTCAAACCTGTTCCCCACTCATGGAGTCATGGTCAACTATTTTTAACCTAGTTGTTCCACTTGGTTTCCAACATTAAATTTATTAAAAAAATTGTCTCATGCATGTGTCCAATAAAGGAGGATAGTTGGGAAAGTCAAATATTTTACCAACAGTCATTAAATAATTCATTACATAAACCAAAATTCCAAATTCAGATTTTCCATAATTGGAAAATAATTTCCAAATTCGAATTTGCCAAAAACAGAAATTTATTTTCAAAATTCCACATAGAATTTAATTGTATAAAATTTGAGGATATTACAAATTCCCTCCAAGTAAACGTTTTCTCATCAATGTGTTGCACCTGCACAAATTGGCCCCACCCCATGGATTCCTTTCCCTTGAGATGATAGATGGAAATTCTTCCTTCTGCGTGTGAAGAGTGATTATGCAATTGAAAATACTTCCTCATTCCTAGTAGCCATGTCTCTGCATCTTCATCCTTCTTTTGCTCTCCATCAAATGTAGGAGGATTTATTTTTTTCATTTCTCCTTGTATCTCCTCTACCACAGACCTCCTCTTATGTTTCTTTATAGCGGATGGACTTGAGCTACTGTGTTCTATACTAGTGGAATGCCTTGGGGAGTGATGGTGATGTTTGAAAACACTTCTTGATTTTCTCCTCTCATCATGAGACCTCTAACTTCCTGATTTTCTTGAGTCATTCTCATTATCCATATTCTTTTATATTATGTCCAAGATTTGTATTAACTTTATGTTGAATCCCTCCTGCTTCTCTTTGGCTTTCATAATCCTCTCATTATCATATTTGTAACTTTGGAAATCCTTTAATGGTCTCTACCAAGTTCATGTTTTCTTTCTTCCCTTCTCCATGTCCAGTTGAGTTTGTACCTTCAATACCCATATTGACATACATCCATCTGATCTCATATTCTTGGCTATAATCCCCTTATGTACCTTCCATGATTCTAAATTTTGTGTTGATCATGTTCTGATCTAAATGACGTTAACTTTGCAAAATTTTCATCCAACAAAACTTGCTACACTAATTGATTTAACTAATTCATGAAATTATGAACCATTTTGATTCAGTAATGCATCCAAATTTTTTCTTCTGTTTTCTTGAAAAATTGGATGCCCAACTCAATTTTCTGGGTGAATATTTTTATTCTACTTTCCAAGACCTTTCCAAGACCTACTTCCATGCTCAATTCTGAGTCTTAAGAAGAAAATTATGGTTATTTGAAAATTGTCATTTATGTGAGGGAAATCCTTGTACAAGTGTTATTCTTCTTCGAAGTCCAATTAGTTGTTGGACTCGTGTTGGATCCTCTCATAATGTACACATGCACTTTTTATTTCATTATGCAAGTTTAACAAAAAACAAACTGCAGGCGCTATTCTCTAAACCCCTTCTTACCTTAAGAACTAATTGCAGCTGCTAACCCCTTTACTTCGACAAAAAACTTGTTTGAACGTAAGCTAGGACCAAGAACTTAGCCACAATGTGCAATTTGAAGCTCCTAGAATCAAACTCTTTAGAACTTCAGGCTTCAGAGGTTCTTACAACAATACACCTCAATTCTCCTGAACGTTAAATTGGAGAACTCTCAGAGAGGCGCTATCTGGAGCTTTGTTACTCCACCGCTCCAAAACTTTGGGCTTCAGAGGTTTTAACAACAACACATTCCAATTCTCCTGAACACCAAACTGGTAAAATCCCAGAGAGGTGTTATCCATATCTTTTTTACTCCAATGCTTTGAATCATCATCCATTGAAGGTTCTTACAACAACACACTCCATTTCTCTTGAACACCAAACTGGAAAACTCCCGGAGAGGCGCTATCTATAGCTTCATTACTCGAGCACTTTGAAAATTTGGGCTTCATAGGTTTTAACAAAAATAAACTCCAATTTTTTTGAACGCCAAATTGGCGAACTCCCTGAGAGGTGCTATCTGGAGCTTTTTTACTCTAGTGCTCCGAGACTTCAGGCTTCATAGGTTTTAACCAAAAAACTTTCCAATTACCCCGAACGCTGAAATGGAGAACTCCCAAAGAATTTGGGGATAAATGATCCACACTCCCTCCCAATATTTATGACTGAGAGGAACTTCGTGACTCCGTTTTCAGGAGTTTTGAGACTCCAATTAACATTGCCTCCTGAACTTCTCAATGTCGAACTAGTGATGGGTGGAGATCTATATCTCTTGATCCTCCTGTAGTCTATAGATGAGATTATCTCCGGGATTCAAGGCTTCTTTATTCTAATCACCCCTAACTTTCTGAAGTTACGAACGCCAAATTAGCGAAGGATGAAGATCCAAGGTCCACGTATCCCTGTCAACAAATGACCAGGATTGACTCTAGGATTTGGGACTTCAGGAGTTTCTACACCAAAATCATTTTTACCCACAATCCTTTGGAGGATCGAATACTTGATAATCTTCTAACACATGTACCTAACAACCAATGGTCAGGATTTCCTCTGGTAATTCGGAGCTTCGGGGCTTCAACTACTTTCGAACGACTACCTCCAAAAAATCCCAGATAGTCAAACGTCGAAGGGATACTGATCAATGGCCCCCACTTCACTATGAGATCTATGAATGAGATCTACTCCAGGACTCTGGGCTTCATGGATTTCTCCTCCTAGAAACACAAGGACTAAAATCTCCCAGAGTGTCAAATCGTTGAACTGTGAGATCTATGACTTAGATTTCACTATGGGATCTACAAATAAGATCCATTTCTCTTTGGACAAGACTTATGTCCTGTGAACCTTGATCGACAACCCAGATCATCCCACGCTCATATACAATAGCTGGGATTTGATCTCCTATGCAATGTGCTGTCCTCTAATCTGGATTTGATCCAACGACCCAAATCTAATTTTGTAGCCCAAAATCAATGGTTCTTTTGGTTTCTAAATATTTCAAAGGCTCGACCTTATATATCTCCACTCGAGGGTCGAATCCTTGTCCTTTTCTTGATTTCTCAAATCACTACACCTACAAATATTTCGAACACTATCAAATTGTGCTCAGAACGCCCTCCTGGCACCCTGTAACTTCAATTCTCTCTGAAATTTCACTTCAAGTTCAACTTGCTCGGCCCATCCATGCTCAATGTTAAAAATTGGAACTATGATACCATATTGTAGCATCCCCATCATCCAATTTGGAAATGCCATGAAAATTTCAAAATGTATATAAAATTTAAACATACTAATACTCTACAAATACATGGATTCTTACAGAATGATAATAGAAATCAACATGCAACATACATAGTAAAAACCCACAAAAAAATACATAAATAATGATGCATCACATGATTTAACACACAATTGACACTTATCTTTGATAAAAATACCACCAACTATGTGCATACCTTCCATGTTCCCCCCACCCTTAGACCACACTGCTCAAAACGCTCAGTAGTGGGTCATGCCTGAGATGGGACTAAACTTCACCCAAGTAAAGGAATTCCTAAAAAGGTTGATGTATCTCAGACGAACATGTGCCAACTCAAACGAACATCCTATAGTCCCTCATTCCCCACATGCCTGTCCCACCCTAGGAAATGTACCCTTTCCCTATTCAACAATCCTTTGACTACCCCATGTCCTTTTTCGGGCTTCAACAACATCCCAAACAAGAATTATTATAGCCTTGTAGTTGTAGTTTGGCACTTGTAGGAGATCAATTCCCATAAATTCTCTCACCTGGAAAGAATTTCCCATGGGCTTGACAACCCACCTCTTCAATATCCCATGGGCATGACAACCCATTTCTTCAGTACAACTCCTAATTTAACTAGGTATAGGTACAATACTAGTTTAGGTGAGGTACATATATGTTTCTAGTGATAGAGAGGTATGAAGGACAACTGCAATTCGTGAGTGCAAGAATGGAGGAATGATAGAATGATGGAAAATGCACTAAGTCCAACTCTTTGTATGCATGTTCCTAATTTGACACATATCATGTTGAGAGCTACTTTGGCCCACTTGTCCCCATCCTTAGAACTTAGGATAAAATAATTATCCATATTTTATACTTTAAGGAATATTAATATAACATTCCATTTTTTCTTAAGCTCCCTACAATAGCCCCTTATCCTTAACTTTTACCCCCCTTTCTCTAATTAGTGGAGTTTAGTCCTGCATATTCTTTTACATGGTTGGTCTACACGCAATGATGTGTTTTACATTAATATTTTCATGTGAATAAATTTACATTTACATCAAAAATATATTGTCCTTTATGAATCTTGACTCGTTGGCCTAAGTACATTTGTATTTACATTTTAACTTATGGTTCAGACTAGCGGTATTACATCAGCTATAACCTTTCATTTGAAAAATGGAATCTCTTCATTTTTTGTTTTCAAATCCAAAGCAATCAAAAATCTTTTTTACTTATTTTCTTAAGAACCCCCTATTGGAATATAGGCTAATGTATGTCAGTAAAACCAAGAGATGAGTTGATTTGGTTACATTCCATGGCTGCAACTACAAAATCTTATCCAATACACTCACACCTTCTTCCTCTCATATTTCACATATTTTTCCCACTCAAACTCCAAAAGGCTTGTTGCATTATCTTCCCCTATTGATTCACCATTGACATATGTCACCTTGCAGTTACATGATTACCTTATTTCTCTTGGATAACACCATTTGAATTCCCCTAGCATCTTGATTATTCAATAAGAGGATGATTTAGAATCTTCGATTTTTTAACCTCTGAGAAGATTTTTATGCCTTCAAATATTTATCTAACTTGAGATGGACATTGAAATTCTGGCATATATATTGAATGTGTGGCATGTACCTATGTTAATTCTTAATCTCTCAAAACTAGCCACATATAGCCCTTTGGTTTAAGAGTGTTCTTAATATTCCACAAAGCCTTCCACCACCAAGATTCCTCTTGTTTTCAAGTTATGAAATTCACCAAAAAGGAAGAGAAAAAAATATTCGATCTAAGAACTTTAATAATTAAATACTCATCATTCTCTTCATCAACACCAACATTCAATGTGTTCAACCAAGAAACTATTTTTTCCTTTATCTTTTGATAGGTTAATTTCATTGTCAAGTAATGATTCTACACTTTAGGGAGATGTTTCTTAGTGTGTATGATTGGCGGGTTTTCTCGAATGGAAACATGGAATTTCTTATACAACTCTTAAATGTTTCAAGTTATATACATTTCTTAATATACTACGAAAAATGGGATTGAGACTTTGTAATTTCAATATAAATAGACACCATATGAAGAATGGAATTTGTTTGATGTAAACTAAAATATTGATAATTGATTAACATAATTTTCTTTTGACACATACAATTATTTCCTATCATACAATCACATATTGGTACATGGTGTATTGATACATTTGGTTAATTTTTGGGAATCGCACATCAGAAAAATTCGAGACAAGTCAACAAAGGATAAACACATGAAAAATACTATTAGCACATATTCAGGATCCATCGTGCGGAAGGAGGAATCTAATTAGCAGTAGTTAGACCATTTGGTCCATTTTGTAATGGGATAAGCCCTAATATCAATGTACAAATATGTATGGGTTTTGGGTAGAAAGTAGTGGTAGAATAGTTTTTGGTAGTAGTTTTTGGAGTCATAGATGAGAGTGAGATCGAATGAGATAAGTGTCCATTGTATGCGTTAATGGATAAGGAATTTTGTGGTAGAATTGATGTATATTATTTGAGTGAAATCCAAACCACTTGTAAGGATTGGACATGGATGAATAATATAATAATCCAACAATTGTGGACGTAGCCCAGTTTGGGGTGAACCATCTTAAATTCATGTTTTCTGATGTGTGCATTGTTATGATGTGTTGGTTTACTCTGTTTGTTGTACATATATATATGCTTGATGGTTAATATGAATATTTATCTGATGGTTTCATGCATATGTTGATCAATGGTTAAGTAAGATGAATATGTCATGCATTGTTACACTGTTATGATTTCGCGCATAAGGTATACTATTGGTTGAATGAATGTTAAGAAATAATGAATGTTAGAATGGTCAAAATTATCTTCATGAATGTGGAATCTTGATTACTACAAAACCCATAGGTACCTTGGGTGAGACTTCAATTTCTTTGAGGGGATGCTAAAAGGGTCGAAATCTTGGGATTTGTTGGTGAATTAATGTTGAACCCGGGTCTTCCCACTGCGCACCAACAAATGGTTTCATTGTTAGGAACAGGATATTTGATTGAGAATGATGTGGAGACCTTGTTTGTTGTATATTAGAATAAGAATCGACATATCAACAGAGAGAAATGGATACAAACGTATGTGTTTATATATTCGCATGAAATTTTCTTGACTAAATTTTCCAATATTTTAACAGAGTAGATTGAGAGATTAATTGAATAGATTAGAAAATTTTGTGCTATTGTTTCGAAAAATTAGACTCATGTGTTAGTTAGGAAAGTCAATTCTATTATAAATTGGGTATGACGTGAAATAAATTACTGCATGAAAAGTGTGTTGGGAGGTTACATTACTGGATTTTCCATATATTGTACTTAGATGTATAGTGTTGCTGAAAGGGAATTATTTAAGTGACCACACGAAAGATACCAGAAGTCACTATCTACTTTGACTAATATATTATTATGCGACAATGGAGTTATCAAAATGGAATATAATTGCTAAAGTACCTTCGTGCACACAAGGGGACTGGTATTTGATCAGGGGATGCTTTGAGCATAAAGAGTGATGAATATAAGAAATGAAGAAAGGATGAGTTGAGGATGCTGAGAGAACAAGAATGTGTGACAAACAAATATATTGGAGTATTTCATAGTGGTAATAGATTTATACTGGATAAGAAAATGATTGTGGTTTAAAGAGACGAGAAGCACAATGAGAACACCCAAATAGACACTGGTGTGATACTCCAGATCAAAGGAAATATGTGCATTGAAGAAAATATCCATCAAATTAGTCCAGTATAAGAATATATCAGTTATATCAGACTCTACGTCGAACCCATGACCCCATGACTGTCTCCAAGAACTAAGGTAAGATCAAAATCTTTGTCAATTATAGTTAGTAAAGGATGTTAAGATAGTAGCACAAGTATTCAAAGTAGTGGAAGTAGTACACTGATTCATAATCAATTATTTTTATCAAGAAAGGATATAATGCATAACACGATGGTGGGAGTAGATACTACCTTAAGAATTATTGTCTTCAATGGAGAGGGGAAAAAGGATCCATAACATCATTTGCTCATTTGTGAGTTAATATAGACTATGAAGAATACCCAAGATGTTGATGTGAATATTGCACAATTGGCAAAAAAATTAATATATCGCATGTTATTATGGTACATGAAACATCATACTAGGACACCTCTGGGACATACTACAACATTGGTAGAGGTAAGACAAGCTCTATTGAAAGAGTTCCAGAAACCAAAATCTGAGTCACGGTGCATTACAAAGTTGAGGGAGATAAAGAAGATAGTAAATGAGTGAGTGTGGGACTATGATCAATGACTTAAGATACCAAAGTATATGTTAACATTCCAAATTCTTGATGAAGAACAGGGAGAATGGTTTATTACAAGATTTTTGGTGTGCATACACTTCTCTTTCACGCAACAAAAGATCATGTCGGAGTTAGAAAATTATAAATTGTTATGAAATTAGAAGCATATGTGGTAGGATAAACTCTCATGGGGATGGACCAATTGTAGTCGTAGTTGAAAACGTTGACTATTCAGCTACAAGATCTTGGGAAAGGTTAATAAAATAATGAGGAGGTCTGGTGTACCACATGTAGAAAAAAGGACACAATAAGAATGAATACCCAGATTTTCAATAGTATTTGAATACAAGAGATCTGAATCCACTAGATGTATGGTGTGATATTCACAAAATGGTCGGTGACAAACCTTATAATTTCACATTGATGAAGAAGTACTAGAGTACTACAAGAAATCTATTTTGTAAATTTTTCAAGTCTGTCAGAGATCAAGAGAAGGATTGTCTTCCATTTGATTTGATAAGTGAGTGCACTACAGATGCATACATAGTACAGGGAAAAGAATCCAAATAAGTATCTTCATAGTATAATAATCGAATATTTTATAATCAAGAAGGAAGAGGAGGGTTCATAGGCCGTGGAAGAGGAGGACTTGGTAGAGGTAGAGGACCTATTATATGTTATAATTTTAATCATCCTAGACATTTAGCGTGAGACTTCCTAAATCCCTGCATGAAATTTACATATTGCAAACAAATATACCATGCGATGTAGGATTGTCTACAATTGATTGTGAAATGACAAGAAATGAGGAACAAAAATGTACACATGATCATAATAGAGACACGTGACGAACAACCTAAGAGAGAAACAATTACACATGGAGGAGCCAAAACTAGCGTTGATGCGACAGATAAAGGAAATAGGATCCACCAGTGGATAAGGAAAGCAACAGAGCATGAACTGTTATTTGATAACATAAATGAGAAAGATATGTGTATTCAATCAAGGAAGGAGGTAATAGGATAAAATTGGATAATATCGAATTCAACCACACCACCTTTGCATGACATATATCTAGTGTAGGATATGCCACCAATCTACGCCCATTCATAAAGGAAAGTTGAAAAGGTAAGCACTTTGAATAACTGTTTGAAAAGTTGTTTAGAGTTAATGAAAGATAATTCTTCTTTGAATATGCTCCATGAAATTATTGATCATTGTTCCCAAGAGAAAGGTATACCTTTCACACATCGAGCAATTAACTATGTGCATCGAAAGAAGAAAAAGAATAGGGAGTTTCGACTCAATGTGCATATAGGAAACTATGACATGGACATCATTATTTTGGATCTAGGTTTCGATGTCAATGTCATCCTAAGGAATAATTTAGAGATGATTCACTAGCCGAAATCAATTTGGTCACTTATCGAGTTGAGACTAGTGAACCAACATAAGATTGTTCCAATTGGACGGCTGATAGGGGTAAGTGTTAGAATTTAAGGAGTTCTCAGCATGAACAATTTTCAAGTGATTGAGATAGTGTATGGAAGCATCCCTTACCCAAAACTCCTTGGACTTGATTGGGCCTTTGAAAACTAGAATATCATTGATATGAAGAAGATATGGATGATATTTGAGGTAGAATACTTGAAGGCTACTACGTCATTAGATCCTACTGAAGGAAGAATATATGTACAACTAGTGAAGGGATAAAGGATAGACAACCTATATAACATGACCGCCTAGATGGATGATTATGTGAATCCTATAGCTCATGGTGTCCTTAGTTGGAGAGTTATTAGTTCATGGACGTTATATTGGGAATATGCTTTGGACAATTTTTATAAGATATTACGATGAAACCCCCCACCTCCCTCGTAGGGATAGACGACCTATCGATCAAAGGATCTATGATTATTGAGTCAAGTGACTCTTTGAAACCTCAATGGTCTTGTTCTGTGACTACACACAGGGCCTTTCAATTTTCTCGTGCATGTTTAATGACACCCATGACCTTCCCTTTCACTTTCCTACTAAATCTCAGAGTGTTGGGCATTAGCTCCTTTTCGGATAAGCCCTCTTGTGATATGACCTTGGATGATGACCATGCGATTATGGGCACGACCACAAGTGGTTTGAAGTTAAACTAATTTTGGGCTCGCAATGCTCCTCTAGTCTCCATGTTTCCTCTTGATGAAACCATAGTTTGGATTGCGACCTGCCCTCAATATTTTAAACTCCACGCAAATCCTGTCTCCACAATGCTACGGGATCATTGATCTCATGATCTTGATGATACTGTCTAAACTAATGGTTCAGATCCACGTCTTCCAAATCCATGGTAAAAATCTGTCCCTTCGAGTTCAATGAATGTGATCTCTTCACAATTCCAGACTTTGGAGTTTTGAACTCTCAAAACCAGTTCTCTTTCGTACTCCAATCCCCCGAAGACGATGACCTGTGGACACCTATCCTGTGAAATCAACGTTTTTGATCACTTCACAACTCCGAGAAATTAATTTCTCAAACTTCAACCCTTTCCTTATTTGACTCTAATCCACTGACAGGTGTCCTCCTCGGATCAATGGTTGTGATCCCTTCACGTACCTGGACTTCGAACTTTTCAACTCTCAACTTTTCTCTCCCCATGAAGTATGTATATTTCAGTCACGTGTCCTCTTGATATAACGATCAAGGATTACTTTGGTACTTCACCAGGAGTGCATGGGTTTATGCCACATATCTCCTAGATCCGGAAACTTTGAATCACTTCGGGTCTTTCGGGTTCGACAGTCTCAGTTCTCAACTGAAAATCCACAACAACTTTACCCACAGTTCACGATATGTTAACAAGTGTCCACTTATAGATTGATGAATATCAACTCTTCGGCTCTTCAAGATTTGGGTGCTTCAACACTTCGACCTTTGCCTCCCTCTATATATTTCGACCTATCGACATGTGTCCTCTTGGATCGAATGGTCCACATTCACTATGGCCCTTTGGCTCTCCATGCTTTAGAAATATCAAGCTTCAAACTTGCCTCCTCTTGAACTCATGATAAGAACATGTGTTTCCTCTTAAGAGGTCACGGGTTCAAATCCAGAGAGAGGTAGGGTACGTATACCTTCGTAGACTTTACCAGTAAAATTGTTGGGCGAAGGGCGGTCCCTTGTCACACAAACAAGGGGGTCTCATACACCAATTTGGTGTGTTGGCTTGGTCGTGAATTTAAAAATAGATTATTATTATTATTATTATTATTATCTGAGGACTGAGATCCACTCTGGTGATTCGACACTTGAAGTTTACCTTGAACAATCTGATGGCACAGATTTATTCCTGCGATCAGATGACTGAGATTCTACTTCGAGTTTATGGCTCTTTAGGTTTCAGAAATATCAGTTCTCAACCCTTGGTGAATTCTCCTTCCCGAGTGTGGGAAGTGATAATACTCTTGCACCTTAATTTGATCTGATGGTTTTTGATCTGTTGCACTGTGATCCAACGACCACTGTCGCTCCTCCTCCTGAGCTTATGATCTCTCTCTAACTTAGAATATTTTCTAAGTGTTCAAAGGTTTTGAACCTTTTCTCCTCCTACGAGTCTAACTCTTCGACCTAGTCAACACTTGTTAAAGTGATATCCCTTTTGGGCTTTATCCTCAAATGGATTTGGATTTCCGACACACACCTTGCATTCTCGGGATTTTGATAACTCAGATCGAAGGATTTCTTGAAAGTAAATTCTTCTTGCCCACCTGGCGTTCCTCTATTTCAGGTTCTCTGATCTTGTGCACACCTTGCACCTAGTCTAAGTTTCCTTGGTTCTCTCTGAACTCCTTCAAGTCACTCTGTGACTCAATCGATGCACTCCTTGCGTTCAATATGGACACCTTGCATACGAGTTTCAAAAGAGAAACAATTGAAGCTTATCCAGTTTCGTTATGAACTCATACAATCAACCTCTTGAACAATCATACATGAATGAAAATGACAATAAACATACACATAGAATATCACATTCATTCAATCACACGTTAAATGAACATAGTCCGAGGATTTGGGAAAATTTTGTCTGTTCTATTCATTCATGAAAAACCATTACATAGTGTTTCTTATACTCTACTTTGTTATACTGATCTCTTTGATCTCTATATCATTCTTTGTTTACTCTCATAATACTCACCATCCACTTTTACAATGCAACAACAACAACAATCTTAGGATCAGCTCCACAATCTCTCTTCGTCCTGTCTGTAACCTATCCTATCAAACTCTTAGCAGTTACTTACTCTGTACTATTACAATAACTACCAGTTATTTCTAGATAAAAGTCGACACTCCAGATCTACAATCTCTTACAGTCCTTCATGACTTTAGAAACAAGTTAAATTTTTTAAATGTTGTCTACAAAATATCTCAGCAACCTGATTTAATTCTGAGTTAATTTCTGATCTGAAACTCTATCGTGCTGAGATGTCGTTTATTTTTCCTCCATGCTTGCATCTTTGGATTTTAAGACAATGCTCCTCCATTATACTCCTCTGGTTAAAATTTTCATGGAATCTTGTCCATGAGCTCCTGTATTGTTTTTCCATGCTTCAAAATATTAGGTTCTATGACCCAACTTGCATCTTCCATTGGATGATCTTTCCACTTCACTAAGTACTCAAGATATCTCTTTCTCCTGGTCTTCTTTCCATCTCTTTGTTCAATGATTTTATCCATCTAGGGTTTTTTTTCTGTGGGCAATTGTTATTCCTGCTAAATTTCTTTCTGATCATCTAATTCTCCCGCCTCATCTCTCCTGTAAGGATACAGGTATGCAACATTGAATATCGACGATATGCCAACATTGTCTGTGAATTTTCTAAGAATCCTACATGATCCTATATTCTTCATCTTCAAACTGTTATACATTCCCCTTTGGAATATTTCTTTTCTCAAATAAGATAGAACTTCATCTCCAACTTTGAATTGAACTTCTCTCCTCTTTTGATCAACTCTACTCTTTTATTTATGGTTGTTGTTATGTAGCTATTCTCTGACTCTCTCATGGATTTTTTGCATTTCTGTTACAAAATCCCCTTCTCCTTCACTTCTAAATTCATCTTGATTCACATATCTCAACTCTTTAATCCCTCTTGGATGTATACCATACACAATTTCAAATGTACTTTTCCCTATGCTCATGTTCACTGAATAGTTGAATGAAAATTTTGCTTGTGCCGGAATCTAATCCCATTGACGACCTTTCTCAGTGACCAAAATTCTCAACAAGTTTCCCTAAATCATGCTTACTACTTTAGTCTATCCATTTATCTGAGGGTGATATGTTGAACTAAAGGAAAATTTTGTCCACATCCTCTTCCATAGAGTCCTCCAAAAGTTTCCTACAAATTTGGTGTCCCTATCTGAGACTATGCTCCTCAGAAATCCATGTAGTCTCACTAATTTTATGAAAAGAATTTGGCTATGTGTGTAGCATCGTTTGTCTTCTGGCATGGTATGAAATGTGCCATTTTTTAAAATTTGTCCACCACAACAAATATGGAATCGCTCCCTTTCTGAGTTCTAGGCAATCCAAAAACAAAATCCATATTGATTGCATCCCACGTCCTTTCTGGAATCGGTAATGGCTGATACAAACCAGTGTTATGTTGTCTTGTTTTTGCATATTGACAAATTATGCATTTGTTCACAAAAATTTTCAATTCTTCCCTCATGATGAACAAATAATATGAATTTCTCAGCTGTGCAAATGTCTTATTGTGACCAAAATGTCTAGCTAATCCTCCGTTGTGTTTCTCTTTAAGAAAGTTATCTCTCATTGAGCATTTCGGTATGCACAATTGTCTTTCTTTGAATAATAATCCATCCTGGATCAAATATTCAGTCCAAGGGCTTTTGTATCCTAACAAAGGATTCTTTCATGCATGTAATGGACGGTTTTAATTTAAACAACCATTGAATTACAACACAACAATAAAATTTAAAAATTACTTCATTATCACATTCGAAATTCAAATTCATCATAATAATAATATTTAATAACAAATTTTTATACAAAGCAATGCATAAATTTTAAAGAAATACCTTAACTCTGATGCTAATAATCCTTCCTGTTGTCCGCAGCTTGCTCCCTTCCCGCTTCTTTAGAACACCACCCACAACTGACCTCCCTGCCGACTAGTTAGTTCCTAGCCCTAGGATATCAACGGATATCCTAGCCCTCCATGCCCAAAACCCCCAGCAACCCCCGGTGCACTGTGTAAATTCCACTCCAAGTTTCCCTCTGCTAATGCCCAGCTCTCCCCCAAAATTCATCCCCAACTCCCATCGAATCCTCCTCCCCTCCAACTCCTTTCCCCCCCTTATCCCTCCTTCACTGACTCTTCCTTTCATTAAATTCCTTATCCCTACATTTAATTACCCTTATCCATTCCCATTAATTCTTTTATCTTCTCGGGA
>JZKD02S1723255.1:192443-217421 GCA_000966675.3 Picea glauca
CTCAAAGAATATGCAACTTTGTTAGTAGTTCCAACAATATGTTTAATAACAAAAGTCAAATTTTGCATAAATTCTACCCATTTTTCATGTTTCTAATTCAACTTTTCTTGCGTAGTAATAAATTGCAAAGCTTGATTGTCATTGTACAAGACAAATACTTTAGGAATTAGACAATGTCTTCACTTGTTCAAAGCTTGAATCACTACATAAAATTATTTTTCATATGTGGTATACTTATGTTTGGCATCATTCAGTTTCTCACTGAACTAAGAAATTGACCTATTGTCCTAACTCAAGATTGCTCCAATAGCTAATCCACTTGCACCACATCTCACTTGAAATGTTTTTCCAAAATCTGGTAAGACTATAATTGGTTGTTCTGTGATTTTCTCCTTCAACATTTTCAAACTTTTCTCAGCTTCCTCTGCCCAACTAAAGGACTTGTGCTTCTTCTTCACGGTGTCTAGCATGGGCGCATATATACCATTGAAATTTCTGATAAACTTTCTATAAAAGATTGCTAACCCATGAAAGATTCTTACCTCGATTATGTTGCTTGGCGAGGGACATTCTTTGATTTCTCTCACCTTTTCTGGATCCATATTCAATTAATTTGAAGAGTTATTCCTTCATAAAAGAACTTTTCTTCAGATTTATCAGCAATTTCTCTTGTTGCAAATTTTCCATCACTGATGTCAGATGTCTTAAGTGTTCTCTCTTTGTCTTATTGAATATTAGTATGTCATCTAGATATACTATGACACATTTTCCTATGAAGTATGTCATCACTTCATTCATCAATCTCATAAATGTGCTCGACGCATTCATCCACCCAAACGACATGACCAACCATTCAAATAATCCTTCATTTGTCTTGAATGTCATTTTTCATTCATCTCCCTCTCTCATCCTTATTTGATGATATCCACTCTTCAAGTCTATCTTGGAGAAATAACTCGCTCCACTGAAACAGTCCATCAAGTCATCCATCCTCGGTAAAGGAAATATGTACCTAATGGTTATCTTGTTGATGGCTTTGGAATATGTACACATTCTCCATCCTCCATCCTTATTTGGACTTAACACAGTTGGTACTGCACATGGGCTTAGGGTTTCCCTAACTAAACCTTTATCCAACAATTCTTGGAATTTATTTTTGACTTCCTCATTCTCTCTAGGTGTGAACCTATCAGCTTCTTTGTTCATTAAACTAGATCCTCGAATAAGGTCAATATGATGGCTTATACTCCTAATGGGTGGAAATGAGTGAGGTAACTCATCCACTGCTATGTCAGAAAAGTTTTCTAACAGTTCCCAGATTTCTTCAAGAAAATATTCCATAGAAGTATTCGTAAGGGTAACTCTAGGCTTCCTCACTACAAAAAAGTGTATTTTTTTCTCCTTCTTGACTTCATTCAAGAGTTCCTCCCCACTCATGAGAAGTATACTTGAACTAGCTTCCTTCTTTTTCTCTTTGTATTATATTGGTAACAACATATGTGTCCTACCATTCTTTTCTAAGGTATAGGTATTCTTTCTTCCATCATGAATAACTTTTTTGTCAAACTGCCATGGTCTCCCCAATAAACTATGGCATACATCCATAGGAATTACATCACATAATATTTCATCCCTATAACCTCCTATTTTAAATTCAACTTCGCATTGTTGACTTACCATTATTTGATGTCCTTTCTGCAACCATGATACCTTGTATGGGTTTGGATGTGCAGTTGTATTTAACTCCATCTTCTCCACCATCTTTGTGGATACTAGATTTTCAGTGCTCCCATTGTCTATGATCACCTTGCAAACCATGTCTTTCTCCTTGCAAGCAGTTTTGAATAGAATTGTTCACTGAACTGGTTCTTCTAACTCCTTATCAAGTTTAAGAAGGATTTTCCTCATCATGAGGTTCTTTCCTCCTTCTGCTACTTCTTCTTCCACATGATTTTATGCTTCAACAACATGTGCTTCACCTCCTCCTTCGTTATTTCTCTTGGGACATTCCTAAGACTTGTGCCCTAATTTTCCATAGGTATAACATCTAACTACTCCTCCTCTGGCTCTCCCTCTTCCTCTTCCTATGGAAAAATAACTTCTTCCACCATGTTGTCCTTCCTTAGAACTTTCACCTTTCTCATGGTGATTATGTTGTTTGTTAGATTCATTCTTCGACTTCTGGAACTTTTCACTATTGGTTCACTTACCTCTGCTTGAATTTTCTCCTCTGTTTCATTGGCTTTGTTTCCTTGCCAATTTATCTTCTTCTTTAAGGGATTATTGATAAGAATCCTCGACTGTACTAACCGACATCATGTTGATCTCCTCTTGTATTTCATATCTCAACCCATTGATATATCTAGCTATCTTTTCATCCTCATTTTCTTTCTGTCCAGCTCTGATGTTCAGTCTGTAAAATTCCTCAATGTACTCCTTCACTGATAAGATCTTCTTCCTTAGGTTCTGAAAGATTTTGAACAGATTGATTGGATAGTCCTTCAAGATAAATTTGTCTTTCAGATTAGCTACCATCCTACCCCATCTTTTATTTTGTTTTCTTACCATTGCTCCTTCATTTGGCTTCCAGTTCATCCCATCATAGCGCTTCATGACCCTTCAGTCTTGTCATTGCATGCTTCACCATATTGTCTTCTTATATATCTTCGTAATAAAAGTATTTGTCTATAGCATGTACCCAATCTAACAATTATTCAACTTCTAAATTTCCTTCATACATTGGTACCTCTATTCTTTCTCTGGCTCCTATCTTTGAAACAAAATTTATTAAGCGATCTTGTGCAACATCCTCTTCTACATTTTCTTCGACCTATTATTCTTCTCTCTCAGCTTCACTGATATCTCTAGTGTATGGTGATCTCCTCTGTGTCGTTTCCATGGCGTCCAGTCTCATTCAGAGTCACCTCATTTCTTATTCCATTTCTGCATTCGGTCTACGTATTTTGGGTGGCATGATTCCACTACGTCACCTACAAACATAAATCAAATTTTCTTGATGCCACAAATGATATCAATACGTCTCCTTTCTCCTTTGTTTGTTGTCTACAAACAACTCAATATCACCTATGATACCACCTGATGCACCCCCCTACTCCCCCATAGGGATACATGACCTCCTGGTCAAAGGATCTCTTATTCTCGAGTTGAGTGACTCTATGAAACCTCAACGGTCTCATTCTATGACTACAGGCATGCCATTTCAGTTTGTTGGTGCAGGTTTAATGACACTCGCGACGTTCCCTTTCTCTTTTCTGCGAAATCTTAGAGTGTTGGGAGTTAGCTCCTTTTCGGATAAGCCCTCTCGTGATATGCCTTGGAACATGACCACGCGATTGCGGGTGAGGCCACAAGTGGTTTGAAGTTGAACTACTTTTGGGCCCATAATGCTCCTCCATTCTCCATGCATCATATTGATTAAACCATGGTTTGTATTGTGGCCCACCCTCAATATTTTAAAGTCCGCGCAACTCCTATCTCCACAATTCTACAGGATCATTGATCTTGCGATCTTGACGATATTGTCTGAACTGACAGTTCAAATCCGCATCTTCCAAATCCACAGGCCAGATTTGTCCCTTCGACATCAAAGAATGTGATCTCTTCGCAATTCTAGACTTTGTGGTTTTGTACTCTTAAACCCAGTTCTCTTCCGTACTCCAATCCCCTGGACCTGATGATCTGCAGACACCTGTCCCATGAAATCAATAGTGTTGATCATTTCAGAACTCCACGCTCCACAGTTCTCAAACTTCAACCCTTTCCTTCTTTGATGTTTATCTGAAGACTCTAATTCATTGATGCATGTCCTCCTCGAATCAGCGATCGTGATCCCTTCATGTACCCGGACTTCAAAATTTTCAACTCTCAACTTTTATTTCCCCATGAAGTATACAGATTTTGATCGCATATCCTCTTGATATAATGATTGAGGATTACTTCAGGACTACACCCAAAGTGCATGGGTCTATGCTATGTCTCTCCTAGATCCGACGACTCGAAATCACTTCGGGTCTTCGGGGTTCGGCAGTATCAGTTCTCAACTGAAACTCCACAACGAATTTACCCAGAGTTCACGAGTTGTTGACAAGTGTCCACTTATAGATTGATGACTCTCGTCTCTTCGACTCTTCGGGCTTCGAGTGTTTTAACACTTTGACCTTCACTTTAGTCTGGATCATTCAACCTGTCGACACGTGTCCTCCTGGATCTAATGGTCCAGATTCACTCCGGCCCTTTGGCTCTCTGCACTTCGTAAATATCAAGTTTCAAACTTGTCTCCTCTCGGACTCATGATATTTAATGGCTCAGATCCACTCTGGAGATCCGACACTTGAAGTTTACCCCGAACAATCTGATAGATCAGATCTACTCCTACAATCGGATGACTGATATTCTACTTTGGGTTTCTAGCTCTTCGGTATTCAGAAATCTCAGTTCTCAACCCTTGGTGAATTGTCCTTCCTGATTGTGCAAAGGACTAAGGCGCATGCACCTTAATTTGATCAAACATTTGTTGATCCATTGCACTGTGATCCAATGACCACTGTTGCTCCTCCTCCTAATATTCTGATCTCTCTCTAACTTAGAATATTATCTAAGTGTTGAAAGGTTTCGAACCTTTGCTCCTCCTATGATTCTGACTCTTGGATCTCGTCAACACTTGTGAAAGTGATATCCCTTTTGATATTCGTCCTGAAACGGATTTCAATTTCCCATGCACACCTTGTGTTCTCAGTATTTCGATAACTCAAATCGAAGGATTTCTTGAACATAAATTATTCTCACCCACCTGTCGTTCCTTTGTTTCGGGTTCTTCGACGCTTGGTCGCTCTTTTACACTATGCACACCTTTCACCTGGTCTAAGTTTCATTGGTTCTCTCTGAACTCTTCTGAGTCACTCTGAGACTCAACTAACGCACTCCTTGTGTTCAAGATGCACACCTTGCATACGAGTTTTAGAAGAGAAAAAATTGAAACTTATCCATTTTCATCACGAAATCACACAGTCAACCTATTGAACAATCATACATGAACGAAAATGAAAATAACCATACACACAAAATATCACATTCATTCAATCACACATTCAATGAACACAGTTTGAGGGTTCAGGACAATTATGTCTGTTCTATTCATTCATGAAAACAAATTACATAGTGTTCCTTCTACTCTACTATGTTCTACTGATATCTTAGATCTCTATCTGATTTTTTTTACTCACATAATACTCACCATCTACTTTTACAATGCAACAACAACAACTATCTAAGGACCAGCTCCATGATCTCTCGTCGTCTTGTTTGTAACCTATCCTATCAAACTCTTAGAGGTTACGTAATATGTCCTATTACAATAACTAATAGTTATTGTCAGATAAGAGTCAACACACCATATATGTAATCCCTTACAGTCCTTCATGAATTTACAAAGAAGTTACATTTTTAAAATGTTGTTTACAAAATATCCCAACAACCCGATTTAATTGTGAGTTAATTTCTGATTTGAAACTTTGTCATCCAGAGATGTCGTTTCTTTTTCCTCCATGCTTGCATCTTTGGCTTTTAAGGTGATGCTCCTGCATCAGATTACATGAAGTGTCCACAAGGGAATGTGGTCAGATTACCTGTGTGATCTTGTAACATCACCCCCAAACCATTTTTTTTTTAGTAATAGTTTTTATATATTGGAAACTAGAACTGTACTTCTATTCATCATTTCAACAGTACTATAGTTTTTATTGTGGGTTGGCACCAAGGTGAACATTAATACTCTTTAATTGTATCCCTTTTCTTTTCACATGATAGGTTAAAGTCTCAAGAGACTAGACTCGTTGAAGCATCTACACAACCTACAAGGTATACATGAAATTATATTTGTTATAATATACATAAATATCACTTATCTTGATAATCCATCTAATTGATATGTTTATGTCCTATGTTAAGGAACTTACTCTTATTCAATATTAACACAATGTCAAGGGCACTACAAAGGGTAACACACTCTTCAATAAATTCCATCTAGCATGTGTCATGACTCTTCCTAGCTTATAGTTTTCAAAAATGAATTTGCGCACATAAATATTTATATAGGAATACAAAGTATTGTTATACAGGTTTATTATGATTGTCATTCACACTTACTTATCGTTTCTTATTACCATTCGTGTGCGTCGATATGATCCAGATTATTTTTTGCATGAAATGAGAGAAGATATATAATAAAGAAATATACCGAGATATTGCAAGAGATCCAATAATATAACAAAGATATATCAGATGTATATAACAAGAGGCATAAATATACAATAATACACAATTTCTATTAATGACTGAAATGTACAAAACTGTAAAATTACAGAGTGAAGGACTCGCTAGAATGGTCACAACTTATCTCTGAGAAGATATGTGATGGATATGCTCATTCAAAAGAAGAGGACTATTAAATGAGGCTCAATTTTTCGTTTAACATAAATAAAATCGAAAACCCTAACCCTGGAAGATGAAAATCCAACAGTTTTGTGGACCCCATTTTGGGTAGTTTGGTGTAGCAACTTCTTGGGGGCGTAACTTTGGCATACAATCTTCGTTTGGGGTGCACGATAGCTCGTTGGAAAGATATCAATGAGGTACTCCATATTTTGGATTCAATCAAATCCTTTGGCTATGATTTTGGTGCCCTATCATGAAAAAACATCGTTTAGGCCCTCAAAATAGCCCCAAGAGTTTGGGACCGGAAAATTGCTAAAATTAATAAATTGTCAACAAACTATTTTGAGTCAGTTAGAATAGGTGGGTGGCCACCAATATCCACCTGGATTAGGATATAAAAATACAAATCTCATTCTTAAGGATATTCAATTTTCCATTTTCAAAGCTTTCTAACCTTAAGCACCTCTACGATATTCATATGACCTACAAAACCCCTTACGATTTCACAATCTCCCCAAATAATGGTGTATGTAGTTACAACTAAGCATGTATTAAATTTAATATTTGATAGAGTTCAGTTTAAGAGATGTGTTTTAATTATTGATTCCAATTCTAAATGCTCGCGTATAATTCACCTACCAGGCTACCCTCCACGTTGGCACTATTACTGATATAGAGGCCTACTCCACCCCCATTCTAGATCTTCTTAGCGATAAGTGGAATCAAAATAGGGTAAAGGTCAACATCAACTGCAATGGAGATCAAAATCAATGGAAGTCAATGCACTATGGTGTTTAAATCAGTCAATAATATCACTAATGCTTTGTTGGCCTCGTCCTGTTATCAAACCCTTGAGATTCTTGGTGAACAAAATTTCTCTTATATCTTCTCCTCTGGAAGCATACCATATAAAAAAAATCACATATTTAACACCTCTCTATGGCATAGATACCCGGTAGTTACTTTGTATTTTTCTCTATGGTGACGATTCACAGGTAACAATGATTCTTTCATTCCTATCAAACATTCATACTTACCTTTTATATGACTCCAGTTATGAATTTGGTTTATTAACAATGTGTGTATTATCTTTGGATTGCAGGGTAACTCAGGGTTGATCCACAAGAGGAATTATCCTCCCTTCCATCGATTAAAACCCCTTCCCTGGGACGAGCTAATTGTCGATCGTTTTTATTCTCCAACTACTACAGGTAAGAACATTATGCTTCTTCCAAGTTTTCATTGGAATGGTTCCTCCTTAATTTATTATTTAATCTTTCATTTCTAATCAGTGACTGTGTCTTCCACTATAGATATAAATATCCCTCGCGACGTCTAGGGAATACTTCATGTCCAGTATTATCAGAACCAATATATAGGTTATGACATACTATACTCACACCTTCGAATAGAGAAGAGGTAACTATGTGTCACTACCGACTTATTCATGTCGTCTCTCTCTAGAAGTTTTTTTATGGTTAATACATATTTTGGTGTCTTCCATTATGGTTGGGAAAGATTTGTTGTAGTTTGTGAGGGTTAACTTAGAATTGTAAAGAATCGTTTAGAAGTCGTGTACCAAACCCTTGTGAATAATCATGTAATAGTTGTTTTTTCTTGCTTGTTTGCTTGGTTTAGTCACTGTTGGGTGATTTTTGATGTTTGTTGAGCCTTCTTATGTCTCTATAGTGCCTGTTGAGCTTCTCTGAGTTGATAGGAAGCCTGTTGGGAGTTGAATTTATGGGCGTAGTCTTTCTCATTGTTTTTAATTTTTTGGTTTTGCCTTGAACCCTGGGCTGTTTTGTATTCTGCTCGAGTTATTTTGTTTATACACAGTAGAATTTATATATCAGGTTGTTTTAAAGTCCATCCATTTTCTCTTTAATATATTGAAAATATGAAAAAAGAAAATAGGCATTTTGCATTGGTTAACATTTCTGTCTTTGAACCTTTATCATTATCCTAGTACATTTAGCAAAAGATTGCATTTTACTTCTCAATTACATAGTTGAAATTGAAAATTGCACTGTTTTTATTAGGATATCATTCATTGAAAAGTTAAAGGTAGACTTTGCATTATTTTTATATTTATCTTTTGTAGAGTCATAACATCATGAGTTTCACTTCCATACCCTTTTGAGTAATCACGACCAATAAAATTTATGCTTTAAACTAAAATTGATTAGTCACAATTTTATTTTTAGGGTGCACAATCTAGCCTAGGATTTAGTGCCTTGGAATATGATTTTGTGAGTAAACTTCTCCAAGGAAATTAAATCAACATATGTGTTTGAAAAAGGGAGTTGAGAAGTCCATTGTATAATTGGTAATATCATGAGGCTCCACTCACACTGGAGTTAATCATGAGGTCATGCAAAGTTAGTTGACAGGATAGCCCCTGGATACTCACCTAGCATCAGAGATATTTTTGTGGATTTATTTGTATTTGGGGATCTTTCTAGTACCCATACCTCTGTGACAGGTGGTGCTTTCAATGTTTCAAGATTTTTTACCCTACCTATACAGTGATCCAAACTTACAACTGCTCGCCTGTGCATCGGTTATACAGTGGTTTATTAGTTGCTTGACTTAGGTATGTCATAGGTTACTTGCAAGGGTTATTCTTCTTGTATCTTGGGTCAGATAGAGGTCAGACAACACACAACCTTTATGGAGGATTGCCTCTCCGAGGGGATCTAACCGACTGGTTGTTAATCCCACGAGGGCCTCTATAACTATTTTTGTTACCTCCAAACTTTAGGAGGGATTCTAAAGTCCCTCTTGGACAAGGCATACCTTCTTTAGCAAGGGAGGCTACTCAGCCACTTTAGCCCGTTTGCATGCATATTGGCCGTTTGACTTTTTGGTATTCTCTTTGACTACTAGTTGACCTCAGGAGTCTATTTTAGGTTTTGTCATCATGGATAGTGGATTTTATTTTTCTCCCTCATTTACTACTACCCACCCCATGATGCCTACTCATTTCATGGGGATGGATCCTTCCACTTTTTACAATGGTGGACAGAACTACAACACTCAGTCTGCGCCTTGGGTCTCTAGTAATTTTTCTATTGATATGTATTCACCCATGAAATCCTCTCCCTGGTCCACATATATGAATCATAGCATGGGATCTAGGGGAATCATGGCTCCAATGCCTACTCCTTCGTTTGATATGAGTCATGTCCCCATGGGAGTTTGAAAACTCCCCCCTTTTGAATCTCATGCTAACTATAATCTTCCAGGAACCATTGCTCAGATAGGATCCTTTCCCACTTATTATGTACCACCCACGTATTTTTCGTCCACCATGTCAGTTCCTTTGAACATTTTTCCCATGATTGGCCCTTAGTTTCCTCCGGTTATTTCATATAGAGAAAACCAATTTTATGGTTCGGGCTACCCTATTAATGAGACCCCTTCACAAGGGGGAAACATATATCATCACTTGAATAATTCTTATCTGACCTCAGTCCCTTCGTAGGCCTCAGTGATGATGCTCATCCAAACTTCTCCAAAATATTTTAGTGCAAGCTACCACCCTTCTAGGCAGGGACGGGGAGTACACCGGGATCCTTCATGGTTTGCAATGTTTCAGAATCAATCTTTTCTCATACCTTGGAATAAAATACCACCATCTATCACTAGCCAAGTAACTGTCAGTCACACTGGTGCTCCATCCCCAACCTCTACCAGTCATGTTGGAGATGGGTCAAGATTTTCTATAAATTATGTTGACAGTTCACATCCAACCTTTCCTAATTATGTTGGGGGCACCATCATTTTCACTCTAAATCATAGTCGTGTCACGTATCCAACCTCTATTCATCATTCTGGGCAAGGAAGAGGAGTACACCGGGATCCTTCATGGCTTGCAATGTTTCAGAATCAATCTTTTCTCATACCTTGGAATAAAATACCACCATCTATCACTAGCCAAGTCACTGTCAGTCACACTGGTGCTCCATATCCAACCTCTACCAATCATGTTGGAGATGGGTCAAGATTTTCTATAAATTATGTTGACATTTCACACCCAAACTTTGCTAATTATGTTGGGGGCACCATCATTTTCACTCTGAATCATAGTCGTGTCATGTATCCAACCTCTATTCATCATTCAGGAGATGACTTTTCTTCCCCTGCTAATTACATCGAGAAGCCTAGATGCTTCAGACATAAGCCTAAATTCCTTTGCAAGACTTGTGGAGAAAATCACCTTACTCATTTGTGTTTGATCACTGCCGAGATACCATAAGCATGGGGCGCACCCAAGAACCCTTCGGATTCTAAGACATCCTTGGTTTCTCCTCACACTACTTATACTTTTATCACCTCGGTAGTCCCACCACCGCAATACCCTCTTGACCTCGCCTCCTTTTTCGAAAGTGAAGCATCTCTTGCCCCCATTACTATGCATCCTCTTCAATATATAATTGAAGAAGTGGTCATGCCAGTAAAATCTATGGTCAAACCTACTCTCCTTGAATAGAGTGATGCACCTCTTAGTCACGTCATCAACATTCCTAACCCTACCCTTTTTGCATAAGAGAGATTTATTCATCCCCCAAATTCTCTCTCTCCAAGTCCTGACGAAGTTCCCTTCGATTGGGATGACCTAATGGGGCATCCCATACCCCCACCTATGTATTTTGAATTAAGAGACATTATTCGAATCATCATGGAGACTGTATCCTCCATCATCACTTTATCCTCCTCGACTTGGAGAACTTTGGGTTTTCCCAATCTTTTTTCAGCTATCCATGAGATACTGAGTTTCCGCAAAAGACTCAGACGGGAGCCTTGGCCTCCCCCTTTACATGTTGATTAAGACACCAAAAACGAGTCTTAGTTAAGATATTTTCTGACTAATCTAAAAACCGAATTTTTTTTTGAGTGATTTGTCCCTTTCACACTCGTTAAACTGAATTTGAAAGGTCATAAGTCTTAGTTAAGATCTTTTCCAACTCGTTATCAAAAATGAAAAAGATTTATGAGTGAACTCGTCTTTTTCACACTCGTAAATTGGATTTGAAAAGACATCTATTTGGCACAAGTTTACCTCTTTTTCACACCAAGTAGACTACAATACATAAAAAAAAGGATATTTTTTGGCGTTAAGTTGTGATTGCATCTCATTCCCTCACTTGCAGTATTGAGCCTTTAGCCGGTTCTCGCTTTGCGTTATAAACCGATGACTAAGAAGTTTTCCATCCTCAACCAAGAAGATCCTTGTTTATTTCCTTCGCAATTTGACACCCTATACCTTGGAGGAAACATCACCCTGAGTGTCCATCTCCCGCATGCATTTCCTTGCATTAAGCATAGGTATGTTCCACTACTGGAACTATTTTTTCTTACTTGCGACACACATTTTCTCCTCTGTATCATAGCATTCATTTGTTATGAAAAACAAAAAAAGACATGCGAGAAGGGAGTACTATATTATAATTGGCAGCGATCGTGTTGCCTTTGAACCGAGAACAAAATTATTGAGTCCTTGTGTCATCATAATTTTGGGTTTTAGCATGGCCTTAGGAAGTTGAGCTCGTTACATAGTTTTCTCTACCGAGTGGTTACTCTTCCAGTCCCTATAGAGGATATTATTGATGCCTCCTACATCTAATAATCACATCATTGAGTCTATGTTTCCAGAGTCCACCACATGTCTCATGCTCTTTCTCAAAGGAAGTCTCACAACCTGCATCAACCACTCCTCAAAAATATTGACTTTTCATGTCGGCCATACCCTCAATTTGTCTCAGAATCACATGATACTATGGTCTTATCACACACCCTAGCCCTATTTGCATCATTCGTAGCTCACCTTGAACCCAAAAATCAACATTTCATCGTTGTTCATTGACTGGGTGGTTTCCCTTGTGTTCAATGTTAAGAAATCTATTCACACTTTGGGATTCGTCCAGTGTCTTGGATGCCATTAGCCTTATTGATGGTTTCCTCACCTCTGTTAGCAGTTTTCATCATTGGCTACTATTCAGAGGGTCTTTTTTGTGTACCGCTTTCATTTGATACACACAAATGATGCACAGGGTCATTGGTTCATGAACATGTTCTTCATCCTATCTCCACGAAATCATGAAGATCCTTCTTTGTTCCTCATGATGACTGATGAGAGATTCCTTAATTCTCTCCTTTCAGCAGCTCTCCTTCCATCGAATTCAGCTCATCTATTCTAGATACGGGACCTAGAGTTTTATTGGTACCTTGACTCTTGCAGTCATTAGTGGTAGGATCTCTCACCATTGACAGATGGGAATACATCAATGTCTCCTGATCAATGGATTTCTCAAGTGTTCAACACCGACTCCTTTATTCACACTTGTAGGAATGTACTCTATGCCTTGCTACCTACTTTCATTATTGGTAGGTTGTCTCGCATTTGTTAACGATATACCTCAATGACCGGTAATCAAACGATGTCTCATTATGTTTGACCTCAACTCCTTTATTCACATGATGTAGACTTTCACCCTTGGTAGATAGTGTAGAAGACTTGAAGACATCACTATGTGGCCAGAACTTTCCTAAGTTGTTGCTTCCCTTTCATTGGACCAACACCTGTTCGACTTTAGTGATCATGGGAGATCAGATTGTGCTCCATGGTATACAAATATCTTCAGATTGATTTTGAAATTGGTTTCACTGAGCCTTGTTTGTGACTATGACAACTTTTTTCATATAACCACAATTGTATCTGCCTCTTCATGGCCACAGACACTTATTTGGTATATTTTCTGCATGGATCTGCATTGTATTCTTAGCAGCCATGTATGCAAAGTCAGTACAAAATGTAATGAGCAAACGAGTTCGTCCAGATGGTTCTCTACCACTCCACTCCTGGGTTTTTTATAATGTATTTCGGACATACAAGATACTCCTCTGATCTCACACATTAGGGGGCATCTGTTATAGAAAGATTTTCCTCACCATTGCTATCTTGCACATAGGGCCTTTTTCCATTTCCCTATGCAGACTTATCATCCCTTTTTGACAAATCCAGAGCTAAAAATAAACATTTTTCCACATATATGAGCCCTATCAGCTATACAACATGCGTATACGCAGACTGCTCCACTACAACCCGCGTACATCGAAATTTGTTCTAGAAAATACAAACATTTAGTCAGGTTTCCATGTCATGACAAGAGATCTCTCATCCTTTCCCTTCCATATACTACAAATGTATTGACTCAGTCCTTAAGTTACATTGTGAAGGCTATAAGAGGACAATTTTGAGCTATGGAAAAGAGGAGAAAGAATTCAACTTTGAGAGAAAATTTACTCTAGAGAAATTACTTCATATTTAGTCTACATCCCTTTGTCCCTCAAGTCTGAACACAGTGTTCAACCAGCAAGCTCTTTCCCTATTATTGAGAGAACCTCATTGTCTGTCTCTTTTGAGATTTCCTTTGGTGGAGGATTAAAGTTGTGGATACCCAGTTGGAAGGAACTTTGTTCCTTGGTTTCGAACCATGTCGGCACAGAAGTTTGTAATGTTGAGACTTCTGTTGCTCAATTATTAATAGAAATACTCCTTTCCCATCCTATTAGTATCGTGCAAATATATGATTATTATCCATGGGCATGTTTGTAATTTTTATTAATGGATTATGCTATATGATGTGCTAACCCCTTTACATTATCTTTATATACTTTATTTTCTTGTTTGTTAATAACTTATTGCAAGTATAAACCTTTGGGTCGAAATGCTCAATGGTGGAACATCATCAAATTTTGTATCGAGGTAGTCCTCTTTCTTATCTTGTACATTAGTTTATATAGCATAAAATGGAATTGAGTTTATTTCTGTAGTCATACCTGTCTGTAGTGGTTTACCCTTGGCCATAGACAATTTTTTCCTCATAAAAAAAAAAAATTGAGGAGAGATTCTAGCTCCTCCTAACCATAGACTAGAGCATTCAAAGACTGCTAACTCTTGTCATCCCAGAGCCAAATACTTTATTCCATAGGAAACTGAAAATGTCACGAACCTTCTCGAAGTGATTTCTAGAACTTCGTTCTTTCTCAGAACCACAAAACTATAAACTCTACATAAGTACTCAGGAACATCATGTTTACACCATACCTTTTTCTCCCTCCTTGTTTTACCAAGCAAAGAATAATAATAGAATTCCTAGGTCTTTTCTTCTTTTAGAGTTAGCCTCCTCCCTAAATCTTGGGAGTCTTGTCCTAACTTCTTGCTATATTGTTTCCTAACCTCCCAAAATCTTTGGGGTACGTTTACACTTTTCCTCATGGACAACATTCACTTTTACCCTAGTGCTTTTTATCCTTTTCTTACTTTTCCCATGGAATAAATAATTTTTCTTATCATAGTTGGGTTCTCTCATCAATTTATCTCAAGTAATTTTTAAATAAAATAAAATTAAAATAATATTCACATAAATATTTTTCACCATCAATTATTCATGATGATCAAAATGTTAATCATAGTTTTTTCCCAATGTCATATCTCAATATTCACAATCACTTAAAATTATTTAAATAATTAAATTGGAGGGATGTTACATCCTTTCACCATTGAATTGAACATCGTTGTCGGTATTCCAATCAAGCATCACAACTTTGGAACATAAATGGGTAGGATTTCCTAATAGCCTCTTCCATTTACCCAGTAGACTACTTAGATCTAAAGTGCCTCCACTGCACTTTAACCTGGGCAATGGCTATATTCCACAACAAATTTTCCTTTCTGTCGAGTATACATAGTCGTTCCACCTGAAACTCACCTTCCAGTTCCACCTGGATCACATTCCAATTTACAACATGATTTATGTCAGAAACATATTTATTCAATAACGAAACATGAAACACATTATTCATTTTCACGTGGACTGGTAGTGCAAGATTCTAGGCTACTAGTCCTACTCTAGATAACACTTCAAAATGTTCACAATATCGTGGTGATAACTTAAAACTCTTTCCAAGTCTGAGTGAAATTTTTATGAGTTTTATTTTTATGTAAACAAGGTCTCCAACATTAAACTCCCTATGTTTTCTTTTTGAATTTGCATAACTTTTCTTCCTATCCTCTGCACTTTTCAAATTTTGTTTCACTTTTTACACCATTGTTTCCATTTCTTTTAGCATGTTGGGCCCTATAATAATCCTGGAAACGGGATTATCCCAAATCACCGTTCTCCTACACCTACAACCATATAATACTTCAAAAGGAAGCATCTTTAAAGATGGCTGGTAACCATTTTTCTATGCAAATTCAATTAGGTGAATACAATCCTCTCATTTTGTTGGGAAATCCATAACGTACATTCACAGTGTATCCTCAACAATATAGTCATTTTCACTATCAGTTTGAGGATTGTAAGAAGTGCTAAAATGCAGTTCCATGTCAATTCTTCTAAACAAAGTCTTCCAAAAATTGGAAGTAAACTTTATGTCTCTATAAAAAATGATTGTTTTAGGTAATCCATGCATCCTGAAATTTTCCTTCATAATTTTGTTTAGTAATATTTATAGCTTTATAAGTGGATTTTACTCGAATAAAGTGTACTTCTTTTGTAATTTTATCAGTCATAACCATAATTGAATCATTGTGCTTCTTTGTTATATGTAATCCTGATCCAAATTTATGAGTGGAATGAAATCAATAACATATTGAATACACTAACACACAAATACGGATACGACAATAGATATCCAGTGAACAATAAATTCTATTCAATAAATAGAATAGGTTGTGTTAGCACATAGGATGGTAGGGGTCAAAACAACTTATATTTTTCTTGTTTTGAGTCATAGGGTTTTTAAGTATTAGACTTTGGGTTATATCACAGGTCGTAACTCAAATTGTTAGTTTTCCATAAAGTTAACCTTGTTTTTTGTATTGTCTTAGTGCCTTTGGTTTCATGTTGTCATTTATCATCATGAAGGAAATAAGGGTCAAATGGGTCTCAGCCCTGGTCTTAAAATCATCATCATAATATGTCATGTCTCAAGGGTTTGTACAAAAAATCTCATTATGCCATTTTCCAACCGTTTAGGGGTCAAGTCAAGTCTCAGTTTTGCTTGCTACCAACTCACCTAAAAGTTCTCAGTGAAGGAAGAACTACCTTGTGCACTATTTTCTCATCGGTGCTCTTTGAAACTTGTAAGGAGATATCTCATCGTCTTCAGTGCATTAAAATTATTATGATTTTCAATATTATGTCAAGAAACCATTCTAACGGTTCCTATGAAGCGCGTTACTGGAGTTTAAAATCTGGTACTGCAAACTGGCGATGCAGACTGTGCTATGAACTAGTTGTTGTAGATTGAGGAGAATTGGATGTTTTCATTTAAATACCAACTCACTTTCACAAAGAAACAACCTAATTATTACATACCAGGTACTTGATGCAGGAGAATCGTGTCAAGCGCATAGAGGCAGGGACATTCAACACATGTGATTTCTTCCAGAACTTCGATGTGGGTGGCTACAAAGGATTTCTAGATATGCCTCCACTCAGTGCCAAAGTTCACTTTTTGAGGCACGCTTGAACCGGTGCCGAATTTTACCGTGTGAAGAAAGTTTTTGAAATTGTAAACAAAGCAGGATTTTCCACTTCGTCTCTAGAATGTGACTGAACTTAGATAGTGTAGGAGGAATCTTAGAGTAGGAAAGTAGCCAAGGGAAACCCTAGAAACATCTTTGAGTTATGTAGAAGTGGACACACTCAGTTAGGGAGAACGGGGGATACAGAGAAAAATTAGCTGTAAGAGAGAACTGAGAGTAGCAAGAGATCTCAATATTTTGAGTTACTGTAATTTTGAATGTAATCTGTAGCCATTGGGTACTTTTGAATAGAACATAATGGAAAATTGATCCAAATGTGTTGTGCTTGGGCTATGTGTATTTTCCTGTTATTTTCTGTTTTGTAAACAAGTGAATGGAACTGTTAGTTGTTCTCAGTTTCCGGCGTTTCCCTTCATTAGAAGCTTTGCAAGGTGTGCATCAAGCCAGAGAGAAATGTGGTGGAATTGTTTTCTCTTCATTAGGATCTCTACACTGTGGATCTGCGCTGTCGAACTCCCTCAGATGCAAGGAGTGTGCGGGAGTCGGAGTCTGAACTAGACAAAGTTAAGGAGGGATAACACTTTGGAAGTGTTGTCAGGATCTAGGGACCCATTCCTTGGGAGGAGAGAAAACTAAGTCTTCATAAACATAAAATATCTTCTAAGTTGAAATCAAGTAAAAGATCAGGAGGAAGAACACCATCGAGCGTTGGATCGCGGTGCAAATCTCTGCAGACCGTCAGATTGAAGGGAGGAGCGCAGGCTTTAAACCTACATAGATCCAAGAGGAGAATTCAGAGAACCGAACAGATGGTGGAGAATCCCTAAGGAGGAACACTGAAACCCCATAGGCCATTGGATCAGGTGGAGCTGTGAGGAGGTTAGCGGAGAGAGTTTCTCGACAGTCATTTCAGGATTTCGGGGATCGTGAGTTGAAAAGGAAGGGGATCTTGTCCTTCAGGATCCAAAATCACGAAATCGTGAAATCATGAATCGACCAGGACCATCGATCGCATGGTATTTCGACATTTTGGCTTTTCAGCAACCGGAGACTCCAAGGAGTAGGGATACTCTTTGTATCTAGATTTCGCGAAATGTGAAATACCGAAATCAAGAGGTATCGGGCATTTCATCTCTTCGACGACCGAAGGTTCTAAGGAGAAAGGATATCCCTTGCATCCAGATTTCACGAAACACAAAATATCGAAAAGGAATAGGCGCTCGGTCATTTCGTCTTTTCAGTGACTGGAAACTCCAAGGAGCAAGAACACTCCTTGCATCTTGATTTCACGAAACACGAAATCCCAAAGGAGCGAGTGCCAGACCATTTCGACATTTCGGCTACTAAGGGTTTGAGAGACCAGAAGACGAGACACTTGACTCGGGAAGTCCCGGTCCCCGATAGGTGCCTTTTCATCTTGGCACTTGGTCATAGCCCTTGGTCACGCACTGTGGGGATGCACGTTTGGTGCTCGAAAAATCCAAATGAGCATTCGTAAGGGACCTGTGTAATTGTCCTAAGGATTCCAGTTTGGAACCAGAAAGAGTCATTTCGGCTCCAAAATTAGAATATCCTGACCGGGAGGTCGCGTAGACCTTAGGAGGGATAGGGGGTCTGCATCAGGTGGTATCAGAGATCATTTTTCATCTGTAGATTTCAAGAAAAGGAGGAAAAAGAAGGAGACAGAAAAATCAGAGCTTTTCTTTGTGTGTGACAGACAATAAGCACAATGCCACCAAGAAGACAAGATCCACTTTTATCCAACCGTGCTGTAGAAAGGGTGATGTGAGAGTTTCACGCCCGAATGGAAGAAATGGAAGCAGCACAGAGAAGAACACCTAACGTTAGGGATGCCAGTGATGCAAAAAGTGAATAGGTTGAGGTTGAAGAAGCTGCAGGAGAGGATGTCGCAGAAGAACATTTGTTGATATTAGTTGCCATATTGGGAGGCAGAGCTAAGATAGAGGTCCCCATGTATGATGGAAATCTAGATGCAGAAGAACTGTTGGATTGGATAAGGTCCATGGACAAACACTTCGACTATGAAGATGTCAATGAGGAAAAGAAGGTGAAGCAGGAAGTCACCAGACTAAAAGGGCGTGCAACACTATGGTGGGACAAACTGCAAGCTGAGAGGAGAATTAAAGGAAAACAAAGGATTAATAGTTGGGATAGGATGGTATCCATACTGAAGGCTAAGTTCATACCCAAAGATTACCATATCAATCTATTCAGGAAGCTATAAAACCTGAGACAAAAAGGGATGACAGTCAAGGAGTATATCGAGGAGTTCTACCGGATGAACATCAGAACTGGACAAAGGGAGAGAGATGAAGAAAAAGTCGCCATATACATAAATGGCTTGAGATATGAAGTCCAGGATGAGTTGAGGATGAGTTGAGAAAAAATTAAATATATTTGAAAAGTGCGTGCCTTTCTAGTTGTAGAGCCTGGCGAAGAGGCATTAGCACCATGAAAGTATTCGATCACGTGACTTCCTGCTTCTAAGTAGTTTGGATAAAGTCGTCGAATGCAATTCCAAGCTGTAGCAGGGGGGGATTTCTCAAGAATCCATTAATCTCTCGCGATGGTATCAAGCCTGCTTTCAATGCTGTCGTAGCTAAGCTTGGGGACAATGGTATCAGGCCCGCTTTCAATGTTGTTGTAGCTCGGGACGAGCGTAATGGAAGAAGGTGAGCAATATCCAATGTGCTACACAACATTGAATGTGAATGTTGGGGCCGGTGGATTACATGTTGTGAATGGAATGTTGGGGTAGCTGGATTATATGTTGTGAATGCTAATGTTGGGGTTGTTGAAACGTTAATGTTGGGGTTTTCGGAACTCTAATGTTGGGGTTGTCGGATATAGGATGAATGCAATTTAGATTTGAGGCTTTAATGTTCGGGTTGTTAGGGATATCGCATATGAAAGAAATTTAGATTTGAGGTTTTATAATCTATTTGTTCCATTGAATGTTGTGGAAATGGATTATAGGATGTTGGATGTGAAAATATGAAAGCAATTTAGATTTGAAGGCTTGAAGGATATCCAAGACATCTCTCTTGCTACCTCCAAGACGTTGCTCTTGCCAACTCAAAGTGTGTCGTTCCCATAACAACCACGTCGGAGTTGATACCTTTTAATGTCATTCTTGCCACCTCCAAGACGTCTCTCTTGCCACCTCCAAGATGTCTCTCTTGCCACCTCCAAGACGTCTCACTTTCCACATCCACGATGTTGCTCTTTCCACCTCCAAGATGTTTTATTTTCCACATCCAAGGTGTTTCACTTGCTACGTCCAAGACATCTCTCTTGCGATCTCCACGATGTCTCTCTTGCCACATTCAAGACATCGGTATTGCCACCTCCAAGATGTCAGTATTACGATGGTATCTATGTCGTCGGAAAAGTGACCTCATGTGAAACGATGTTTGAGGGAGTCCGTTGTTTGTCCTTCTCCCGACAATATAAAGTGGAAATTGCGTCGAATCTGGCGTTGAAATTTGACCCAAATGTACTAGTGGTAAGGGGTATGCATCACTTACTCCATTAATTTCCATTGGACATGCCTTAACCATCGCATTCATTTTTCTTTTATCTCCAATAGCTAGTTGCACCAAAGAAGATTTTCCATTATTGTTTTTTGGAAAATGAAATATTTACACCATCTTATGATATATATAACTATGACTAGATACTAAATCAATTAAGATAACAATGGTTTAGTTGTTGATATTACCTTCCATTTCAATCATATGTGATTGAAAATCATCTTACGTGTTGTCGAGGGATTCATAAATCCTAGGTACATTTATGCCCATGTACTCCACTATATCATCTTGTTGTACATTGTGAACATCCCTCACTTTTTCACCTCTGTGAGGACAATCTCTATACATATGATCTCCCCCAAAACCTGAAAATTTAATAGGTGGATTCCTTGGTCTTTTCTCCCCCATATCAATCATTTTGGGTTCTCTATAAGTTGGATTTCCCTGAGGATTATTTTTGACTAATGGTGGCTTAGTCCCCTTTTCCCTCTATTCCATTTTGTTTTTCTTCTTGTCTTCCCAAGATTTTTTTCAAAATTGGCCTTCCTTTATGTTGATCATAAAGGCATTTAGCTCACCTTATGGTATCCTCCAATGTTTTGGGATCATCATAATGTATCTTTTCACTGATAAATGATGGCATCCCACCCAAATACATTTGAATCTTAACTGGCTCTTCCTTGATGAAATAAGCATACTTTAGTAGTTCCAAAAACCTTCTTGCATATTCATCTATTGTCATATTCCAAATATTGAGTTCAAATAAATCCTTCATTTTCTTCTCATAGTATCTCTTAGTCAAGTATTTATTTTGAACATACCTCTTGAATTTTGTAACATACACCAAATTTCACTAAAAAAAAAAAAAAAAAAATTATTAGGGGAAAACACAATAAATTATCGAATATGTCATGGCATACGAAATAGTCTTTATAAATTTATGTCACTTTTTATGTGCTTACTGCTACTATCCATGAAATCATACCATAGTCATCTCCCTTGTTTACATGAGATCTAGTCTTCTTGCTACTGCATTCATGTTTCTTACTATGATTATTGTTATAAAGTTTGACTACAAAACAAGCTTGGGTTTCGATCGAACCCATACTAACCTTACTAAAAAATTATAGAAATATCCCCTTCCCATTAAAATAACATATGCCATGCATAAATATCCATATTATGTAGGTCACTCGTACAATATATGTTATGCATAAAAAATCCATAATATATAGATCACTCATATAATATCCATAATATATAGGTCACCCATATAATCTATACCATGTATAAACAAATACAAATCATAAAGTTCAAGACTTGGATTAAGTCTATGACTATATTATGTTTACCATTGTAGATTATAGTCTACCCACTAGGATAAAATCACCCCTACCAAGAACGTTCCATAGTGGTAAGCTAGAGAACATACGACATGTTGTATAGTCTAAGTATGAAGTTATATAGACAATTAGTTATTACCGATACATCATTGGGCTACATGTCCACTCAACATTAAGGGGTTTTGAAACAAAAGAAAAGGGGGAATCCAGGTCATATATGCACCTCGACCGAAATTTTGTCTTGGCATTAAAGTCAAGGCATATCCACTAATGATGAATTGACCATCCTAGGTAGTCTCTAGGCATGTCACTATTTCAACCACCCATTTCCTCTTCGACAACTCAGACATCCCACACGACAAGGGTGGGGTGGCATACCCGACGTTCCCCCCATCACTGAGAAGTTCAAGGTGCCATTACTCTTTGTAACTAATCTCTTTTTTCTCATTTTTATTTCATCATTTCTCTATTTACCCTCGCGTCCAACCCTTTCATTCGACTTTGTTACGATACTCAGTTCTCTGATGGCCTTCGTGTCTGTTACGATGTTTGTCTTTTTCATGGCATTCATCTCTGTGAAGGATCTCAACAAGAACGATGAGTACTCTATACCCTCCTTCATCAGTTTTTAAAGGGGTTATTATATTGTTTAGGGTCTCTGCCTTATGGTGTTTCTATTCCCATTAGTTTTATTTGCAAATACAATATGCATCCTGTGGGATTATCTCCTCCATCTAAAATAACTTAGCGTTCTCTATGGAATACTTCCTCTGCCTTGGTATCGTGTTTCTATGTGGCATAAGTATTGGTAATATGTACTGCATTCTCTATGGAATACCTCCCATATATGTATTTTTATTCTCTGTAGCATAGTTTTTGTGACATATACTACAATCTCTATGGAATACCTCACATAGATGTATCATTCTTATCTGTAGCATAGTTTTGTTAACACATATTTCCTTCTATGTGAATATTTCCCATATATGCATTGTGCTTATTTGTAGTATAGTTTTGGTAACATATATTTCCTTCTTTTTTATTACCTCATCTGTATGTTTAGTCGTCCTTCTCTATGACATAATTTTTTGGTAACATATACTTCATTTCTCTATGGAATACTTCCCCATACATGTATTGTTCTATTTGTAGCATAGTTTTTGTAACATATATATTGTGTTCTTTGTGGATTTGTTTCTGTGTATAGCCTAAAGTATCTGTGGGTCAAATACTTCCTCGTATATGTATCGTGATTTATGTTATGTCAAAACATATGTTTCCCTTAATGATTATAACACTGTTTTTTCATCTATAAATATATTCTCTATATTTAGATATTTAAGATTTCTTTAGAGAAAATGTACAAGGACACTGTAACGATAGAGATTTTATTTGTCATCATTATTTTCTTTAAATTTCTTATGTAAAAGTTTATATATCGATACGAGAATTAATGAATGGCCCCTTATTCTTTGTGAGAGTACCCATCAACTGGTTACAGATCCACTCCTCCTCCTCCTGGATCATGTATGAATTTCCTCATAAGGAGCAAAGACGATTTGATTTCATCATGGCCAAAGATAAGTTATGTCCTTGATTTATTTTTATTTAATTTCATAAGAATTTAATTGCTAGCGAAGTTACCAAACCCTCACTTTAATTCTCTTGCAGGTTGGGACGATCGGTGCACTCGGGTGAAGGAAGCATTTTACCATAGAAGGTATTTGAGTTCCATATCCTTATTTTACCGAAATATGCGCGTCTTTAGAGCTCTATTTACAGTACAAGAGGTTGTGGATTTTGTTTTGGTCTATAATGCTAAAAATGTAATGTTTGAACAATGATCGATTTTATACAATGGTTACTTTTGAAAAACTTTGAAGTCTACTGCATCACTATCTTCCTATGGGAATAAAAAATGTATTTGGACTGTTATTCTTTCTATCTATTCTCTGTATTGTTTGTCTATGCACATATTTGAATAGAAATTCAAAAATATATTTAAAGATATGTGTACAACCATCATATTTTAAATAAATAATATTTCTAGTATCATTTAACTATGATAAGCCATAGTATAACATGGTTATATAGTCCCTTAAGAACTAACTTCATTTATGTATACACAGTTAACATATTCCTAACAAATAAAATAACCATAATATAATATTGACAAAGGAATACAAGCTGAGATACATATATGAAAAATGATGTTGGAACACAAATGGAAAAACCATGTTCCACTCAACCATAGAACATAACAACCGAGATCACTTGTCCTGCTCACCCCCTAGCCTAACCATGAGTCCATAAGGGAAAAATGAATGATCCTCCTTATCTATAGTCACCATCCACAGATCAAAAAATACTTCTCCTCACACTAGCAATGTTCATAACAACAAACAATTTTCCATTTCCAACATACTAAGGAGTGTCGTGCCTCCCAAATATTTTGTAAATATATACATTCTTGTGCCTAGATCTTCCATTCCCTCCTTGGGTAAATTCACATCTTTACAAATCCCTGATTTTTGGGTGTTGCTAGTGGTCAAATTCCAATTCTTCCACTTGTAAAAATCATCATTGAGGTAGCTCAAACCTGTTCCCCACTCATGGAGTCATGGTCAACTATTTTTGACCTAGTTGTTCCACTTGTCTTCCAACATTAAATTTATTAAAACAATTGTCTCATACATGTGTCCAATAAAGGAGGATAGCTGGGAAAGTGAAATATTTTTCCAACAATAATTAATTACATAAACCAAAATTCCAAATTCGGATTTGTCATAATTGGCAAATAATTTCCAAATTCGAATTTTTCAAAAACGAAAATTTATTTTCAAAATTCCACATATAATTTAATTGTCTAAAATTTGAGGATATTACATCCTCTCTCCCTTGAGTACAACACTGTCCATATATAACATACCTCTCTTGAGAACACCAGATGTGACTTATTCTTGTGGACACTTGCGTGCAAGTGATCTGGTTCACTATATGATTGACTGATTCGATTATGGAGCATGATGATGTTTGTGGATTTGATGATATGTTATTTTATGATATTTAT
>JZKD02S1723255.1:225753-249869 GCA_000966675.3 Picea glauca
TAATCAAGAAGGAAGAGGAGGGTTCATAGGCCGTGAAAGAGGAGGATTTGGTAGAGGTAGAGGACCTATTATATTTTATAATTTTAATCTTCCTAGACATTTAGCGTGAGACTTCTTGAATCCCTGCATGAAATTTACATATTGCAAACAAATATACCATGCGATGTAGGATTGTCTACAATTGATTGCGAAATGACAAGAAATGAGGAACAAAAATGTACAAATGAACATAATAGAGACACGCGATGAACAACCTAAGATAGAAACAATTACACATGGAGGAGCCAAAACTGGCGTTGATGCGACAGATAAAGGAAATAGGATCCACCAGTGGATAAGGAAAGCAACATAGCATGAACTGTTATTTGATCACATAAATGAGAAAGATATGTGTATTCAATCAAGGAAGGAGGTAATAGGATAAAATTGGATAATATCGACTTCAACCACACCACCTTTGCATGACATATATCTAGTGTAGGATATTCCACCAATCTACGCCCATTCATAAAGGAAAGTTGAAAAGGTAAGCACTTTGAATAATTGTTTGAAAATTTGTTTAGAGTTAATGAAAGATAATTCTTCTTTGAATATGCTCCATGAAATTATTGATCATTGTTCCCAAGAGAAAGGTATACCTTTCACACATCGAGCAATTAACTATGTGCATCGAAAGAAGAAAAAGAATAGGGAGTTTCGACTCAATGTGCATATAGGAAACTATGACATGGACATCATTATTTTGGATCTAGGTTCCGATGTGAATGTCATCCTAAGGCATAATTTAGAGATGATTCACTAGACAAAATCAATTTGGTCACTTATCAAGTTGAGACTAGTGAACCAACATAATATTGTTCCAATTGGACGACTGATAGGGGTAAGTGTTAGAATTTAAGAGTGCTCAGCATGAACAATTTTCAAGTGATTGAGATAGTGTATGGAAGCATCCCTTACCCAAAACTCCTTGGACTTGATTGGGCCTTTAAAAACTAGAATATCATTGATATGAAGAAGATATGGATGATATTTGAGGTAGAATACTTCAAGGCTACTACGTCATTAGATCCTACTGAAGGAAGAATATATGTACAACTAGTGAAGGGAAAAGGGATAGACAACCTATATAACATGACCGCCTAGATGGATGATTATGTGAATCCTATAGCTCATGGTGTCCTTAGTTGGAGAATTATTAGTTCATGGACGTTATATTGGGAATATGCTTTGGACAATTTGTAGAAGATATTACGATGCAACCCCCCACCTCCCTCATAGGGATACACGACCTATAGATCAAAGGATCTATGATTATTGAGTCAAGTGACTCTTTGAAACCTCAACGGTCTTGTTCTGTGACTACACACAGGGCCTTTCAATTTTCTTGTGCATGTTTAATGACACCCATGACCTTCCCTTTCACTTTCCTACTAAATCTCAGAGTGTTGGGCATTAGCTCCTTTTCAGATAAGCCCTCTTGTGATATGACCTTGGGAGATGACCATGTGATTATGGGCACGAACACAAGTGGTTTGAAGTTAAACTAATTTTGGTCTCGCAATGCTCCTCTAGTCTCCATGTTTCCTCTTGATGAAACCATAGTTTGGATTGCAGCCTGCCCTCAATATTTTAAACTCCGCGCAAATCCTGTCTCCGCAATGCTACGGGATCATTGATCTCATTATCTTGATGATACTGTCTAAACTGATGGTTCAGATCCACGTCTTCCAAATCCATGGTCCAAATTTGTCCCTTCGAGTTCAATGGATGTGATCTCTTCACAATTCCAGACTTCGGAGTTTTGAACTCTCAAAACCAATTCTCTTTCGTACTCCAATCCCCCAGAGCTGATGACCTGTGGACACCTATATTGTGAAATCAACGTTGTTGATCACTTCACAACTCCGGGAAATTAATTTCTCAAACTTCAACCCTTTCCTTATTTGACTCTAATCCACTAGCAGGTGTCCTCCTCGGATCAATGGTTGTGATCCCTTCACGTACCTGGACTTCGAACTTTTCAACTCTCAACTTTTCTCTCCCCATGAAGTATGTATATTTCAGTCGCGTGTCCTCTTGATATAACGATCAAGGATTAATTTGGTACTTCACCAGGAGTGCATGGGTCTATGCCACATATCTCCTAGATACGGCAGCTCTGAATCACTTCGGGTCTTTCGAGTTCGACAGTCTCATTTCTCAACTGAAAATCCACAACAACTTTACCCACAGTTCACGATATGTTAACAAGTTTACACTTATAGATTGATGAATATCAATTCTTTGGCTCTTCGGGATTTGGGTGCTTCAACACTTTGACCTTTGCCTCCCTCTAGATATTTTGACCTGTCGACATGTGTCCTCTTAGATCGAACGGTCCACATTCACTATGGCCCTTTGTCTCTCCATGCTTTAGAAATCTCAAGATTCAAACTTTCCTTCTCTTGAACTCATGATAAGAACATGTGTTTCCTCTTAAGAGGTCACAGGTTCAAGTCCAGAGAGAGGTAGGGTACGTATACCTTTGTAGACTTTACCAGTCAAATCGTTGGGCGAAGGGCGGTCCCTTGTCACACAAACAAGGGGGTCTCATACACCAATTTGGTGTGTTGGCTTGGTCGTGACCTTAAAAATAGATTATTATTATTATTATTATTATTATCTGATGGCTGAGATCCACTCTGGTGATTCGCCACTTGAAGTTTACCTTGAACAATCTGATGGCACAGATCTATTCCTGCGATCAAATGACTGAGATTCTACTTTGATTTTATGGCTCTTTAGGTTTCAAAAATCTCAGTTCTCAACCCTTGGTGAATTCTCCTTCCCGAGTGTGGGAAGTGATAATACTCTTGCACCTTAATTTGATCAGATGGTTTTTGATTTGTTGCACTGCGATCCAACGACCACTGTCGCTCCTCCTCCTGAGCTTCTGATCTCTCTCTGACTTAGAATATTTTCTAAGTGTTCAAAGGTTTTGAACCTTTTCTCCTCCTACGATTCTAACTCTTCGACCTAGTCAACACTTGTTAAAGTTCTATCCCTTTTGGGCTTTATCCTCAAATAGATTTTGATTTCCCACACACACCTTGCATTCTTGGGATTTTGATAACTCAGATCAAAGGATTTCTTGAAAGTAAATTCTTCTTGCCCACGTGGCGTTCCTCTATTTTAGGTTCTTTGATCTTGTGCACACCTTTCACCTAATCTAAGTTTCCTTGGTTCTCTCTGAACTCCTTCAAGTCACTCTGTGACTCAATCGATGCACTCCTTGCGTTCAAGATGGACAACTTGCATACGAGTTTCAGAAGAGAAACAATTGAAGCTTATCCAGTTTCGTTATGAACTCATACAGTCAACCTCTTGAACAATCATACATGAACGAAAATGAAAATAACCATACACATAGAATATCACATTCATTCAATCACACGTTAAATGAACATAGTTCGAGTATTTGGGAAAATTTCGTTTGTTCTATTCATTCATGAAAAAACATTACAAAGTGTTTCTTCTACTCTACTTTGTTCTACTGATCTCTTTGATCTCTATATCATTCTTTGTTTACTCTCATGATACTCACCATCCACTTTTATAATGCAATAACAACAACAATCTCAGGATCGGCTCCACAATCTCTCTTCATCCTGTCTGTAACCTATCCTATCAAACTCTTAGCAGTTACTTACTCTGTCCTATTACAATAACTACCAGTTATTTCCAGATAAAAGTCGACACTCCAGATCTGCAATCTCTTACAGTCCTTCAGGACTTTAGAAACAAGTTAAATTTTTTAAATGTTGTCTACAAAATATCTCAGCAACCTGATTTAATTCTGAGTTAATTTCTGATCTGAAACTCTATCATGCTGAGATGTCGTTTATTTTTCCTCCATGCTTGCATCTTTTGATTTTAAGACAATGCTCCTCCATTATACTCCTCTGGTTAAAATTTCCATGGAATCTTGTCCATGAGCTCTTGCATTGTTTTTCCATGCTTCAAAATATCAGGTTCTATGACCCAACTTGCATCTTCCATTGGATGATCTTTCCACTTCACTAAGTACTCAGGATATCTCTTTCTCCTGGTCTTCTTTCCATCTCTTTGTTCAATGATTTTATCCATCTAGGGTTTTTTTGTTGTGGGCAATTGTTATTCCTGCTAAATTTCTTTCTGATCATCTAATTCTCCCACCTCATCTCTCCTGTAAGGATACAAGTATGCAACATTGAATATCGACGATATGCCAACATTTTCTGTGATTTTTCTAAGAATCCTACATGATCCTATATTCTTCATATTCAAACTGTTATACATTCCCCTTTGGAATATTTCTTTTCTCAAATAAGATAGAACTTCATCTCCAACTTTGAATTGAACTTCTCTCCTCTTTTGATCAACTCTACTCTTGTATTTATGGTTGTTGTTATGTAGCTATTCTCTGACTCTCTCATGGAGTTTTTTCATTTCTGTTACAAAATCCCCTTCTCCTGCACTTCTAAATTCATCTTGATTCACATATCTCAACTCTTTAATCCCTCTTGGATGTATACCATACACAATTTCAAATGTACTTTTCCCTATGCTCATGTTCACTAAATAGTTGAATGCAAATTTTGTTTGTGCCAGAATCTAATCCCATTGACGACCTTGCTCAATGACCAAACTTATCAACAAGTTTCCCTAAATCATGCTTACTACTTCAGTCTATCCATTTATCTGAGGGTGATATGCTGAACTAAAGGAAAAAAATTTCCACATCCTCTTCCATAGAGTCCTCCAAAAGTTTCCTACAAATTTGGTGTCCCTATCTGAGACTATGCTCCTCGGAAATCCATGTAGTCTCACTAATTTTATGAAAAGAATTTGGCTATGTGTGTAGCATCGTTTGTCTTCTGGCATGGTATGAAATGTGCCATTTTTGAAAATTTGTCCACCACAACAAATATGGAATAGCTCCCTTTTTGAGTTCTAGGAAATCCAAAAACAAAATCCATATTGATTGCATCCCACGTCCTTTCTGGAATCGGTAATGGCTGATACAAACCAGTGTTATGTTGTCTTGTTTTTGCATATTGACAGATTATGCATTTGTTCACAAACCTTTTCAATTCTTCCCTCATGATGAACAAATAATATGAATTTCTCAGCTATGCAAATATCTTATTGTGACCAAAATGTCTAGCTAATCTTCCGTTGTGTTTCTCTTTAAGCAAGTTATCTCTCATTGAGAATTTCGGTATGCACAATTGTCTTTCTTTGAATAATAATCCATCCTGGATCAAATATTCAGTCCATCCTAACAAAGGATTCTTGCATGCCTCATAAGCTTCCTTAAAATCTACATCTTCTCGGTACATATCCTTGAGGTTTTCAAATGATAAGGTGTCCACATGGTATTCCTGTAAAATTAAACTCCTCCTACTCAAAGAATATGCAACTTTGTTAGTAGTTCCAACAATATGTTTAATAACAAAAGTCAAATTTTGCATAAATTCTACCCATTTTTCATGTTTCTAATTCAACTTTTCTTGCGTAGTAATAAATTGCAAAGCTTGATTGTCATTGTACAAGACAAATACTTTAGGAATTAGACAATGTCTTCACTTGTTCAAAGCTTGAATCACTACATAAAATTATTTTTCATATGTGGTATACTTATGTTTGGCATCATTCAGTTTCTCACTGAACTAAGAAATTGACCTATTGTCCTAACTCAAGATTGCTCCAATAGCTAATCCACTTGCACCACATCTCACTTGAAATGTTTTTCCAAAATCTGGTAAGACTATAATTGGTTGTTCTGTGATTTTCTCCTTCAACATTTTCAAACTTTTCTCAGCTTCCTCTGCCCAACTAAAGGACTTGTGCTTCTTCTTCACGGTGTCTAGCATGGGCGCATATATACCATTGAAATTTCTGATAAACTTTCTATAAAAGATTGCTAACCCATGAAAGATTCTTACCTCGATTATGTTGCTTGGCGAGGGACATTCTTTGATTTCTCTCACCTTTTCTGGATCCATATTCAATTAATTTGAAGAGTTATTCCTTCATAAAAGAACTTTTCTTCAGATTTATCAGCAATTTCTCTTGTTGCAAATTTTCCATCACTGATGTCAGATGTCTTAAGTGTTCTCTCTTTGTCTTATTGAATATTAGTATGTCATCTAGATATACTATGACACATTTTCCTATGAAGTATGTCATCACTTCATTCATCAATCTCATAAATGTGCTCGACGCATTCATCCACCCAAACGACATGACCAACCATTCAAATAATCCTTCATTTGTCTTGAATGTCATTTTTCATTCATCTCCCTCTCTCATCCTTATTTGATGATATCCACTCTTCAAGTCTATCTTGGAGAAATAACTCGCTCCACTGAAACAGTCCATCAAGTCATCCATCCTCGGTAAAGGAAATATGTACCTAATGGTTATCTTGTTGATGGCTTTGGAATATGTACACATTCTCCATCCTCCATCCTTATTTGGACTTAACACAGTTGGTACTGCACATGGGCTTAGGGTTTCCCTAACTAAACCTTTATCCAACAATTCTTGGAATTTATTTTTGACTTCCTCATTCTCTCTAGGTGTGAACCTATCAGCTTCTTTGTTCATTAAACTAGATCCTCGAATAAGGTCAATATGATGGCTTATACTCCTAATGGGTGGAAATGAGTGAGGTAACTCATCCACTGCTATGTCAGAAAAGTTTTCTAACAGTTCCCAGATTTCTTCAAGAAAATATTCCATAGAAGTATTCGTAAGGGTAACTCTAGGCTTCCTCACTACAAAAAAGTGTATTTTTTTCTCCTTCTTGACTTCATTCAAGAGTTCCTCCCCACTCATGAGAAGTATACTTGAACTAGCTTCCTTCTTTTTCTCTTTGTATTATATTGGTAACAACATATGTGTCCTACCATTCTTTTCTAAGGTATAGGTATTCTTTCTTCCATCATGAATAACTTTTTTGTCAAACTGCCATGGTCTCCCCAATAAACTATGGCATACATCCATAGGAATTACATCACATAATATTTCATCCCTATAACCTCCTATTTTAAATTCAACTTCGCATTGTTGACTTACCATTATTTGATGTCCTTTCTGCAACCATGATACCTTGTATGGGTTTGGATGTGCAGTTGTATTTAACTCCATCTTCTCCACCATCTTTGTGGATACTAGATTTTCAGTGCTCCCATTGTCTATGATCACCTTGCAAACCATGTCTTTCTCCTTGCAAGCAGTTTTGAATAGAATTGTTCACTGAACTGGTTCTTCTAACTCCTTCTCTAGTTTAATAAGAATTTTCCTCATCATGAGGTTCTTTCCTCCTTCTGTTGCTTCTACTTCCACATGATTTTGTGCTTCAACAACATGTGCTTCACCTCCTCCTTCGTTATTTCTCTTGGGACATTCCTAAGACTTGTGCCCTAATTTTCCATAGGTATAACATCAAATTAATAAATTTTGGGATATGCCTCCACTCAGTGCCAGAGTTCACTTTTTGAGGCACGCTTGAACCGGTGCCGAATTTTACCGTGTGAAGAAAGTTTTTGAAATTGTAAACAGAGCAGGAGTTTCCACTTCATCTCTGGAATGCGACTGAACTTAGATAGTGTAGGAGGAATCTTAGAGTAGGAAAGTAGCCAAGGGAAACCCTAGAAACATCTTTGAGTTATGTAGAAGTGGACACACTTAGTTAGGGAGAACGGGGGATACAAAGAAAAATTAGATGTAAGAGAGAACTGAGAGTAGCAAGAGATCTCAATATTTTGAGTTACTGTAATTTTGAATGTAATCTGTAGCCATTGGGTACTTTTGAATAGAACATAATGGAAAATTGATCCAAATGTGTTGTGCTTGGGATATGTGTATTTTCCTATTATTTTTTGTTTTGTAAACAAGTGAATGGAACTGTTAGTTGTTCTCAGTTTCAATCATTTCCCTTCGTTAGAAGCTCTGCAAGGTGTGCATCGAGCCAGAGAGAAACATGGTGGAATTGTTTTCTCTTCATTAGGAGATCTACACTGTGTATCTGAGTTGTCGAACTCCTTCAGACACAAGGAGTGTGCGGGAGTCGGAGTCTGAACTAGACAAAGTTAAGGAGGGATAACACTTTGGAAGTGTTGTCAGGATCCAGGGACCCATTCCTTGGGAGGAGTGAAGACTGAGTCTTCATAGACACAGAAAATATTCTAATTTGAAATCAAGTAAAAGCTCAGGAAGAAGAACACCATCAAGTGTTGGATCGCGACGCAAATCCCTGCAGACCGTCAGATTGAAGGGAGGAGCGCAGGATTTAACCCTACATAGATCCAAGAGGAGAATTCAGAGAACCAAAAAGATGGTGGAGAATCCATAAGGAGGAACACCGAAACCCCATAGGCCATTGGATCAGGTGGAGCTGCGAGGAGGTTAGCGGAGAGAGTTTCTCGACAGTCATTTCAGGATTTCAGGGATCATGAGTTGAAAAGGCAGGGGATCTTGTCCTTCAGGATCCCAAATCGCGAAATCGTGAAATCATGAATCGACCAGGACCATTGATCACATGGTATTTTGGCATTTCGACTTTTCAGCAACCAGAGACTCCAAGGAGTAGGGATACTCTTTGTATCCAGATTTCGCGAAACGCGAAATCCCGAAATCAAGAGGTACCGGGCATTTCGGCTCTTTGACGACCGAAGGTTCTAAGGAGCAAGGATATCCCTTGCATCCAGATTTCACGAAACACAAAATATCGAAAAGAAATAGGCGTTGGGTCATTTCAGATTTTCAGTGACTGGAAACTCCAAGGAGCAAGAACACTCCTTGCATCTTGATTTCATGAAACGCGAAATCGCAAAGGAGTGAGCGCCGGACCATTTCGACATTTCGGCTACTGAGGGTTTGAGAGACCAGAAGACGAGACACTTGACTCGGGAAGTCTCAGTCCCCGATAGGTGCCTTTTCATCTTGGCACTTGGTCATAGCCCTTGGTCACGCACTGTGGGGATGCACGTTTGGCGCCCGAAAAGGCCAAATGAGCATTCGCAAGGGACCTGTGTAATTGTCCTAAGGATTCCAGTTTGGAACCAGAAAGAGCCATTTCGGCTCCAAAATTAGAAGATCCTGACTGGGAGGTCGCGTAGACCTTAGGAGGGATAGGGGGTCTGCATCAGGTGGTATCAAAGATCATTTTTCATCTATAGATTTCAGGAAAAGGAGGAAAAAGAAGGAGACAGAAAAATCAGATCTTTTCTTTGTGTGTGACAGACAGTCAGCACAATGCCACCAAGAAGACAAGATCCGCCTTTAGCCAACCATGCTATAGAAAGGGTGATGTGAGAGTTTCACGCCCGAATGGAAGAAATGGAAGCATCAAAGAGAAGAACACCTGGCATTAGGGATGTCAGTGATGCAAAAAGTGAATAGGTTGAGGTTGAAGAAGCTGCAGGAGAGGATGTCGTAGAAGAACATTTGTTGAGATCAGTTGCCAGATTGGGAGGCTGAGCTAAGATAGAGGTCCCCATGTATGAGGGAAATCTGGATGCTGAAGAACTGTTGGATTGGATAAGGTCCATGGACAAACACTTCGACTATGAAGATGTCGATGAGGAAAAGAAGGTGAAGCAGGAAGTCACCAAGCTAAAAGGGCATGCAACACTATGGTCGGACGAACTACAAGATGAGAGGAGAATTAAAGTAAAACAGAGGATTAAGAGTTGGGATAGGATGGTAGCCAAACTGAAGGCTAAGTTCATACCCAAAGACTACCAGATCAATCTGTTCAGGAAGCTATAGAACCTGAGACGGAAAGGGATGACAGTCAAGGAGTACATTGAGGAGTTCTACTGGATGAACATCAGAACTGGACAAAGGGAGAGAGATGAAGAAAAAGTCTCCAGATACATAAATGGCTTGAGATATGAAGTCCAGGACGAGTTGAGCATGATGTCAGTGAGGACTGTGGAAGATGCTTATCAATATGTGCTAAAGGTAGAGGAGAAGCTGGCCAGAAAACAAAACCAGTGAGGAAGAGGTAAAGGCTCGATTCCAAGAAAAAGCAAGGGATTTAATCGTGACAGAGAACATCAGTCTAAGGACGAGGTTGAAAAACCACCCAATCACTTGGAACGAGGAGTAATTTCATGAGGGAGAAAGAATGGTGGAAGAAAATCTTCTAGAGGAAGAGGCAGAGGAGGAATAAGGTGCTATAACTGTGGAAAAATAGGGCACATGTCTTGGGAATGTCCTGAGAAGAAGAAGGAAGGAGGATCCTTGAGGAGGAACACTGAAACCCCGTAGGCCATTGGAGCAGGTGGAGCTACGAGCAGGTTAGCGGTGAGAGTTTCTGGACTGTCGTTTCAGGATTTTGGGGACCGTGAGTTGAACAATTAGGGGATCTTGTCCTTCAGGATCCCGAATCGCAAAATCACGAATCGACCAGGACCATCGATCACAGGGATTGTCGTGAGCCGTCGATCAGGGGTCGGGTTATTTTGAATTTCATCTTTTTGGCAACCGGGGACTCGAAGGAGCATAGACATCCCCTTGCATCTTGATTTCGCGAAACGAGAAATCTCAAAAAGGAATAGTTGCTGGGTCATTTCATCTTTTCAGCGACCGAAAACTCCAAGGGTTAGGAACACTCCTTGAATATTGATTTCGCGAAAGACAAAATCCTGAAAAGGAATAGGCTCCAGGTCATTTCGGATTTTCGACAACCGGAGACTCCAAGGAGTAGGGATACTCTTTGTATCCTGATTTCGTGAAACACGAAATCCCAAAATCAAGAGGTGTCAGGCATTTTGGCTCTTTGGTGACCGAAGGTTCTAAGGAACAAGGATATCACTTGCATCCATATTTCGTGAAACATGAAATCCCTAAGGAGCGAGCGCCGGACCATTTCGGCATTTCAGCTCCAGGGGTTCGAGATACCAAAAGATAGGACACTTGACTCGGGAATTCTCGGTCCCCGATAAGCGCCTTTTTCGTCTTGGCACTTGGTCATAGCCCTTGGTCACACACTGTGGGGATGCACATTTGGTGCCCGAAAAATCCCACTGAGCATCCGTAAGGGACCTGTGTAATTTTCCGAAGGATTCCATTTTAGAACCAAAAAGAGTCGTTTCAGCTCTAGAATTAGAAGATCCTGACCGAGAGGTCCCGTAGCCCTTAGGAGGGATAGGGGGTCTGCATCAGTACCCCTTTAATGATTACATGTTGATAAATGGTTGATTGAGGATGAAAAATTGTTGTGTATTGTTGGCGTTGTGAACTGGTGCTTGGCGTTGCAAACTATTAAATGTGCATGCATTTCTAACCCTATTCACCATTAAAACCCACTATCTAGTGTTTTAAACTCTGGTCATTGATCAATATTGTTATCTCAAGATCATCCTACAACTTATTTTTGCAAACAAGTTATATTTCACACTGATAAGTCTGCACTGCAATTTTTTTTTTATAACATTGCAACACCAATTGTGTGTTGGAGACTGGTATTGTGAATCCTCTATATTTTGGTTGACCGAACCTTTGTCAAATTTGAAATCTATCTAAGGCCCAATTTTTAACAATTTTCTATAGGATCCCTCTTAGATATGAAAAATATTGTTAGTCCTTCATAAATCCTTTTTAAATTACACCACCAATTGCACATTGTGAACTGGTGTTGGTGCTACAAACCCTATGTTTTTACATATTTGTCTCTTTTTCTTGTCTGCATTTCCACTCAGATTGAATTGATGTCCCTCTATCACTCCGACTTGCAATTCTCCCCACTCCATACCATTATTGTGTATAAGTTTTCAAGCAAGTGAACTATCAGTATATCATCTCTGCAATCAAAACCTAAAAAACATTGTTTTACTATATATTTCACATAGCATTGTCAGAACAGGTTACAAGAGGTTTTTAAGATATAAAGCATGGAAAGTTACCAAATCAAGAAAATCCACAAGGGGGGAGAGATTGTGAGAACATAACCATATGATATGAAAATCATCAACTATGAACTGTTTTTCAAGAGATCCTTTCAGAGGGTGGGTTGCCTTGAATTTTTTCATAGAATACAAAGAGTGCATACTGAAGTGGCCAAGCACTTTGCACTTAATTTCAAAGGAACAAAGACTAAGGTGGGTATGGTGGATTTTGAAGTCTATGAGAATTCCCTTTTTGTAGCTACAAATATACTTGATCATGGTGAGAAGTGGTTTAAAACCATGACTCTAAGCTCTTCTTTTTCCATGGAATTATTTAAAGCTGAGTATCAAGGAGATAACTTGTCTAAAGGACTTCCCAGTAGCCACATTATATAATATGTTGAAAATATGCTCAGGGTCATCCAAAGGTACTTTACATGTGAAGGGAGGAGAAATATGGTATACCAATACCATATTATATTATTTCTACACTTCGCTGGGAAAGAATACATGAACCTTCCCTTTTACCTCTTTAGGAGGATTGGAAATATGTTAGATAGATTCGAGGCAAAGTCCAAGCAGGTAGACACTATTGTTTTTCACTCTGGTTTGATCAATATGTTAGTGTTGGATGAGTTGAAGAAGACTAACACTGACTATTAATATTTCCTAGATACATCATACTTTCTGTTAGATATTGATCCTACACCAGATTCCAAAATACAAACTCCTACCCCTATTGAGAAGTTTGTGCAGGTATATTCAAGAAAGAAGAGGAGAATGACTATGAGTCATAATTCTTTTCTAGTTATTGATAAAGAAAAAGAAGTTGGTACCTCACAACTTCCTGATAGATAAATTTCACCCATGGTAGAACCAATGCCTATGGAAATACCATCAAGGAAAATTGGTAAGTTGAAAGGAAATAAAATTATTTCCATCCCACCAGTTGTTGCAAAAAAATTCAAATATAGAAGACCTTTTACTAGATCAACAACCAAATAGCATGCTCCTTTAAAGGATGGTACAAAAGAGACTTCATCTCAACAAAAGGAAAAATTTCATATTCCCAAGAATCCCATGGAGGTTATTTATATCAACACTCCTCCTCATGAAAGTAACCGTACTTTCAAAAGATTCGGGAGGCAACTTAAGGATGTAAAATCTAAAATTGACAAGTTGAAAAGGGAATACTTGGATTCTAGAATTAAGATCTAAGAGGTGTTAGATATATACGAAGAGACCATTGATGTATCCAGGTTCATGGATTATAGGTCTTTTCCCTTTCACATGAAACTCAAGAATGTATATAGGGAGAGAATATCTTGCCAAGTTGAGATCAAAAAATTAAAAGCAGAGTTACATCCTTTTAGAGAAGAAGTGGTAGAAATGAATTTAGACATGATAGCTAAGGTGGATACTAGAAGGAGCACCATAACCAAATATGAATACAATATGACCTTCCACATCAGCATCATTTTTGTCATTGTTTTGTATGCAGTTACAACATTAAGTGGTGATTTTGGATTTTGAGTTAAACATAGCATCTTTATATTTTCTCCAAAGTTATTTCAGGTTGTAAGGAGTTGAAACATATTTTGGAAGGTATAACCTACTTATGGTACAAGTTTTAAAGGGTCATTATCTTTTTGTATGAAAGCATGCTGCTACAGGAAAGTTCACAGCAGTTGTACTCACTGGTGTTGTGAACTAGGCATTTTAGGATAGTTTGCAGGACTGGCACTGTGAACTTAGATTATGAATATTTTGAAGGAAATATGGATTTCCAAATGTCAAGATGATATTTTACTTGCATTCATAGGATCAATTTCATTTTATAAGGCCACCTACCTCAAGGATCTGCATGAAGTAAAGAAACATCACCAATTATTAAAGACTTGTTCAATATTTTGCCAACGCTTTCCTACAAAATAACAACTTGTTATTTTCTTGTTGTATGCATCTTGCCATGATTCCCTTAGGCATGTAAATCTATGAGGAAGTTAAGGATAAAATCGTACATGGTTATTTTCATGTTTTGGTTATTTAATATGGATTGGAAATGAAGATTAGGTTTGAATGGTTGCACAAAAAGCTCTTATTTTTAGTCTAGTATTTTAACAAAAATTTTCCTGATGTATGGACTAGAATTAATAATCTTTTAATAGTGAAAAAACATTTATTTCCTACTTTTATCTCTATTTTGTCTCACATTAGTATTAATGTATGGTGAAGGATTCATCATGATGCTTGTTTCCTTATTGCAATAAATGCTTTATTGTGGTATTCCATGCAAGTTTATCAAAGTGATTTCCTCTTTGGATTAAGAAGTTCTAATTCAAATCAGTTTTTCTTCCATATGTATTCCAGAAGTACATGACGTGATATGATATACATATTTCACTCTTGTTTCTAAGTATTATATCTTCCATTTATATCTTTAACCATTGATTTGAAGCCATTCAAATCCTTGCTTGTTGGTGTGTATTTCATGGAGGGTTGTATGCTTGACATTACAAAATGAGTTTCACATCCATTTGCCACACTTTTAAAAAAACTATATTAACATTCTAATTGGTATTATGATTAAATCTATGATAGTCTAGGTGTGACTTCTAGTGCTAACATTTTTGGCATCATTGCTGGGGAACAAATTGAAGATATTTCCCTGGGTTGTACGACAAAGAAACTATTTATTTTGTTGGTATACAAAAATTAGTAAACATAAATACTGCATAGTCCACATGGAGACTCCAAATTTCATGGGTGGATCCCAAGATTAGGAACATGAGTTCTAACGCACAGTCACCTCTAGCTACACCTAAACCTGATCCATAAAAAATCATAAAGAAGGGAAAAGCTTTGCAAGGAGCCTCCTCTTCTAAATTTTTATGTATTTATGGAGACCTACCTGACTCTATTTTCCATACACAGTTTTTTTTTTCTCATGTTTCTCATTTACCTATTACTGAAACTCCTAAAAAATCAGAACTAGGAGATTTTCTTGTAGAATACTCAACTTTTTCCCCTTCTTTGAAAGAAGAAAACTTGGAAAATTTTGATTTTCTTGCATCTATTGAAATTGTAAAGTGGTTTAGACTTGAAATTTTGGAATATTTCCCTCTCTTAGGTTCTCCTTCTCCCCATTCTTTTAAATTTCCTATAACTAAAGAAGAAGGAAGCTCAATTTTTGTTGACATTCCCCTATCTTCATTCATGTCCCAACCACATTTTGTGAAACCTGAATCTTCTCCACCTTATACTCCTTATTTTTCAAAACCACCTATTATACATATTGCATCTTTACATGTCAAATCACCTTATACTTATCCTAAAAGAAAAATTCCTCATTTTCCAAATCGAATGGCAAGGATTAATTGTAACGACCTCCTATTTACGACAACAACTCTGAGAACAGGTGCAATTTTTTTTTATGTTTAAGGTGTGTGCACGTGTGTAGAAGTAACAACACACTTGACTCTACGTCGCCACTCGAGAACCAACAAGATGCAACCACGATGTTCAGCACAAGAAGATTGAAGGCACACAACGAATAACTGCAACAATATACGACCATAGGCATAAGGCGCACAACACAAACATTAAGACATATTGGGGTGCACAGTAAGAACACAGAGGGAAGAATCCATGGTGTTAGGGTTACTATTTCTGCATAGGAAAGCAGGGCATTTAGTCTTATGTCTTCTCGAAAGAAGATTAGACAGGCTCCTGGCCGACTGCTCAGGAAAAAACTAGTAACCCGACCTAGAACAAGACGCAAGCAAGACGAAAAAACAGGATGACCCTGACATATCCCAGTGACAACAAGAAATAAACGCCCCTAGACATAAGGCGTACAACTAGCAGCTGTAAGAAGAAAATGACACCAGGTGTTAAGTACAGTACAGTTACAGATGGAAGAATCCAACAGAAGAGTTTACTATTTCTGCACATAAAAGTAGGGCTTTTAGTCTTATGTCTTCTCGAAAGAAGATTAGACAGGCTCCTGGCTGACTGCTCAGGCAGAAACTAGTAACCTCCGTCAGGTGTGTCACAAGAGTGGAAACCCTGCCTTTAAAGGGCCCGAGACTCTTGATACGACACTGGATTCTATACACGGAAATTAATGCACATGCTTATACACTGAGGCTACCTGGGGAGTCTACCTCCCACCTGACCAACAATCCTGACACACGGAAGGTTTAACAACCAAGCCCAACTTTATCTACAAGGAACAACACCCTCTATACAGTCTCATAAATTCTGTCGCACTTAAATCAAGGTTACTACACCGTAATGTTTATTAATAATGATAAAAGTTACAGACACTGCCCAGAATATTAAACACCTTTCATTTATCCCTCGTATCCCGACCATCCTTTTAAAATTTCAATACCTCTTATGGTACGACCACCAAAATTATAATGACCTTCCAAGATAAAACATTCAATTAAACAGGAGGAGCTCACAATGTGATTTCATCAATGATCATAAAGTTCAAATAATAATGCATTAAAATAACATCATAATTAGGTGACATCAGTTTGAAATTAACAATATACACCATAATTTAAGGTGGCAATCTATAAAATAATAAAATTTAAAATGACATTTAATTAAAAGGGAAACATTTGGAAATGACAACTATCAATATTACAATTGAATCCAATTAAAGGTAACAATTAATTAAATACATCAATATATAGAATTACATCATAAGTATAGGTGACATCAATTTGAAAATAACAATATACATCATAAATAAAAATGGCAATCTATAAATAATAAAATTTAAAATGACAATGACAACTATCCACATTACAATTGACAATAAATTAAGATAACAATCAATTAAAGATGTCAATATATGGAATTACCTCATAACTACATGTGACATCAATTTGAAATAACCACATCCATCATAATTAAAAATGGCAATCTATAAACAATAAAATTTTAAAATGACAACAATTTAAAAGGCAATATTCGGAATGACCACTGTCAATATTAAAAGACAATAATTAAAGATAACAATTAATGAACATGTCAATATATAGGCTCCATAGCATCATAATTACATATTATCGATGACTGTAACGTTTATTAAGCTCTGCTAATTAGTACTGACATCCTGGCAATATCTCAGGGTATCTCTGCAATAATTTATAACACCTTACCTCTAATTTTCTATCACACAAACATAAGTTGTACTAACACTCAATTCATTAAGCGGCAATAACAGTATTACCAACGATTTGACCTTACTTTTTATATTCTATTAATTGGCAACAGAATATACTAAATTAATTAATTTACGTCCCTGCAACCCACACGAGTATCCATTGTTATATTAACCGTTTGCATGCAATGGAATATATATTATTTGTCCAGTTTTATGAAGATCGGTTCAATAATAGAAATATCATAACTAAGACAACAACAACCGAACACCACTGTTAATGATAAAAACGCCCAATACACTGTTGCCCACTGTCAATGATAAAAATGCCCAATACACTATCTGCCCACTGCCAATAATAAAAACGCCCAATACACTACTGCGCACTGTCAATGATAAAAATGGCCAATATACTATCTGCCCACTGTCAACAATAAAAACGCCCAATACACTACTGCCCAACATATACAATGAATGCCATAAAGAAAAAAAAATGCCCAAGATATACAGCAAAACGCAGACCATTAACATTTAAAACGCAGATATACAACAAAACGCCCAAGATATAAAGCAAAACGCAGACCATTAACATTTAAAACGCAGATATACAACAAAACGCCCAAGATATACAACAAAACGCAGACCATTAACATTTAAAATGCAGATATACAGAAACGCCCAAGATATACAGCAAACACAGACCATGATAAAAAATGCCCAAATATATTCTAGTAAGACGCAGACCATTAAAACATTAAAATGCAGATCAAAAACGAATTGCCAGATCATTGCCAGATTATTTAAAACGCAGATCATAAACAAATTGCCAGATCATTTAAAACGCAGATCATAAACGAATTGCCCACTGTAATCAAAGAGAACGCCCAATAAATACAAAATCAAAAATTCCAGAAACCCAATTCATTAACGATTTAACCCAACAAAAATTTCAGAACTACGACGCAGTAGCCATTCCAAACGAAATTGTCGAACGAGTGTTTCAGCATGACAATACACAGTGAAATTTTTCGTAGGGGATGGAGAAGAAAAGATAAATTCAAGGCTGGAGGATTACTCAAGGTGACACAGTAAAATTTTGCAGCAACATTTAAAAACAACAATCCGCTGGATGTAAGCAATGAAAGAATGACCATTTAGCCCAACGATAACCAGCATCGATTGAAATTAAACATTCATCCATCTAGATTTCCATTACATAAGAAGATCTCATCATAACCCAATGCATTTTACTCTACTAAATGATGCACGTACCTTTTTCCTTGCGACCGCCTCGATCGATGTTCCGTGCTCCTTTCCGCTCCTGTTTTCCGACCATAGAAAGCTCATCGGTGCCTCCGAGCCAATCACTAGGGGTACTCTGCTTCCCCCTTAGCCCCCTGAGCCGCAAATTGGCCACACAAGTTCCCGAGATAAGACTAGCTTCTCAACTCGCCTCCAAGGCTCAACTACCACTCAAAAACAGCTGAGAATTTCCCAACTCCTCACAAGCAAACAGTCAAGCCACAATCCGGCAGCGTAACATTACACTAGTCGTTCCTCCCTTCTTCCTTCTTTTCCCCTTCTTTTATAGAAATTTGAGACCCACCTACTTTCCTAAATCATTAATAATTTAATTTTTAATGACAATCCTCTAAACATTTCTCTGTCGTCCAAGTGTCACTCATCCCCCACGTTTCTCCAAAATTTATTTCTTTTTAATAATTAAAAGACTCAATTCCCTCACCCCCCCTAAAGTCGCTCCTAAAGTTACTCCTAGGGTTCCTAGATCCCCTCTCATGCTTTTAATAACTTTCCTAAAATGAAGTTGTTGATTTTTAGTAACTCCTTAACTGTTGATTCCTTTTTGCTTTTTACCTTATGTCCCCTACTTTCCTTTATTAAGTTTCCTTTATTACATGTTTCCTTCTTTCTATTAATTGTTCGTTTCCTTTATTTTATTTTTAATTTTTTTTTTTTTTCTAAAACCCAAAGGATAAATGCACCTATTAAACCTTTAATTGTATTTCTAAAATCCTAACTTTTATACTCCCACACTTTAATAATTTTAATTCTTCTTTATAATTTAAAAGCCATGGGTTTCACTTAATTTACCTCTCTCGTTACTTTACCCCCTTTAATTTTAAGAAGACTTTAACTAAAACCTAGGAGGGTTTTAGTTTACGCCCTTATGTTTATTTTTGTAGGATCTTTTCTTAGGGCTTGCCAAAATTTTATCTTAGAGATGTTTTAAATTTTAGGTTTAGACTCGAACTGGGTGACAATCAATTAGGGGAGTCGTTTTGAGAATTTATGAAGGCGTTAAGGTCTTAGGGTCATCTATATTGTCTCATCATCATCCTCAATGAGACGTTCCCTTCGGGACGCACTACGTGCTCCAAGGGTGCCACTCGCCGACTCGATTGTTTGGTAGACATCTATAAACCCTGGAGTCAACACTCTGCCAGGTGAACTTGTGGGAGACTAAGGGCTCTAAGGAATAAGGCCCCCACCTTATTGCGCGCCCCTTAGAATCATCGTGAGCGACTGTCGCAGTCTTCCCTCACGTCATCGTGGATCCTCTCGAACTTGGTAATCGTTAACCTACAGTTCGAGCCATGATGGGAGTGCTAGTAGGATGTGGTAAGGCTCTTGTCCACACCTCTCCCTCAACCTCTCTGGAAATCATGTGTGGCCCCTTTACTCCATATGTGAGTCTGGTCGGAAAGCTATCGTCAACCTGCATCATCAACCATCATGTCAGAACATGTCAGCAACATATCATCAAATCAATAAATATCATGGTAAATAAATCAACTCAAATATCACACTCCCTGACTCAATCCGGAGTCCAAGGGGGTTCCACCAATGCCTCTGCATCCTCAAGGTCTGAAACCCTGCACACTCAATGAAACTGAGTCAATAGCACTTGTCTACATCAAGTAGTAAAACATCATGTCATCTATCAGAACGCATCATAATCAAGCATAAATGTATTAATATCATAAAAGTCCAGATCACTTGTGAGCAAGTGTCCTCAAAGAATACGTTTTGTAAGTGCGCCAGAGAGGGATGTTACATTAATCCTCCTCATAAAAGAATGGATGACATTGTGGCTACTAGGTATGCACCATTAGTTCTTCCTCAACCCATGAATTCTGTTCCAATAGGAGATTAACTTAAGTACATGCCTAAATTTACAAGAGAGGAAGACATAACTACATAAGAACACCTTGCTACATTTTACAGTTATGCAGATAATTTTAATGCTGAAAATGAAGATGTCTCGATGAGGGTTTTTGTGCAATGTCTATATGGAGAAGATACAAAGTGGTTTATAAGTTTAGATCTTGGATCAATATCTGGAATTAAAGCCATAGATGATGCCTTTTTAATACATTGGGGTGAAAAAAGGACTTCTTATATTACATTACAGAATTTTGGGCTCTTAAAAGGAAAGAAGGTGAATCAATGTCATATTTTTCAAAGATATTTAACAATATGTACAACAAAATTCCTACTGAGATTAAACTCACTGAAACTTCTGCTAAAATGACCTATGCATGTGCCTCTCATCCATAATTTCGTCTTTTGTTGAGAGAGAGAAGGTCCACAACATTGGCACATATGCAAGATGATTCTCTAGAGGTTGAATCAAACTTATTGGCAACAAATAAGTTGAGGGGTAAATCTAATAGAGATAGGATAAAAAAAAAAAAAACCTCATATTTAAATTCCTCAAGAATTAATCCTTAAGTTGATGATTTAACTAATTTGGTTAAGTCACTTTCTGTAGAAATGGAAAGATCAAAACTTGAAGGGAGAAAAAAAAATATAAACACTCAATATTTTGGAAACATAAATAATTTCATAAGGCCAAATACTGCATCTCAAATTATGCAAAGAGATCATAGAAATAGAGAAGATCAGAAAGTTCAAAATCCTCGACAAACAATTTGGTTGATGATGAAGAGGGAAATAATGAGGAAGCATATCAAGAGAGTCATTATTTTTGGGATACAGTTCCTCCCCTCATTTAACCCAGTCTGATTATGAAGACTATTTAATGAGAAATCAACTGAATGATTTAAGTAAAGGAGAAAATGTCAATGAAAGTCAAAACAAATATAATTTCAGGTCAAAAATTAAGGAGGGGAAACAAAGTACATATACTCAGCCTAAAAAAACATATACCCCTCCCAAGACAGTGGTTGCACCAAATAAGGGAACAAGAGAACAGAAAAATCAACCCATTATCAAGGATCCTATTCAATAGACAAAGGAAATTCTAAAATCCCAATCCTGTTTAAATCTTGAGAATGAAATCCAGAAAATCAAGATTTTTGTTGCACTCCTAGAGTTGATGAAAAATAAAGATTTCAGAAAATGTATTTCAAAGATGTTGCAACTGGAATATTATTCCTCTTCAAGACACTCATTTAACTTGTAGGATGCGAAACATGAAGTTAGATTGGGACCACTAGTAGAAGATAAAGATGACTCCTCTCCTCCCTTTTACAATTCTTTGAATGTGCATGACACAAATTTTCACAATTTTCTTATGGACTTAAGTGCATCCCACAACTTAATTCCTAAGGCTGTCATGGATGAATTAGGTTTGGAAATTACTAAATAATATCATGATTTGTATTCTTTTAACTGAAGAAAAGTAAAATGTCTTCAAGTAATTAAATATCTAGTTGTCACTCTTTTTCAACTAGATATGAAGAACATAATTATGGATATAGTAGTTGCAAATGTTGCTCCCAAATTAATGATGTTGTTATCTATATCATGGATCAAGAGGTTGGGAGGGACATTGCAAATGGATCTTTCTTATGCTACCATACCATTCTTTGGGGGTGAACATATAAGGTTGTATAGAGAGGCACACGTTGCATATATCATAAGTGATGACAGAAACCCAAAAAACCATCCCATCTATGTTGTTGATAGTTATTTAGTATATAACATTCTACATGTTTCTTATTTTCCCCAGTAACCATTGGAAATAAAAAATCATTCACCAACAACATGTGAGACAACTAGACAAGGTGCTCAAACATGGAAAATGTATTTTGATGGTGCATATTCCAAGGATAGTGTTGGTGTTGGAGTAGTTTTCATTTATCCTTATGAGGAGGTCATACCCTTGTCCTTTAAACTAGAATTTGAAAAAAATATATATAGCAGAATACGAAGCCTTATTTTTGGGGCTTAGGGCTGCAAAAGACATGAAAATTGAAGAATTGTCAGTTTTTGAAGATGTAGAGTTGATTGTGCATCAAATCAGAAACATCTATCAAGGAAAGAATCCAAGAGTCAAAGATTATAGGAATGAGCTTTAGGACCTTATTGATAATTTCTTCTTAGACTTCAAGATACCTTTTGTTCCTACAAAGGCTAATACATTGTTTGAAGGATTAGTTGTTTATGCCAGTAATTTCAAAATCCCACTACCTCCAAATCCTATATGATGTTGAGGTGAAATATAGACCCGCTATATCTAATAATGCCAAGAATTGGAAGTTTTTTCAAGATGATCAATAACTAAAGAGGTTTTTGGAAAGAGTAGATGAATTTTATGCTCTTCATATTGATCAAGATTCAGATGTTGATAAAAATCTGTATGTTGATAAATTTCTGAACAAGATTGCAAATCATAAAATTGTTCAGTTGCGTAGCAACCGTATTCCTAGAGGATTGGTTCCCTTGGAGAGAATGTTTGATAATAATGATGTTGCTGTGAAAGTGAGTGGTTCTAATGAAAATGAATATATGAAAGAATGCAATCTTGGAACTGAAGAGGAACCCAAATATGTTAAATAGATGAATAGTTTGTCAGAAAATCAAAGGGATAAATATATCAAACCATTGAAAGGGTTTATTGATGTTTTTGCATGAAAGTATGAGGAGTTGGAAACTTATGATAATAACATCATTGAGCATATAATGCCTTTGAAATACGACAACAAACATTTCAGATAGATACTAAGGCAGATCAACCCTATGGTATTGCCTATTATGGAGAAAGAGGTCAAAATATTGCTTGATGATTAGATCATTATACCTTTGAGGTATTATGATTGGATAGATAATTTGGTTCCTGTCAAAAAGAATAATGGTGAGATCAGGATTTGTGTTGATTTAAGTAACTTAAACAGGTGTTCCAGAAAAGACAACTACCCCTTACCAAAAATAGAGCATATCTTGCAAATGGTGACAAGCTCAATAAGGATTTCAATGATTGATGGTTTTTCGGGCTACAATAAGATTTCTTTGTTACCAGAGGATGGATGAAAGACAAAATTTACTACTCCTTCAGTTACATTCATGTATTCCAAGATTCCCTTCCATCTCATGACTGCAGGGGAAACTTTTCAACGTGCAATGGACATTGCATTTATTTGAGAGAAAGACAATTTTTCGGTTATTTACTTGGATGATATCACAGTGTTTTCCAAGTTGTTGACGGGCGAAAATGACCGTCCGTCAATTAAGAGAGTGGAACCGGTCCGGGGTTGTCTAATAACCCAAGCCGTTTGGAATGGACCACTCTGACGGGTTTAACGGCTCCGTTGGCCGCCCTAAGGTTTCCTAAGGAAGCCGAAGAGGAAAGCTGATCTAAGTTGAGTGATCTAACTAAACAAAAAACTACTAACTATTATATATACAAAAGACTAATAACTCAAATCAAATACCTAATTACTAATTTAATTACAATTTATTCACAAATGTGCATTATCTACAATCTACAGATTTGAATGAAACCTGTGAAAATGATGTGCTTGCTGTCCTAAAACAGCGAAGGATGACTCTTTTTAATTTTATGATTTATGAACAAGAAATTAAGTTAACTGAAATTAAACGATCTAATCTATTACTTAACTCAATTACTAGCTATTATACTAAGCAAATAATTGACAAACAAACCTAGAAACACTCCAAATTTGCCCTGCTTATGATGATTCCTTAAGCTGGTTGGCGGAAGAAATTCACGCCAATTAGTCCTTACGCTT
>JZKD02S1723255.1:249879-262101 GCA_000966675.3 Picea glauca
ATACAATTGATATAAGAATGTCAATGAGTATACCAAATGCGTGCGAGTGTTATACCGTAGTATTCAAACATCGACATGCAGTTCAAAACCCAAAATGATGCTCTCGCCAATCAAACGTTTAATCTAGGTGTCAAATGCATAAATTGATACGCCAAGAGCTATGATAAGGATCAACAATAATGATTACAAAAGATAAATCAAGACCCTAATGCAATTCAGGMAAATCATAAACATGCGAAATCAAAGGCTAAATGTCTGTATATAATCCATTGAAATATGAAAACCGATCAAAGGACATCATTGATTATGTGAAGATCAATAAAAGATAGGCGCAATAAGCATGATGACACAAAAGGTATCGGCAGTTCAGATAAAGATCAAAATGAGACCTCGAAAGGAAAAATTTTCATGCTTACAATTGCGAAGATTTAGCGAAGACAAGTGTGCGGAAAGGCGCAAAGAATAAAGGCGTTGTTCATTTGAAATTTGCGACGGAAAATCAATGTTTGTGAAACATTGGTGTAGGCAGCTTATGAGGTAATGAAAAAAGTGAATTGGCTGCCAACACAAGTCTGATGAAGAGAATTCAAAACATTTAGAGAAAGTGTTTCTGAAGTGCAAAAAGTATGGGTTGTCCCTTAATCCCAAGAAGTCTCTTTTTTCCATGAAGGAACGTAAGTTATTAGGACATATTGTCTGAGCTGAAAGAGTAAAAATTGACCCAAATAGAGTAGAGGATGTCAAAAATATTTCTCTCCCAAGGTCCAAGAAATAAACTCAGCCCTTCTTAGGTAAGATAAAATTATTAAGGAGATTTATATATAACTTTGTTGAGTTAGTGAAATTCATCACACCGATGTTGAGGAAAGGAAATGAAGTAAAATGGACACCAAAAATTAGAAATTATTTTGAGAAAATAAAACAAGCACTGGTTGATGCTCCTATGTTGATCAATCCTCACTACTCAAAGGAATTTTGGATATTTTCCTTTGCCTCAAATGATACCCTAGTTGTTTTCCTTCTTCAAAAGAATTGAGATGGAATGGAGAAACCAATTTCTTTTTTCAGTAGGGCCTTGAGATATGTTGAAGTCAGATATAATATCATGCAAAAACACACATATTCTTTAGTAAAATATCTAAAAGAGTTTAGGGTATATGTTTTTCACTAAAAAATTATTGCTCATGTCACTTCAAGATCCGCGAAATAAATTCTGATTTATCCTAATATAAATGGGAAAAGAGGTAAGTGGATTTCAAAAATTTTGGAGTTTGATCTTGAAGTGAAACCCACCAAGTTAGTTAACGGTCAAGGTTTAGCTAGATTGTTGGCTGAATCAAATTGTAATGAATTGGGAGTGAATTTCATGAGTACTAACTCTTTAAATCAACAATATAATATTCCTAACAGTAGCTTGCATATCAGTTCAAAATTGGCAGAATGCAGTTGGTATAAGGACCTCATCCATTTCTTGCAAAATTTGCAACCTCCCACTGGACTTGAGAAGACCAAGGTAAGGGATTTGAAGCTTAAATCAGTTAGGTATTAGATTATTGATCAGATTCTATATTGGAAATATCTTGTAGGGATTATTTTAAGATGTTTGGATCCAGAAGAGGAAAAAAAAACTATGATTGCATTTCATGAGAGTCTATGTGGAGGTCATCACTTTTGGAGGACTACAATATATAATATACTTAGTGCTTGGTACGTTTGGCCTAGATTATTGAGTGATGTGTGTGAAAATATGAGAAGTTGTGACAAATGTCAAAAATTCTTTGGAAAATAAAAACTCAAATCTATCCCTCTGAAACCCATAGTGGTATTTGTCCCTTTTCAGCAATGGGGGTTAGAATTTATTGGAGAAATTCATCCATCCTCAAGTGGCCAACATCATTGGATTATTACACTGATTACTTCACCAAGTGGATAGAAGTCATTCTCACTAGAAATGAAACATACAAAGTGGTTATTGGTTTCTTGGAAGATATTATGTCAAGGTTTGGTTATCCTTATAAAATTGTTACTGATAATGTTGCATCCTTTAAAAATGAGCCTTTGGTGAATTTTTGTGAAGAATTTGGGATTCAACTTATCCACTCTACTCCATACTACCCTCAAAGTAATGGCTTAGCATAATCCGCCAACAAATTCTTAGTGAAGATCATCTGAAAACTGTTGGAAGATAACAAGAAGTCATGGGATTCAATGTTGAAGTTTTCCCTATGGAAATACAGAGTAACCACCAAAAGGTCAATTGGCACAACAACATTTCAGTTGGTATATGGAACTGAAGTTGTTTCCCTACTCAATTATCCTTACCCATGGCAATGTTTCTTCAAGATCAAGAAGGGGAACTAGATGATATGATGAGGAGGGTGCCTCAACTTGTGGAAGTACAACAAATCAGGAAGATGTGTTTTGATAAATCACATAGTCATCAACAAAAATTCAAAGAAGTTTTTTACAAGAAAGTGAAGAAGGAGGATTTTCCGCTTAGAGACCTGGTACTCAAGTGGGATGCTCAAATGAAAGATAAGGGAAAACATGGTAAATTCAAATCACTTTGGGTGGGTCCTTTTAAAATTTCTAAAGTTTTACAAAATAACACTTTCATGTTGTACAATTTGGAAAATGTTGAAATTCCTAGTGGTCGAGTCAATGGGAATTTCCTAAAGAGATTCTTTTTCTAAAATTCACGAGTGGCTTCATTTGATTGTAAATACTAGCTTTTAGTTTTTTTTTTCTTTCAATAATGACTCATTTCCCAATGGATAAGGCACTGGAACTGCATGTTCTTGGCATGTCACAGGAAGGATTCCATACCTTATGGATCCAAATGTTATCACATAGGATGGTATGGGTCAAAACATCTTAGATTTGTCTTGTTTTGAGTCATATGGACTTTAAGTATTAGGGTTTGGGTTATATCACGTGTCATAACTCAAATTTTGAGTTTTACATAAGTTTAACCTTGTTTTTAGTCTTGGCTTAGTGACTTTGGTGTCATTCTATCATTTATCATCATGAAGGAAATAAGGGTCAAATGGGTCTCAACCCTAGTCTTAAAATCATCATCATCATATGTCACATCTCAAGGGTATATATACAAAATATCATTATGTCATTTTCCAAACATTTACGGGTCAAGTTGGATATCATTTTTTCTTGTTTCCAACTCACCTAAAAGTTCACAGTGCACCAAGAAGTACCTTATGCACTAATTTCTTATCATTTCTCTTTGAAACGTGTAAGGGGAGATCTCATCATCTTCAGTGCATTAAACTCATTACGATTTTCAATATTATGTCAAGAAACCATTCTAATAGTTCCCATGAAGCATGCTATTGGAGTTTGAAAACTAGCGCTGCAAACTGGTGTTGTAGACTACATTGTGAAATCGCTATAGTAGGTTGAGGAGAATTGGATGCTTTCATTTAAAGGCCAACTCGAGTTCAAAAAGCATCGACCTAATTAAGACATATAATGTACCCCTTTGATAATTGGATGCTGATAAATGGTTGATTAAGGATGTAAATATGTTCTGTATTGTTCACACTGTGAACTGGTGCTTGGCGCTGCAAACTGTTAAATGTGCATGTGATGCTAACCCTCTGCATCATTAAAACCCACTATATGGTTTTATAAACCCTAATCATTGATCAAGGTTTTTATCTCAGGATCATCCTACAACTTCTTTTTGAAAACAATTTATATTTCCCATTGATAAGTCTGTGTTGCGAACTAACTATTATAACCTTGCAACACCAATTGCATGTTGCAGACTCGCACTGAGAATCCTCTATATTTTGATTAACCAAATGCTTGTCAAATTTTAAATCTATCTAAGGCCCAGGTTTTAACCAATTGATATAGTTTCCCTCTGAGACATGAAAAATATTGTTATTCATTCATAAATTCTATTTCAATTACACCACCAATTGTGTGTTGTGAACTGGTGTTGGCATTGGAAACCCTCTAATTTTACAGATTTGTCTCTTTTTCTTGTGTGCATTTTAACTTAGAATGAATTGTTGTCCCTTTATCACTCCTACTTGCAATTTTACCCACTTCATACCATTGTTGTGTATAAGTTTTGATATAGGTGAACTCTGAGTATATCAACTCTTCAATCAAACCCTAAAAACCCATGTTTTACTATATATTTCACATAGCATTTTCATAAGAGGCAACATGAGGGTTTTTAAGACATAAATCATTGACATTCAACACAAAAAGAAAATCCACAAGGGGGGATAGATTGTGAGAACTGAACCATATCATATGCAACTCATCAACTCTGAACATTTTTTCGAGGAATACTTTCAGAGGGTGGGTTGCCTTAAATTTTGTTGGAAAATGAAAAGAGGGCATGCTAAAGTGGCCAAGCAATTTGCACTTAATTTCAGTGGAAAATAGACTAAGGTGGGTATGATGGAGTTTGAAGTATCTGAGCATTCTATTTATGTAGCTATAGAGATACCTGATTGTGGTGAGAAGTGGTTTAAATCCATGACTTTGAACTCTTCTTTTTCCAAGCAATTATTTAAACATGAGAATCAAGGAGATAACCTGTCCAAAGGAGTGCCCATAAGCCACATACTGGAATATATTGACAAGATGTTGAGATTCATCCAAAGGTACTTTACATGTGAAGGGAGGTTCAATATGGTATACCAATACCATACGAGAGTATTTATACACTTCACTAGGAAATAATCCATCAACCTTCCCTTTTACCTTTTCAGGAGTATTGGCAAGATGTCAGATAGAGTCCAGGAAAATTCCAAGTAGGTGGACACCAGTGTTTTTCACTCTTGTTCTATCAAGATGTTAGTGTTGGAGGAGTTGAAGAAGACTAACAATGACTGGGAAACTTTCCGAGATATATCATACTTTCAATTAGATATTGCTCCTGCACCACAGTCCAAAAGACAAACACCTACCCATGTTGAGAAGAATGTGCAAGCATATTCAAGAAAGAAGAGGAGAATAAATATGACTAATAAGAATTTTCTAGTTACTGACAAAGAAGAAGAAGGTGGTCCCTCAAAACTTCCTGAGAGAGAAATTTCACCTGTGGCAAGGTTCTGCCTCTAAAAATACCATCAATCAAAATAGAGAACCACTTCAATGTTCCCAAATATAAGTCGTAAAATCATAGCCAATAAAAACGAGCATACAAGACATCATCAATCATTGTTTTAAACAAGATGTAAGAATACACAATTAAAATGAGATTGGAATCAATTTATACAAATTATTTTGATCATAATTGTCATTCCACAGATAACATTTTTCCATCGCAAAAAACTCACTTAAATTTTGATGCAAGGTATTGAGAAAACTACAATAAAGAGCATAAGAGGAATCTGATTGATTAGTATCCTCACTCCATCCTTCATGCAATCCAAAAATCATTCATAATTTTATCATCCTATTGAAATATCAAGATAAAATTAAAGCATTTAAAGGAGGCAAGCCAAGAGGTGAAAAACTTATTGACAAATCTTATTAAAAATAAAAATAAAAAGGGGATTGCCAATTTGAGAACTATATAAAAACAATTTAGAAAAAAAACTAATTCAGACATTATTAACTAAACGAATATAGAACAAGCCATTGATTGAATGTTAAATCATTCTCTTCCGTGTGCCAGGGAGACTATGCCCAATCTAGCATCCTTCCAATAACTCAATTTAAACTAAATATGAATTAACCTGGTGGATTGAAGTGCGATCTCAGTTATATTGGAACTGAATCGAAAGGTAACCACATGATATTTTGGATATAACTGTAAACAGAATTGGAAATTTTTAAATGTAATATATACATTTTGTTTTAAAGGAATTAAACTAAATAAATTTTAACTGTACAGTAAATCCAACAGCACGATATTCTGAGTTAACAATTTAACTAAAAATATTCTGAGACATTTAAATCTAATTCTATAGTTGCATCCAGAATTAATTATAGGTGGAAACACATCCACTGCACTAAAACTTGAGATAAGGAAATCAACGATTCGCTCTGCCACCAAAATCGCTGAGAGAAAACTAACACGCGTAGCAGGGCAAGCGATCGAAACGCAGAGAAATATGGCATGCATATACTCTGGTTTCTAAGGTTAAGGAACACATGGAGGAAAGGGTTGAGGTGGCGAATTACGCTCCAGGGAAGTTTTGTCCTGGGAACAAAAGGGAAAGTATGAATGTAAAAACGTGATCAAGGGAGATTGCGCAGAGAAGAGGCGTTCTGGGCGCAACACAAGCCCGAGTGCCAAAACGATAAAGGAGGCCACGAAAACGCTAGCAGTTTTAAAAACAAGCGGAAGAGCTTAAAAACAAGCGGAAGCGTTAACCCTTTTCGTTGTGTAAAGGGAACCAAACCAAAGTAAGGGAATCAGAATCAGAGTTCTGCAGAGGCGTGGAAGAGGGTACCTCGAGACAACTCTCGAAAACTCCGAGAAATGGGCACTCAGACCAGAAGTGAGACTTGGTAGCTATGACTACACTGTGTAGTGGGACCGATGACTCTGCACAAGTCATCTCTGCAAACAACATGATACATAGGTAGAACGACGCGGCGGTGTTGTGGTATTCAAAACTAAATACTCCCAGATGTGTGTTCGTTCTCGTTGACGGTGTAAGTGGTGCTAAAGCGTGAAGGATTTGCAAATGAGAACGAACATGGATCATGTGGAGGGGCTATATCCGATATTTCTATTGGGAAAATCGTCTCCTTTCTTGCATAATGAGGGAGGATGTCTTGATGTTTGCGAAACTTCAACTTCTCTCAACGTCAGTGTTATTAGGAGGATGAATAGTCGCTTAATCTTTTTGATACATTATTTGTATATTGAACTAAATTATACACAGCTAATCAGAAAAATTATGTGGAAGATTGGAAAGAAAAACTTTTCATCTAAATGTAAACCGATGGTAAAAAAAAAAAATTTCGGCTGCAACCCAAAGAATGTATTGGGAAGATTAAATACTAATTCCAACTTACATTAAAAGGATTGTAAGCATTTCTGAAAAATCACTTCGAAAAATAGCTTGGAGTGATATTGTGGGACCGACTCCATCATTGACATTACATGAATATTTTGTTACATAAACGAGTGGTATTATAGTAAGAACAATGGAGGACTTCACCGCATCATAGGAGCAGGGCAAAAACCCAAAAAAAGGGAAACACAGGGCTACGCAAATTCTGTGCGACCAAGCAAAACACCTCGTTGGAAATGAAGCATGAGTCGAAAATAATCACAAGAGGAACCCTTCAGAGGCGTAGGGGAAATAACAAAACTGGTTATGAACAGATTTAACCATCCAACAGAGAGATAATAAAACCAATAGGAAGAGACAATTATATGTAGTGTAAAATCAAGGCACCGAGTAAAATCAATGGGTTTTTTAGGAGATTTCCAAGGTGGACTCAATCTAACTGGGCAAGGGTAGGCAGCAAAATAAAGGAACGCGGAACCCATAAAATTCGACCCATAGATCCAGAAAACCATTACCACAATCCATCTAAATATAAATCCACATACAAAATTAAACTATTTACAATTGCAAAATTTATACACGTGTACCTTAAGAGAAGGCCAAGGTTTTGACGTTGATGTCCCGTACTCGCGCTCCATCCAACTCCTACTTTCCAACCGCTCGGACCTTGTCGGTACCTACCAACCAATGCTAGGGGTACTCTTCTTCCACCTAAGCACCCTGAGTCGCAATGGGGCCATGCACACAAGCAAGAGAAAGATAGCTCTCAACTCACCTCGTAAGGTCGAGCTACCACTCTCTATTTGAGATGGGTATCGTAAAATCTGAGATGGGTATCGCACTCTCAGAAGGTAAGAGTAAAATCTGACATCATAACCTTACTCATACCAGATGAGATCCATTCCCCTCCTCCGCCATTTCTTTTATAGATTTTTCTTAGTGGATTGTTTCCAAATGCACATTAAAATATTTTTATTAACTTATTATTAGGAAAAATTTCCCCCGTACACTTGTCACTCAATCCCTTAGTTGCACCCAAAATTTATTTAATTAATAAATTCCAAATTCTAAATTCCCTCACCCACCTAAAAAGGCTCCTCATTGTCCCTTTATTCCCTCACATTTAATGACCAACACCTTTCTTAAAGTTTAGTTGAGTTTGAAAATGGAAAGTTTTCTAAACTATATTCCCTCTTATGTTCCACATTCCTTTTGTAATTAAGTTTCCCATTTTTGTCTAAGTTCGAAATTAGCAAGTTTTCTTATAAAAAATAATTACTTTTTTAAATAATTTAATCCTCCATTAATTTTTAAATTAAATTTTTACCCCATGTTCTTCCTCCCCCTTTCTTGCTTTCGTAATTAATTTTTATTTCTCATGTCCTACTTAGACCTAGGATTTAAATTCAACTAGGTTCAACAAAATTGTTTATGGGAAATTTTGTAATTTTTAAACTTTACTCATGCAACATTTATTTTAAGGCTCACCAAGTCAAAATGAGATATTTTTTTCTAGGTGCCTAGGTTCATTGACTCACGAGTGTTAAAACCACGACATGCCCTTCAAGATGCACTACATGTTCCAAGGGTGCAACTCGCCTACATTCATGTTTCATTTATGCGATGTATCCTTCAAGGTGCACTACGTGCTCCAAGGGTGCCACTCGCCTTTTGAATAATTTTGGTAGAAGTCAAACCCTTTGAGTCAATACTCCGTCAGGTGACCTTGTTGGAGAATAAGTTCCTCTAATAAATAATGACCCTACCTTATTTCATGCCCCTTAGAATCATCATGAGAGACTATCACAGTCTTCCCTCGCGACATCGTGGATCTCTCGAACTAGGTAATTGTTAACCTACAGTTTGAGCCACAACGAGAGTACTAGTAGGTTGTGGTAGTGATGCTTCCATCCCTCTCTATCAATATCTTTGGTTGTCCAGCATGACCCCTTTACTCCAAATGTGAGTCTGGTTTGCAAGCTATTGTCAGCTTGCATCCATCAACGAAACATGTCAGTGATCCAAAATCAACATCATAATATACCAGTCATATGTCACATATGCAATATCAAAAACACTCAAACCATAACAATTCACTCCCTGACTTGATCCAGAGTCCAAGGAGGTCCATAGATGCCATCGACATCCTCAATTGGTCCAAAGTGTTGTACACATAGTAAAAACCAGTCAATAGCACATTTCAATAAAAATACAATAAAATACATATCATCAGATCACAACATCATCAAAATCCATAAGTGACATAGTCAACAATATAATGAACTGGATCACTCACACACAATTGTCCTCAAAGAATAAGTCCAATCAGGTGTGCGCAAGAGCGGGATGTTACAAGTTGTCAGGGTGCTTTCATTTTAACTTAATTCGTTGCATCCTCGCCTCTTAGAGTCATAATGTATTTCATCCATCAGTTGTTCTTTTGACCTCACACATTAGGGGGCATCTTTAACAAGACAAATTTCAATAGAAAATTGTCTCCTTGAGATGGCCTTGGCCATTCCTCAACTTGCAAACCCGAATCCCACTTTCCTTCATCTGAATCATCTTAAAAAACACTATTTTTTTTGTGTACATTATTCATACATGTGAAACTCATGTATATATGCTATTTTCTAGTGTGCAAATCGCATATGCCCATGATTTTTTGAAAAATAAAAATATTCCTTACTTTTGGGTGGGGTTTATTGGTTTTGTTGGTCCTAAATCCCAAATTTCCCATACAAAATGGAATGTAACCATACCAACCTATTTATTATGGTATATAAGCATCTATGAGGGTGTATATGAGGAGAGACAACCTTAGTGGAAGAATATTTTGTCAATTTGTGTGCTTACTTATTCCCCAAATCTTTAGGTAATATCCATTGATCTGGAAATTTACTTTCCAATATCTCTTCCTCTCTCCTATATGATTGTTGGGTGTGTTTCTATCCCTCCTAGATTATGTGAGGAAGTAATCCAATGATAATTTGATGCTTGAAAGGTTCAGTGGATTAATTTAGGAGGTTTGTTTCAAGGCCATCAGTAAGAATTAGGCCGTAACTCACCTATTCATGTTGATTAATAAAAGAGTTATCTTTCCCTCCAATCTATGTGCAATTATGTTTAACTAGTTATTATATGTTGATTTTTTTTTTCATATCTAGATTGACATGTTGCATTTATAATTTAATTTGATAACTACCTTGCTGCAACATCTACTCGGTTTATTTTGTAGACTGGTAGAGGCAAAGGTCCGGAGAAATTCAAAGGTCACAATCGAAGATCTTCATGAAATGCTTGGATACAAGGTACCATATTCTTCCTTCTCTATTCTAAGTAATCATTTATTTATGGATATGTATGTTGGAGGGTAGGTTCAATCTTACAGATACTATTGTTATTTGTTGTGACATAAACCAAAGTTCATAGGGTATAAAGTAACGTAACATATATCCAAATGTGTGTTGCGAAAGTGGATATGGAGGTTGTGTATTTGTAGTAATGATTCTAGAATGCTTTTTGGTTTAGCGTTTTATTTACTATGTGAAATTAATTCCATACTATGCAGTTTGTAACCCACTTGTCCCACTTTTAGGGTTTCGATGCTACTAACTCTTGGCACAAATATTATTGTGATTTTTGGTTTAGCGTTTTATTTACTATGTGAAATTAATTCCATACTATGCAGTTTGTAACCCACTTGTCCCACTTTTAGGGTTTCGATGCTACTAACTCTTGGCACAAATATTATTGTGTTATTGAGGAATATTAGGAGTCGCACGGAAGCTAATATTTTCCAAAAGTTCCAAATGTGCCTTAGTTTTACAAGTTTCATCGCATTTATTTGGTTATATCTAAATACATGTTTCATGTGAATCCCAAGAAAGGAAAGGGTAGATGTGAGACCATCCAGGATGATTCTAATATCATAACCAAAGGATAGGAATTGAACTATGATTAAAGAAACTCTCTTGTTTATGGATATTATATTTCCATAACTGACTACTATGACTTTTATTTATACCTAGTCTACATAATTACTCGTTTTAGATTTTTTTTAGATCTTTAGTTCATTAGTTTTGATTATCTCGATGGAGAACATATTTTTTAATATATTCATTATCATTAGAATATTAATCATCATGATCATTCATCAACATCAAATACACAAACATTCTAATTCATAGAACATGTTCCACGAAGTGTGTGTCTGTGTATTCAAAATAATTTAAATTGTACATTTTTTACAAAACTCCCAATATACAAAATGGAATTAGTTTCTCAAACATGAAATAATAACGTATGGTTTCCTAGATAGAAAATGACATGCATTTGTCACTTATTGACCATTTCCACCGTTGCAACTATTAGGTTCATCTTAGAATTCTATATTTATCCTCTTACTTAAAGATGGACCTCGAGTCATATTTCACTTGGGTGTCATTCAACTCTTTGAAGATTGGAAATACAAACAGTGTTCTTATATTTTTTTCTACAATAGATTAACATAATGATAAAATGATATTGTATAATTAAAGCAAAGAGAACTCATTATAAATGATACTGAAAATCACGAGGTTGTTTTCGTCTTCTACAACACTAATCTCTCATATATCCCACCCTGCAGTGGTTATAAGAATCAAAGCAAGACATTTAAACATAAATTCATAAAATAAATTGCATTCATAAAGCATAAAAAAATCATCAATAAATAATATGACCATGAATAACTCATGCAATGACAAAGAGTAACTAGTAGGTGGAGCATTAGGTTTTACAAGAGGCACTGATGTAACATATATATTGGCATGGAATATGTTATCTACATCATAGGATGGATGGGGGGATGTGTGGGAGTGTAATAGTGCATCCTCAATAGATGAAATGGTCTTGGCTTTAATAAGAATGATTAATCATGGTGTATGGGTGCAACAACTATATATGGATAGGACGGAAAATGTGTGTGAGGGGATGGTAGAATTGGAACCCCACAGGTTTTACGAGCAATAGTAAATCCCTCTAGGTGGAAATTAGTATCCCAAGAGGAGGCAGGGTGGTCAAGGAATGGACATTTCCTATATTCGAGGAAAAGTGATGGGGGAATGTTGGTAGTGGTGTTGAATGGAATGGTTGTTGAAGTTTCCAAAGAATAAATTAATAAATATGGTGAATTTACCAAAGGTAACATAGACCTATGTATGCAATACAC
>JZKD02S1723255.1:262151-282660 GCA_000966675.3 Picea glauca
CGTTTGGGAGGGTCATAGGAATTCCTAGTATGTCCATGTGCTCTCTCCTAGATGAAATATACTATAGGTTCTCAATGACCAACCCCTCTCCCAAGATTACCTATAGGTAGCTCTTACTGAGATAATGCTAGAAAAATTCATTGTTGCAGCAAGCTGTGAGTCAAGGTGGATATGCATGTCAATGTATGGATGATTATTTATACGATGGGAGGATGTTGAGAAGGGGGGTTAGGCCTTCACCTATGAGGAGAATGACCTAGCACTGGGTCATGCATTGAATGTTATATATGTTGTGTAGACCCATGACCCACCCCCTATAATTCACCAATGGAAAAGTAGTTAACATGGAGTCCTAATATAATCTTTTCCCATGATTTTATATGTCAATATAGAGGGGCATACCTGTTATTCTAAGGAGGAATATCAAAAACCAAAAACCATCTATCCATGAAATTCTCTATAAATGGTTGGTGGGTGCACTAGTCCGTACACATATGTCTCTTTGTGAGTGGTGACTATACATTGGTTCTAGGATCAATGAACAACGTCATCATTGTTGTTTTGTAATTTTTAAGTCTCAAACTTGTTTTTTATCTATCCCAATCATGTGCACACTTTCTAGCATGAGCACTTTTGTGATCACCCCATTACCACTTTTTTTGTCCACTTTATTCTTGCCGACACCCAAAAGTTAGAAAACTAGACTATATACATCTTTTCCAGCACCAAAAACACTTTGGGGGGATAATAGTATGCATCTTGTGTTGGTTTTACCTAGAAGCCAACAAGATAATGTCTTTGTTTTTTGTTGTTGTCGATTGATTTTAAAAAATGGATAATTGAATTCCTTGTGCGAATACTAATGATGTCATGAACATAATTTATTTACTTTTCAAGGTAATGGTTCACTTACATGGTTTGCAAGAAGCTTAACCTCATATGAAAATGGTAAGTTTATTGGTAATTTCTGGAGATATTTATGGGAGACTCTCAATACAAAATTGTAGTTTTTTCATCATATCATGCATATAGTGATGGATGGATAGAAGTAGAAAAAATAATCTTATGAAATCTTCTAAGGTGATTTGATGAGGAGAAACCAAGACAATATGATTTAATGTTTCTTTAATTTGCATACAATAATTCAATTAATAAGTCTACAAGAAGTATCCCTTTCAATATTGTGAATGGGATATGACCAAGGGAAGTTATCGATTTGGCATGTTTTTTTGAAACAAGTAAGAATTGTATGGATGTTGAGTCATTTACCAAGAACATGAAGGAAATGCATGAATAGGTGCAGTGGTGGTTATAGAAGAGTAGTCAAAGTTATTAGTATATAGTTGATATGAAAATATAAGTTCAAAAATATTTGAAGGAGGAGGTCTTGCCTTGACACATTTGAGGAGATAACGGTTCCCAAGAGGCACTTATAATAAGATAGAAATGAAGAAAATAGGATCATGCATGTGTTCAAATTGCTATGTCTTTAGATATTTCACCAACATTAAATGTTGCAAACTTGTATGATTTTTATGAAGATATAGAAAATTATTATGATTATTATGTCATTATTGGAAAAAATGGATTTGTAAGTAGCAAGATGATGAAATTGTAGATATTTTTCAAAAATGACAAAATGTTGCAAACTTGTATGATTTTTATGAAGATATAGAAAATTATTATGATTATTATGTCATTATTGGAAAAAATGGATTCGTAAGTAGCAAGATGATGAAATTGTAGATATTTTTCAAAAATGACAAGAAGTTGAAAGACAAAAGAACATTTTGTTCATTAGGAAGGTATATATTTAGAGGAATCCACATGGATATTCAAATAAGAATTGGAGTGACTAACTAAATATAGTCGTGTTCATTCACACAATAATCCTAATGCAGGGGAATTGATCTAATGTAGGGGAATTGATCTTATGAGTAGCGAATGTCAATAGGGACTTCATGACCAATACTGGCATGGATAGAAGAATCATGAATTGTTAGAGGAAAAAGACTTTGCCAATTAAATCCAATTAAAATGAACATGGATATGAGTGTCAAATTTTTTAGATGATTCTAGTAGAAATTAACTAGAGAATAAATCTAAAAAAGTATGTTACATGTCATTCTAAAACAATAATATAAAACATATTATATGATTTACTATACCATTACCTCTATATGAATTGTTTCCATCAAACATGCATCAACAATGATGCATCAACAATGGCTACTTCAACCAACGCTATGAGATTTGGCATAGTCATATCCTAACAATGGCTACTTCAACCAACGCTATGAGATTTGGCATAGTCATATCACTAGGATATGTGAGAGTAAAGTCTATTAATATGGGAAGTGGAGAAGGAACTTGGTCTTGAGTAATGGAAACACACATGATTACATAATTAAAAAATGCATCTAGAATGAATCAATTCAATCAACAACTATGCATAACCCTTGATTTGTTTATATGATTGTTGTGACCACCCTTGGATTGGTACTGCTTTGTGGCAGTGGTCCATTTGTCCACCATTTTATGAATCATTTTCAAAAAAAGCTATTAGAGTTTCAATTCAATCAACAACTATGCATAACCCTTGATTTGTTTATATGATTGTTGTGACCACCCTTGGATTGGTACTGCTTTGTGGCAGTGGTCCATTTGTCCACCATTTTATGAATCATTTTCAAAAAAAGCTATTAGAGTTTTCTATTATAATTATGTATTGAGAATAAACAAATTTTATTTAAGAATTCAATTAAATTAATACATCAATATTTTAACAAACTAACAACTAGAAATTAAAAATACTAATAAATACAAATATTAATAGTACACATACATACCATATGAAAATACTAATAAATACAAATATTAGTAGTAAACATACATACCATATGAAAAAAAAAAAGTAGTTTGAACAAAATTAGTTAATCTGGAGTGGATGGTATGGTTTACCTAATTAACCAGGATGGAGTGGATGGTATGGTTTGCATCTTGGTGTATTATATTGGGTCAATTTTGTGGCATCTCTAAACCAACTCCCTAGAAGACGATGAATTTCCCTAAAACAAATTCTACATACATTTTTCTTTTTCTCAAAATACAATAATGAAATCTCTTATTATTATTATGAGGTGGCACATTCATATTAATTTAACATGTATAACACCCAAATATTTATATTTCGGTACAATAAGAGAAATAATATGAGATCACTTCCATGAATATAAAAGTTCATCTCTTTCTCTGTGTGTCATATTACATTCGAAGGCCATCTGGTTGTGCTTTATATCTCTCCGATATACTATTTTTTTTGCGGTTATTGTTGTTACAATTTACAAGTGATTTTCGAAGATATGGACCTATTCTAGTGTAACATTCAATAAAGATGGCTAATAAAGAAAAAGCAAACGAATCCCACCTTGGTACATTGCTGATGAGAAAAATACAGTAATCAAAATAGCGCATGCTTCATGGAATCCCACCGAATTTTGATTAGCTTCGGCAAAAATAGAAGACCAATTTAACATTTGCCCGGGAAACCACGGGGTCAGTGCAGGGAGTTGAGTAACGAAAATAAAAGATTTTGCTATGCACAATTCATCGATAGAAGAATATAAAAAACTGCTACTTACATTACATTTCATTCGCAGCTTCTTCTTGATCCTGGTCATGCCCATAGCTATCCTTTCCGGATCGCCTGAGAAGCACAGCGGGTTGCACCGCCAGGATGATTTACCTACAAACTTGTTCAATAGAATGGCAGGTAGCATTCAATTTGTTGCCATTCTACAACCTATCTAACTGCAACAAGTAAGTCGGCAAATCATCCTTGGCTGAGCAACACTCTGTACTTTTACCTTGCCTCTTCGTCCAAACACTCCCCTTCACTTGCGCACTACAAGCAAGTAATCAAACAAACAAGGTSGCTTGCTACGAGAGAATTCAAGAACAGGATATATGGTTTATAAATCGATCAACGGAGGATGAACCCACCCCAGATGGGGTGGATAAATATATAAACCTTCCTCTGATATCGTTCAAACCAAATGGAATGAGGGGATAAAAGATTTCAAATCAAATGGAATGAGGGAATAAATCTCTTTATCCACATTATTTAGTATATATTCTTTATTAAGTATATCTCTCTACATAGAGATACTGGATGAGCATGCTTTCGAAGCCAGCATTTATCTCTTGACAACATGATATGGACAACAGACACCCGCAGAGGGCACAACAGCTAGATTCTACCATTACTCCCCTAGAAGGTTCGATTTTTTTCCCCTAATTTCGAATGAACAAGGGTTACGCGACATCAGAATAACAACTATTCAAATCGATACAAGTTCCACTGACCAAATTCGAAATAGCAAACCACCCTTCAAATCGATATAAGTTCCACGAACCAGCGAAACGTTTCGAATAAATTCGTGGAAAAACCCCACACGAATGACAGCAGTGCAATCACGATGTTCGCCTCGGGACCTTTTCAAAAGACATTCAAGGGAGGGGAAGTAAACCGTTGGAATGGACGTAGTTTAACGTTTTAGGTTTAGTTTTTTTATATTAATTTTGTTTGAAATTCAGTTTTTTTTTAGATTAATTTTATTCGAAATTCAATTAAAAATTGCGAGATTTTAAAATTTCAGTTGTTAAATTTATATAGCCTTCGGGTTTTCCAGAGACTAAATTCATTAATGCATTCAAAATAATATTTTGGTTAATAAAAAAATGTGATTTTACCAATAAATGTATAACCAAATTCAAATAATGGACCAAAAAATGATAGTAAACTTTGGTTCAAATGAAATGAACTCATTCTCTCATTCCCACTCTCTAAAGCCTCCACTTTGATGGATAGGGAATAAATGAATGAAGGCTTCTTTAATTCATAAGCAAAACTTTCAAAGTTAGTTCCTAAACTAATTATGAATGAGATACAAGTAATTTTCTCTCATCAATTTTTTTTATTCAAATTATAATTAGAATTTAACCATAAAATTGTTATTAAAAAAATTGGATCATTTTAAAACAATTTAACTTGTAAAAATTTGAAAATTAATGATCAAATGTTTTATTCTATTATAATGAGAATTTTAACCATAAAATTGTTATTAAAAATTCTGGATCATTTTAAAACAATTTAGCTTGTAAAAATTTGAAAATTCATGATGGGATCAAAAGCAAACTTTATCTTTTCAACAAAACTAAAGTAAAAAAATTGAAAATGTCCTTTAAATGTTAACTAAGGTGATGTTAAAGAAAAATTGTTAAAATATAAACTTTATCTTTCAATAAAATTAAACTTAAAATTTGAAATTGTTGTTTCAATGTTAATTAGGAAAAATTGTTAAAATATAAACTTTATCTTTCAATTCTAAAGATAAACTAATGAATTCGTTCTATTTACGGAACCCGAAGAATGGGATCAGAACAGGTCTTCCAATTTCTTTCTCTAAATACAAAGTCGACGCCACATAAGTATGGCCTATGAAAAAATATTTTTACATGTAAAATGTAAAGAAAGAAAATACCAGGTTTTATTTAAATTGAAGTAGTGAGCAACAGAAAAAAAATCTTATCCTTCATGTTTAATTACACAGGGGAAGAAGGTACAAAATACAATTAAAACAAATACCAGAAATTGGAAAATACTATTAAGAAATAAACTGAAATTATTCTATATTCAAATAAGATGTGTTACAAAATACAACTGAGGCTAAATTTGCAACAACGATTGTGATTTCGCTTGCCATCGACCAATTAAAAATATGTACATTGATGAAGCTTCTTCACACTTTTCCTGACGTTCAAACTCTTTATTCGTAAAAAATGAGTTGAATATCAATTTTGGGCTTTGTACTTAATCGGTGCTGCGAAGTACATATATCCCAGTTTTTTGAATACCTTGTTTCTTCTAGATATGACCTTCTTGCAATGGTTGCTTATTCAACATTCCATTCTTTTTCAAGTATCAATTTTCTTCTGCCATCGAAAAGTTGGGGTTTAAGGTGTTTTCTTTGCAATGTTCTTGAGCATTCACATCCGAGACAACTTAGAAATGTGATTCAAGCCGATTTCAAAGTGAACAAAGTCGTTTTATGTCACAACAGTTAAGGCAGGAGAAACAAACTCAAGTAAATAGTGACTAATATTCTTCCTGTATTCGATCATCTGTTTGGTTGAAAAGCCTGCCTAAGGATTTGTATGTGGAACTTCTTTTATTTATTACAGTAAATTGGAAGAAATGTCCAACCTAGATGTAAAATGCAAATCTATTGAGGTACATAATTTCTTCGGGTAGCTGAGGTGTGGCAAGTACATCAAATGTTGCAGAATGCACCAACACAGGTCTAGCAAGTGTATCAAATGTTGTAGATGGCATCAAAATATATATTTCCTCATAGCGGGGGAGGTATGGTGGCCCACATAAAGGTCTAGAATGTTCGGAGGTGACGCCAAATATGTGGACTCTGCAACTACATCAAGAGAAAACCGAACAAACTTTGACAAAGAACATGACTTTCTGTCAAGTTGGCTACCAAAGCCACATGCAAGTCATCAAACTATGAAATAGAAACTCTTGTAGTGATAATATGTCATTTTATCCACCCATACAGATTCTGTTACCATCCTCCGAGGAAGACAAATACTTGTGTGATCTATACAATTCGATACAGTGGAAAAATATGTGTTGTTGAAAGAAACTATATACTTAAATGAATAACTATCTTGTAGGTGACCTAAAAATCCATTACAATTCCCAGCAAGAAAACAAAGAAGTTCAACAAACAAATCTACAGGCAGCCTTTTCAACCAACCAAAGCATCAAACACAGGGAGAACACCAACCAGAACATACTTGTTTTTTTTTTGTCCTCTCTGAGTTTATCTTGTATAACAAACGTTTTTTTTTACTCAAAGATCACGTCACATAAAACCAATCTCTCTTCTTTCATCTTCCCCTCAATCACATCTCTAAGTTGTCTTACATATCCATGACCAGGAACATTAAAACAAAGGCACCCTAAAGCGCAACTCTTTGATGATAGAGAGAAATGGAAATAAGTATTTAAAAGCAGAGATGGATGGTTTTCTGTACATTTTGTGTTGATTAGTTTTAATGACAGATGTTCTCGATATTTTCAGTTATTAATGCCATTCCTTTTGAATATGTATGTTGAATAGTGACTAGTAGTACGTATTAAAATTCTCATATCCGAGCAGATTCTCAAATCTGACATCTAAGATATGCACAATATTAAAGAGGGACATGACATCAAGGGCCTCTGTGGGTCAAACGTTCATGAACTATGCTGAATCTTTTAAGAAAACTAAAATTGCACAAGCAAAAAAAATAAAATAAAAAGTATTTTCGCAAATTCAAATGCACGCAAAAAACAATTACTAGATCCCATAATATTCGACTGTCTATTCATTTTAATGGCAGATGTCCTTGATCTTTCCAGTTATTAAATACCATCATTTCAAAATCCATAATATTAAAGAGGGACATGATGTGAAGGCCTCTGTAGGAGACACGTTCGTGAACTATGTTGAATCTTTTAAGAAAACTAAAACTGCAGAAACAAAAAACAAAAAACAAAAACAATTTTCATAAATTCAAAATGTAGGCAAAAAGAAATTACCAGATCCTATAATATTCGCATGTCTATTCTTTTTAATCGGAAATGTCATCGAGATTTTCATTTATTAAAGCCCATCATTTCAAAATGCACAATATTAAAGAGGGACATGACGTCAAGCCCTCTGTGGGAGACACGTTAGTGAACTTTGCTAAAGATTTTAAGAAAACTAAAGCTCTATAAGTAAAAAAAAAAAAAAATCGCAAATTCAAAATGCAGGAAAAAAGGCACTTTCATAGGTAAGCCACTTTAGTACTCAATGTTCTTCAAATAAAATGAAATTTTTATTATCCAAGTAAAAGGGAAAAAACATCTGACAACCTAGAAGGAAGGTCATATATGATGGAAAACTCATTAGCAGAAGCCATAGAGAGAATGCGAATTGAGTATCTAATAACCAAAAAACTACGTTGCGTTTGATTCTTCATCTTTCCGTGCCTGTTCAAAATAAAAAACAAGGAAGGGTTGAATATTAGCTTGTCTATTTATTTTAATGGGAAATGTCCTCGAGCTTTCCAGTTATCAAAGCCCATCATTTCAAACCTGTTTGGTCGGTTCTGACTTTTGAAAGCACATTTAATGTGTATTGGGAAACACTGAATGTAACGGGGATGGAGCCCTATGTAACAGATGTTACTACTATTATTTTGTTTTTGTCGACGAACGTATGTAGAACGTACGTAAAGAAAATTAATTTGAGAATGCTATTTTTTTTGCACATGAACCCTTGAAAATTAAATAATCCGCAAGTCTGATTGTCTATTTGTATATCGCGGAACTATTCATGTTATTTGTAGAACATGAAACAATAGTGGCCGAAGTTAGAGCCCGCCACCCCGAGAACCCATGATCCTAAAAATGCTTACCATTTTTTTTGTGTTTTTTTTTGTCCACTAGGGTATGTAAAACGACATACGTAAAGTAAACTATTTCATCAATGCTGATTTTTTTGGACATGATGGCCTTCAAATTAAAATAGTCCATAAGTCCGATGGTCAATTTGTATATCGGGGAACTCTTCGATTGTCAATTTTTAGCCACCCACCCTGAGAACCCGTGATACAAAAACTGGCTAAGTATGGGACGAGGGCTCCATGCATACTTTATATATCTACTTTATAAAAATACATATTTCCTATGTTTAATTTATGTTGTCCGGGAAACCTATAATTTGATAAATTTCAATGTCTTATGTCCAGGAGTCATTCCTTTAAAGAAAACTAATTCATAAATACTAATGTATACACCATAGTTCGATAGCACCTATCAGCCAAACCGCATCCAAAAAACTGGCTAAGTATGCAACCCAATGACGACCGGTCAGAACGATCGTGGAACTCTCCATGCTATTTGAAGGGCACGGAATAACAAAAGCCCAATTTTCAGCCCACCACCCCAAGAACCCGCGATCATTAGCCTATGTTCTCGAGGAAAACTATAATTTCATAAATTGCATTCTCTTCCGTCCATAAGGCTTTTTTTTTAAAGAAAACTAATTCCGGAAAGCTAATGTATACACCACACATGACCTGTCATAGTATGCAACTAAACTGCAGTCGCTTGGAATGACCACAGAAGCGCGAGAAACTAGAGTCAAACGCAGTTTACAACAAGAAAGTAAAAGGGAGAGAAAAACTATATCTCCCACACATCAAAAGGCAATTTCATAACTATGAAACTATAGTAACACATAATCCATGGAAAAAGCATCGGCAGCTATGAAATATATTTTGAGCTCGACAAAATCTGCGTCAAAGCGTAATAGATGCAATTGACATCGTCTGCAATTCTTTACTCTGTTATTTTATCTTAAAAAGCCCAATTTTCATCCCACCACCCCTAGAAGCCGCGATCATTAACCTATGTTGTCCAGGAAACCTATAATTTCATAAATTGCATTCTCTTTTGTCCAGGAGGCCTTCTTTTAAAGAAATCTAATTCGGCAAAGCTAATGTATACACTGAACACGACCTTTCAGAGTTCGATAGAACCTATTCACAAAGCCGCATCCATAAAACTGACTAAGTATGCAACCAAACGGTGGTCACTTAGAATGACCACAAAAACGCAACAAACTAGAGTCAAATGCAATTTACAATAGGAAAGTAAAAGGAAGAGAACAACTATATCTCCCACACAACAAAAGACACTCTCATAACTATGAAACCATAGTAACACAAAATCCATGGAAAATGCATCGACAACTATGAAAGATATTTTGAGGCTAACAGACTCGGTTTCAACGCATAACAGATGCAATTTACATTGCCTGCAATTATTTAGTCTGTTATTTTATCTTAATAGTATTAGATGCAAATTGAAGTGAAAAAAAATGTAACTAGAGATCCAACCACAGATGCAGCATCCCAACATTGCAAACCCTGGGAAAATAAGAAAAAACACAAAATAAGAACCCAGCCAAGAAGCACCAAAAGGACCAAGTGCAGGCACAGGACCGGAACCCTACAAATTCGAATCAAGCAACAATAGACAACATACAACGAAGAAAGGAACAAGCAACAACCACGCCCCCAGGAACGAGGCTCTTCCAATCGCGACTGCATAAACCCAAACGTGTAAACTACAACAACACGAACAGGCAAGCAAGAACAATGAGAACATGCAAATAAGAAATCAGTGCCATGAAAAATGCAAGCATGGACCAATGAACCAACAATGCCGCTTGAGCATATAAATTTTAAAAATGGAAGAAAAGTCTTGTAACAAGCTTGTTAAGTAACCATCCAACACTACCAAGCATGTTAGGTAAACATTTAAGTCTTTCAGAAATGCACTATAAACATTAAGAAAAAAATTCAATGTGGCAGGTCTCTCACGTATCCCAAATAAATTCATATATTTTTTGTAACAATAGTTCGAACACCAGAGAATGTATTGCAAAGCCAAACTTTGGATATGCCACCATATCCAACATTGCCATAAATTTACCTAGCATAAAATGCTAAACCAATCATTCGAATTAATGGTATCATTAATCCCCCTTCGACAAATGCATAACAAAATTTATGATTCAAAATAGACCATATACTACCAAATACTTTGGAAATGCAAACATATTTTACATTGGGAATAGCAAAGGCGGCAATAAGACCTCCAATCCTTTGTGCAATCAGATCTTGACAAACATGATACTTTTTATTATATAAAAATCGATCTTTTCACTTCCCTTATTCCAACAATAGACAATAGAGAAATATTTTTGGTCAACGCACAAGCTAATGTCAGGTCAATGATTTATCGATCGCTATAATCCCTCTATGCCTACAGCAAGGACTAATAAGATCATTTTAATTGTCATATCTTTATGATCCCAATTAACAACATTAATATAAAAACTTCCCCTGAATTATTTATGCATTCTAATTCACCCATTTAAGAGGTATGTTAGTAAAATTCTTAATAATTTAAGTTTATTGTGTAAAATCTATATCACTGAAAGTACAACGCAATTTTGCGAATGATTATAAATAGGCTCTAAACGATCATATCTTTGACAAAGGTGCACTTGATGTCGACAAACCGCGAGATTCTTCAGTCAATGCAGCAGATATCACAACCACACCAAACAACATTAGCATTTGGTATTCCCACAATTTATCTCTTATTCCTTTTAAGTTTAAAGAATAACATTGCAGTCAATCTACTTTCTCACTTGACTCACTTTCATCGCTTTTACTAAAATGTTCCGGCCTTCAACGTCGGTCTATTCGTAACTAAGTCCAGCTACAGCCAATCAAATTTTGCACATTGTGATAAGTTTATGGCCACATCCCGAATCTCTACGTCACATTATTGAACCGTCACATGGATATGGATATGCAGGATGGCGTTTCTTGGTGCTTTCGTCAAGACAGTGGCCCTACTGAAACGATAGGGTTTTGGGTCGAATATAAATACAAGAATAGGGTAATTTATGAGGCGAATCGAAATCACGTCTCTTGGCGCTTTCGTCAAGACGGTGGCCTTAATGAAACGATAGGGTAATTAATTCTTCGCAGTCATCTTTCGTGAATAGTAAGAATAATTTCTGAGTCGAAAACGCGTCTCTTGGTGGTTTCGTCAGTACGGTGGCCCTATTGAAACGATAGGGTGATTTGTTCTTCGCAGTCATCTTTAGTAAAAGGTAAGAATAATTTCAATTCTGAAAATGGGCTTTCTTTCTATTTCCATTTATTCAGATTCTCTATTTGAATCAGGTATATGAGGCTGGAATGTATTTATCTGGGGTCATCTCATCCCTCGTTGACATTAACTGCATGCTCATAATCAGCTCCCCTGCCAACCTGTTATAGATGAGAATTGTATGAGGATGCAACCTGTTATAGATGAGAATTGTATGAGGATGCAAAACGTCTTAGTAAAGCAAGAATACAGGATGTGACATATTAACCAGCATACCACGAAGACGGTGGTTATATGGTTCAAAGACAAACGGATTTGTTTTTTTTTTAAATGAAAATGAATATTTCAACTCTTTTAATGTGAATGAATGTATGTATGATGAATGTATGTGATGAAGGGTTTTGAGATTTTACTTTATTATTAATTTTATTTAATGTTTTTAATGAAGTTTTCAAGAACAATACAATGGTGATATATAAAAAAAAATATTTTCATGGAGATTTCAAGAACAATATAATGATGATATATAAAAGGAATCTTTCCAATAATTATTGGGATAAGAGAAAATAGAGGTTCATTATGTCTAATGACATTTTTATGGGTAAATGGCTTCAACAATCTCTCAAGAATGGAATTCCATCCAAAATTCACACTAGTAGAATGATGAGGAAAAATCTTCTAGTTGAGATGACTATTCAAACACCAAACCCTTCATTTTAATCAATATATTCACACAATTTCATTTTCAATATTCAATACATGAACAATTGAATGCTTTCTTTCATCTTCCATTTGGGTTATATAAGTATGAAGATAGCATAAAAAGAAATGTCATGGAACAAAAACATAATCCAAAAATTAACAAACACTAATAATAAAGCATCTTGTTGAATTTGGAGAACATAATAAACCCATTAACATTGAAATTAATATAAAATTGTTCATCATAATGTTTCCTAGCAATGTAACCACATTGATTATCCATAGTCCAACATTTGATATAGAGGATTTTTTTTCTTAACCCATAAATATTTGAATGATATTTAGATAGTTTTGTATACAACCATAAATATTTGTTAGGGCTTAATAGACATCTCTTCCAATGGTGGAGAATTTCAATGTATGTCAAGAGGTATTTTTTATACATGATTCAATTATTGCAAACAACTATTTCAAAAATGAAATAAAAGGGAGATATGAATAAAGATTTTTTTTTTTAAAGAAAAGCCAAACTAAGGATCTCGCTTGTAGAGATAGATCTAATGAATAATGTCTTACTCAAATTTATTACTCTCCACTTTTCTCTTCAAGCAAAATACCATATTTTTCCCATTTCAAAACAAATAAAAAAAAATTCATACGTAGAGAAAAGAATGAAATTGATTTCAAAGATTTTCACATTTTTAAGAGCAATGAAATCTATTGCGAAAAGGTTTCATAGTTTTCTAGATATAAAAATACAACTAAATGCTATCATCGTCATCAAAATTATTTTTGTTATCCAATGCAAATCACAATGCCTTCTTATTTCTTTTTAACCATTTTAACTAGATATTCTAAATAAATAAATAAATTTATCAAAAAATAATGAAGAATATTTTGTAAAAAATTAACAAAATCATGTCTAAGAATTCAGTTGGAAGGATTTTCAAGTGTCAAAAATTCATTTTATTTAGAGTTCACACAATAATAAACAATATATCCACACAAAAGAAGAATAAATAATAATTAAAAAAAAAACTAAAATTCCCACATGGCAATTATGAGGATATGGCATATCCCTCCATATTTACTAAAATTAAGAAGATATAGCTTATCCTTGATGTTATGTAAATCAATTCAAAAACAATTCTACTATACAAGCTAAGTGCCCATGATTTTTAATTTTCTGAAAATGACTTCGATGTGAAAATGACTTCGATGCAAACTAGTTAACATTGTGAGGGTGGAGCGAGGACGTTATTTGGATAACAAAAAATATGCAACATGATGATAAGAAACCATTTTAAATAATTTTAAACCTTGTCTCCTAACAAGGATTGCTAGGATACTAAAGCCTGCCACATTAAAATTCCATCTCCCAAACCAATGAAAAGAAATAAATTTTTTTTGTCCTTCAACACAATTACATTATGTTTGTCCAAAACTGTTGTAGTGAGAAAATAATTCAAACTTGTAAATATACATGGACCAATATGAAGTACACATTGTGTGTCGAGATATCTTCTATGGTTTCAATGCTAGGATTCAAAATGAAGGTTGAACATAGATTTGGTAAAAACATAAAACGAAAAGGACAAGGCATATTTGTTATAAATCTCTTTTTAGAAAATCATATATGATAATTGTTTAATGCAATAAATCCGAATTATATTGAATTCTCTATCTTTAAGACATTGATCCTTACCATCCCTAAAACTAAACAAATCTTGAGATTTTTTTTTCTCACAGTTTTTATTGTGGGATTTATCTTTTGGCTTAGACACTAGATGTAACATCCTGTTTTCCCCAGTTTGTAAATATAACTATATTGACCAAGAGAGTATGGAAAACTCAAATGTGTGAATATTTGATTTGATGGACCTTTGTATAAAATGTCAATGAATGTAAATTATGTTATTTTAATAGAAAATGGATAAGTGTTGCATGACTGTTGGAAAAGAAGACGTGCTAAGAGAGACCACGAATGTTATGAAAGAGATAGTGGAGGGGACCAGAAATGGTTGTGTTAACATCCACCAAACCAATACTTTGCTTGATTTAATTGATCAGGATCAGAACAACCCTATAACCCAAGAATGAATTACAGGCAGGCTGGAAGGTGGGAACACCTCCTCAAGAATTAATGAGGGGATGGGGCAAACCACCCATCTGTAAGGCTTCCAGACCTAACCAAAGACTTGGGATTCGGGCCACACAATCTTGCTGAGAAAGGAAAGAAAGGAAGGCATTGGGGACAGAGAGAAGGGTGCCTGTGAAGAGTGCAGATACGAGAGACTGAGCTCTCAGTTTCAAGGAAGACCTGTGAAAAAGAGTTTGTTCCGATCGTGGGAAATAGAGACTGAGTCGGGAGAAGGAGAGTAACCTTCATCCCTATCTATTTATGTGCCAGAAGAATAGATTCAATCCCAAAGCATCGTGGTCAAAATTGGGGGTGGCTAGTGGTAAATCCATTAGGAGTGACTGAGCCTATGATTGGGTGGAAATGGGCACATAGTCACTTCACGTTATCTAGTTTTGATAAGTGTTTTCATATTCTATGCATTGAATTGGGAATTAATTGTTGCATGCATGTATTTCCATATCTATAATTTTTTTTTTGTATTGAAATGGTTAAGTTATGTGTATACGTTGGCTTCCTTGAGAACTTTTTCTTATGATTTTCCCGCATGCTCCAGTTTAACTCTCGAAGGTGTTTTCCCCAGGGATCTTCCTCACAGCTCTGGAGTCGGAGCAATCCTCTTAGCACTGCTATCGGCTCAGTAACCTCATGATTTTACCTTGCCATGTTTTAGAACTTAAATTTCTGCGAGTTAGGAAGGCATTTCCTTCAAACTAGTAGCCTGAGAGACCTTGAACTCGTTCCCAAGGCCTTAACCAAAACTCGGCTAAGAGTAGATCTCATAGTCGGAGAGTTATTTGAAGGTCCATGTGACATGGGTCTAGAAACCCTGCACTAACGCTGAAAGGAGCTAGCTCATAATGGTTTTAGAGTTTCGGGAATTCAACACCTTGGGATGTCAAACTTCACGATAGTCAAAGTTACCCGAATGTCCCAAGTAAGAAGAGTCATAGTTGAATAAAGAACCTGAAAGAGGAGATGAAGGCGAGTCGTTCATCGGGAGGAAAACCTATCGTAGTCATCAGATCGACTCAAATATCCACTACAGTTAACGAATCAAAAACCCGTCGCTCAATTAGATCGATGGTTGAGAATCCTTGTTGAGTGTGAAGTTGAAATTAGCAGATGTGCTAGTTCACAGCTTGCAATCAACCAACACCGTTGATCTCATCAGAGTGGAGGATCAACGACCACAATTAGATAGAGTCGGGTGATCACTTTCCAGATTGCAGAGATTGGGCCCCGCAATCATTGTGAACCATCAATCTGAGAATAGAGATCGATGGTTGGGAATCCTTGGGGAGTTGAAGGTGAAATTAGAGGATGTACTATTTGATGGCCGCAATCAACCTACATCATTGATATCATCGGGGAGGAGGATCAACGACCACGATTAGACGGAGTTGGGCGAGCATTTTCCAGATTGAGGAGATTGGGCCCCACAATCACTGTAAACCAACTATTTAAGAGCAGAGATCGATGGTTGGGAATAATTGTCGAGCGCGAAGGTGAAATTAGCGGACGTCCTAGTTCACAGCCAACAATCAACCAACACTGTTGATCTCGACAGGGTGGAGGATCAACGACCACGGTTAGAAAGAGTCGGGTGATCTCTCCAGATTGCGGAGATTGGACCCCGCAATCACTGTGAACTGTTGATCTAAGAACAAAGATCGATGGTTGGGAATCATTGTGGAGTGCGAGGGTGAAATTAGTAGATGTGCTAGTTCACGGCCCACAATCAACCAACACCATTTATCTTGTCGGGGTGGAGGATCAATGACCATGATTAGACAGAGTCGGTTGAACACTTTTCATATTGCATATATTGAGCTCTCCGATAAAGAGTGAGAAGGTTGGGGCCCCACAATCACTATTAACTGTTGATCCGTTAATAAATTGGTATTGGTCAAATCTCAACCATGAAAATATGAGGGAGGTCGAAAGACGATCAGAATGAAGCAATGAGGTGTAAGGATGCCATCCATAGAGACATGGATTTAAGATTGATGAGCCACATGCCACTTGTATTCATGAACATCACATACCCTATAGCCCTTTTTGAACATGATACGTGTCATCCCAAACAAGGGAACATGTCTCCCCTAACCCATCTATGTGTCATCCCCTGGTACATTTCCCACCTCTTCCACGTGTTTGGTGAAATGACTGGCGTTCCGGGAGTCTGGGACTTTGGGACTCTTGAGTATTTGAGGTGCTTCAAAAATTCCCAAAGTGTCCAAGTGCTGAAGTAGATCCTAGTCGTCGAAAGAGGAAGGCACGTGGAAGTATATCGTAAACTCCGAAGCAGAGCACTCTGAAAGAACACAAGGAGTGAAGTCTTGAAGGCCTAAAGTCTCAAAGTGCGGAAGTCCATTGGAACCGTCTATTGGAAGGGGATACGTGGTGCTCGATCTATGACTTCGAGTATGGAGTATAGAGGAAAAAGGATTTGAATCATTTGAAACTCTTGAATGTCGAAGTATCAAATTGAATCAGGGCCGTCAAAATCTCTGAGGACACGCGGCGTCGGATTGTGAACTTTAGATATTTTCCACTCCAGAGGATTCACACGGTGATTGTCTTAGCGTCTGGTCATAGTCCGCGGTCATATGCGATTATGGATGGATGGAAGGGGATAAACCTAGAATTCAAATCCCGAAGGTCGAACGCCAAATCTCCCGTGAACTTGTGAGTTAGTCGACGACCAAGTCTAGTTGTTGGATTTGTTCGTGGATGGATTTGTTTCATAGAATTAAGGTTGTTAGAATATCTAGGATATCATAGCACTCAAGGAGAAACATGTTGAGTCGGACCCACGTGGAAGCCTCGTGGCCTCGATCAATGAACACCTGGAAAACTTGGGAGAGGATATCTGCCAGCTCAGTTCGGAGCATGGAGACCATGGTTGTAAAGCTATGTAAGACAAGAATAGAATAGAGACCCTAATTAGGGGTTTTGATTTTCTTAAGAAGAATGAAATTTTGACGCCCCACCATGGGTGTGTTACAAATTGGTATCAGAGCATGGTTATAACACTTGTCTTGCTTGGGCTCATGGATGAGTCACTTAAAAACCATGTTTAAATAAAATATTAAGGGTGACTCCCTACCTTAACTCTTTTGTAAAGAGTCTCATTAAACTATTACTAAATAAAAGAATGAAAACTTTCTATTGTGTGTGTGTATTTAAGAAAAATGAACTATGTGTTGTTGAAGAACTAATAGAATGTTAGCTAACAACAAGTGTTTTGTCAGCACTCCAGCAGTTACTGAATCATGAGAAACCACAATAATAAAGGATGGTGATGCGCCATGAAGTGGGGGATGGCTCCCATAATAGAGACGAAGAGTCTGATTAGAGGATGGTGGTGGAGACCCCTATGGATCTAGCTAAAACTGTAAGCATCCTTATGGCCAAATTACAAAGTTGTAAGGATGAAAATGAGATATTGATAAAGGAGGAAGAAAAAAAATGGAAATCAATGAAATCTTACTTCATAGGGCTTATTTGATATACAGAGGCAGCTGCATCATGGACCTGCAACTATTCACGTGGATTGACGACATACAAAGAGAATTCAAAGTCCACATGAAATACAAAAATGTGATCCCATAAGTGGCCACACAGGGAGAAGTACCTCAAGGAATTCCCAACCTGGAGGCAGGGGATGCTCATTGGGAGATTCCTCTGGAAAGGGAACTCGAAACTCTGATATATCTTCTAGTACCAAAACTAGTGCACGTTCTCAGAAGAAAGGAAAGAAGTGAAATCATTCCAAAATTCATGACCCTGAAGAGTTCAAGAAATCGAAACCACCCTCTTTCAATGGAAATATTGAGAAAGGGGAAGAGGAAGAAGCTTCGTTGCTTGGTTTAAAGAAGTACTTCAGATTTCATGACTATTCTGAAAACTTGAAGGCTCGAATATCCATATTCAACCTGAATGGAAAGGCTTCCATTTGGAGGGATGATATTAAGAATGTGGAAGGAATCCATGATGAGGACTTATTATGGAAACAGTTTGAGAAACACTTCAGGAAGAAGTATCTTTCAGAGAAATACATTGATGGGAAGATGAAGAACTTCTATGAACTCAAGCTGGGACAACTCATCATAGAGGAATATGCTAATAAATTCCTTGAGTTGTTGAGGTATGTACCCTACATAAAATATTAAAAGGTATAAGTGCAACGATTTATCAGTGGGTTACCTCAGACCTACCGAAACATGATTAATTTTGATGAGCCAAAGACCTTAGAAGACACTATCCCGAATGCAAGATATTGTTATGAACATTTTGGGTGTCGAACAGAACCTCGCGAGGATTGGAAGAAGAAGAGTAGTTTGGGATTCAAGAAGAAGGGGTTTAAATACTCAAGATTTAAGAACTATAGAAAGGATTTAAGGATGAGCCTTCCTACCCAAAGTGTGTATCAGCATAATTTCCCCTCTCAGAGTGGACATAAACCTTTTGGATCAACCCCAGGAAAGACTGATAACCCAAAGAGAGAACCCTTGAAATGTTGGAGTTACGGAGAAGAACATATGTTGAGAGATTTCCCACACATACAACAGAATACGAGGAGAGTCTACAACATCCAAAAAGATAACATAGTCAATGATCTGGCTAGGAGCATGCCACGGATTTATGCATCTTTGGATAATAAATAATTCGACCAGCAAGCTTCAGTGGTGGAGATGGAAGGTATGATCACCAACCGTTTATTTTCTCTTTTAATACACCCTGTTTCTAATTTGAGTTATGTGGGCCCTCATACTATTAATAAGTGTAAAGTGAAACCAGTTAGACATGTTAAGCCATGGTTGGTACAACTAGCCACTGGAACCAAAAGAAAAGTAGCAGAGTTCATACCAACTTGTCAATTCATCATGGATGGATTTCCCACTCGAGTGACCCTTAACATACTTCCCCTAGGATCTTAGGACTTGTGGATTGGTATGGATTGGTTGGATTCTTATAAAACTAAGTTGGAATTTTACCATAAAACTTTAGAATGTGTAAATTAAGAAGGGAGAAATACGATCCTCCAAGGGATTCAAAGTTTGTCTCAGTGAGAAAAATATCATCCCTTCAAATGAAAAACTATTTCGGAAAGGAATTCCCTCTATTTGCAATATAGGTGTTGGAATCTGTTGAGGATAACAAAAGTAACCTAGAGTACCACCCCATATTAAGAGAGTATATATATATGTTTCCAAAAGAGGTATCGGGTCTACCTCTGAGAAGAGACATTGACTTCTCGATAGAACTTGCACCGAGAGTGGTACCAGTTTCTAGGACACCCTATAGAATGAGTACACCCAAGCTAGTTGAGCTCAAGCTACAACTAAAGGAAATCATGGAAAAAGGATATATCCGACCCAATGTTTCTTCATGGGGAGCATCGACCTTGTTTGTGAAAAAGAAAGATGGCACACTACGACTCTACATAGATTATAGACAACTCAATAAGACAAAAATAAAGAACAAGTACCCCTTACCAAGAATCGATGACTTGTTTGACCAATTAGGGCGTTCTTCCATTTTCTCAAACATTGACTTGAGCTCTAGATACCATCAAGTCTGAATCAAGGATGAAGACATCCACCAAATGACCTTCAGGACAAGGTATGGTCACTATGAAATTTTGGTGGTGTCATTTGGATTAACCAATTCCCTGGCCACTTTTATGTGCTTGATGAACAATGTCCTCAGCAATTCCTAGACATATTTGTATTGGTTTTCATTGATGATGGGTAAAATCATGAAGCTGGGTAACACTTTCGTGACAATCGGGTCTCCAAAATTTCTAGCGGCAATTTTTCGGCCGAACAAATATTACTTTCGGCCGAAATATTATTTGGCCG
>JZKD02S1723255.1:282710-302340 GCA_000966675.3 Picea glauca
CTAAATAAAAAAAATACTTTTATATGTCGGAAGTTGAATAACTTGTGAAAATACAGTTTTTTTTCTCATAAAACAAGCAAAAGTGTAACCCACCTTCATGATTTCACCCTGATATCTTAATCTACACCAAGAACAGAGAGGATCATGAAGAACATATTAGACTTGTACTTCAAGTACTAAGAGAGCATCAACTCTATGCTAAGTTTAGCAAGTGTGACTTTTTCCAGAAGAAAGTACGTTACTTGGGCCATGTTTAGATCTATTATGGAATGGCCTACCCCAAAGGATGTATCTGATAACAGATCCTTTATGGGCTTAGCAAGATATTATAGAAGGTTCATAAAAATATTTTCCAAGATTGGTTGTCCAATAATTGTCCTCTAGAAAAAGGGGGTTAAATTCACTTAGACATCAGAATGTGAAGAAATATTTCAGGAACTAAAATACCTTCTGACCCATGCACCCGTGCTGAATATTAAAGACCTAAATAATGACTTCCTCATATGTACATATTACTGCAAGGAAGGGCTCACATGAGTCATTATGCAGGAAGGATGTGTACTTTAGTACGAATCGAGGAAATTGAATGAGCATGAAATCAATTATGTGACCCATGATCTAGATTTGGTTGGCATACTGCATGCTTTGAAAATGTGGAGGTATTACCTCCTGTTTAGGAGATTTGTACTTATGAAAGACCATTGTGGGTTGAGGCACGTGTTTTATCAACAAAAACTCAATGCTATACAAGCTAGGAGGATGGCTCTCCTTAGTGAGTTCGATTTTGAAATCAAAAACATCAAAGGGAAGGAAAATAGGGTGGTGGATGCCCTTAGAAGAAGTGTGAAAATGATTCACCTAGCAATGGTAAGCACATGTAAAATGGATGTCAGGGAAAGAATCAGGATTGCAAAAGAAACAATTGAATTCTTCAAGACAATGAGTTCATACCTAAGACAAGAGCCTATAGGGATAAAGTATGAAGGTTATCAGATGCTCGATGAAGGCCTGCTGACCTACATAAACAAATTGTATATTCCAAGTTTTGATGACTTGAAGAGGTTCATAATGGATGAACTACACAAGAGACGATATACTAGTCACACAGGATATCAGAAAATGATCACGACCACTAGGAAACAATTCTATCGTCCTGGACTGAAAAAGGACTTAGTTGACTATCTAGCTAAGTGCCTGGAATGTCAACAAGTTAAGGCATAACACCGAAACCTAGCATGGTTGTTACAGCCTCTAACAATTTCATAATGGAAATGGGAAACCATTTCCTTGGATTTCATCACCATATTACCAAATCAACTAAGAAGAATGATGCCATCATGGTAGTGGTGGAAAATTTGAGCAAGTTTGCTCACATCCTTCCTCTCAAGTCAACTTGCAAAGAAATAGATATTGCCAATATATTCATGAAGGAGATATTCAGACTGCATGGCATGCCTAGAGAGATTGTATCCGACAGAGACGCAAAATTCACTTCAAGCTTTTGGAAATCCTTGATGGTTGGTCTTGAGACTAAATTGTTATTAAGCATAGTCTATCACCTCCAAACTAATGGGCAGACAGAAAGAGTAAACCAAATATTAGAAGAAATGTTAAGGATGCATGTAATGCATCAGCCTAAGAAGTGGTAAAACTACTTTCCATTGGTAGAATTTTTCTACAACAATGGTTATCAAGAATCATTGAAGATGAGCCCTTTTGAATACCTATATGGTAGACAGTGCAATATTTCAATCAGCTAGAGTAATCCAGTGAATAGAATTACAATCAGACTGGACATGCTAAAAGAAATGGAAGAACAAGTGATTTAGATAAAACAAAATCTAAAAATTGCTTAGGATAGACAGAAGAGCTACGCCGATAGAAAGAGAACTCCCAGAGATTTCAAGACAGGAGACCATGTCTATCTCAAAGTTAGACCCATGAAGATTTCCCTGAGAATGGGATCTTGTGCCAAGCTGACACCTCAGTATTGTGGACCCTTTGAAGTCTTAGATAGAGTGTGATCTGTAGTCTATAGGCTAGTGCTCCCTCCCATAGTAAAGACACATAATATTTTCCATGTTTCATTATTGAACAAATATGTACATGATTCCAAGGGTGTAATTGACTTGTCTATGATCCATGTGGAGTAGGAGGGAAAATTCTAGCCAGAACCTCAATGCATACTACATAGGAAGGAAACCTCACTCAGGAACCGAACCATTACATAGGTCAAGGTGCAATGGAAACACTTTGGCCCAGGTGAGGCTATCTGGGAAATGGAAGATCCCATGAGACATGCATATCCAATTTTGTTTACTTCTTTATATACATAGCATGTTGAAATATAGAATATCGAGGGCAATGTTCCTTTAAGGGGGAGGGAATTGTAACACCATGTTTACCCCAGTTTGTAAATATAACTATATTGGCCAAGAGATATACAACTTTACAGTTATATGATTTGAGGAATTTCTCATGAATTTTTCAATTTTTTTAGGATTAATATGTAGCACATCGTTAACAACCCCAGAGAACACAACACCTCAACCTTCAGTAGAGGAACTAGGAACCTGACTTAGGGAAGCATATACACAATCTCAATTGATTGATGTTTTAGTTCCATGGATTCAAATGTGTGGTTTCAATATTTTATTTTGAAGTTACTTGGATGTCGCTCATCTATTCCATGTTTAATGATGCCACAGACCCATGCTAAAGGAATACCATACTCAACAACCTAGATACATAAGCATATGAGGGAAGTAGATAATGAAGACACAACTTGAACACATTGAGACAAATATACCATTATGTTATAGTACCCTCACAAGTACAACCCTCCAACAAAGGTGATAGAGCGATAACAACAACAACAACAACAATTGTCATGACAACAATAGAGCAGTGAAAGTGAATTTGAAATCCCATTATAATTGAATGTCAACTTGTAATGAGAAGTGTGTTCCCATGCCCAGATCAGTCTCCATGCTGGGTGAAGTGCATTATGGCCATAATCTATGATGGCCCCTGAGCACTAGAAGACAAATTCAAAATGTAACTGCATATAATACTTTAAATTATAAAACATTTTTGTTTTCCTTGTTTTCTTATCATTACGAAATCAATAAGGAAATTTTTTTGTAAATGAAAGGTCATGAGGGAAGGAAGATGTCCAAGAGTTAGGTTTAACTTCAATATATACATGGATTATATCCAAGTAAAGGGATTTTTGGTTCTTCAATCATTGCATAGACTCAAGGAACTATTTTAAGAGGAAATATTGTGTTAACTAATATTGAGAAGCCCTCAAGGACAATTTTAACAAAGAGAAGAATTCATGTACATTGTTGTTTATTGTAAACGTTTTTTAGAAGATTATCTAATGTTTACATGTGTTGTAAGAATATATTGTTTCCTATATACTTTTTGTAATAAATTATCATTTTATTACACCTTTGGTATTATATCTTATGTTTATGTCCTGAGAATATGAGTTGTTAATGTATGCGATAATATGACCTAAACTATTATGGTTATATATTCGTTTTCATATTTTATCTAAATTTAATTCTTCATAACATCTATCTAAATCAAACGGTGCATAGTATGATTTCGACTCTGTACCAGGGAGTACCCCTTTTATTGAATGGCATATATACCCCCATTAACATAGTCCTAAATATATTGTTCCTTTACTAGAATAATAAGAGTTAAACTCGAATTTTGGAACTTTGAATTACTATTAAGATCATTTCTCTTCCATATTGAATAAATACCCTCATATATGTCCAATGTCTAAGCCAATATAACTAAATTCAGATCCTTAGAGTAAGATCTAAATAAATAGTAAAAAATTTATACACATAAATGAAACGGATCATAAATGAAACGGATCATAGTACTTTTAAACAAATGTTAGTAATTAAAATTTTACATGCATATCATTGCTGAGATCTTGGTAAGGTGAGGCAAACCTCCTAGGAACATCAACGATTTTCATATTACAATTTTGTACAAATAACTTTAATATTTGGAAGAGGCGTGGATATTATTGGTGGCTTATAGTTCCATGCTATGAATATTACAATTAAGCCGAAATTTTCACCAAAATCCTTGCATGAAGGGGTTTCAAATGATTACAGTTGTTGGCTACCATAATATTGTAGGGAAAACGTGACGTCTTTATATAAGAGTTGCATGTAAGGAGGCTGGAAAATGTTGGTTGAAATGTGAGAATAAGGAGGAGGTTCGGTGCTAAAATATTGTGAGGTAAACTCTTGTAGACTATAATAATAATTTCACTTCAACCAATGCAATTGCAGACAAAATTGTGGCTTCCACAAAAGTGATATATATACATCTAAGTGCCCAATTTCACCCAATAACCACGATTTGTAAAGATATCCAATCAACATTCAACTAATTATTTTCAAATGAAATTGTGCTTCATGATCATTAAACTATTTTGTGCGTATGGAAAGGGAATACTTATGTACATATAAATTTTTGTATACACATATAAATTATTATCCTCACTCGATAGTTGAATTTCCACATTCCATTGCTAATACAGGTTAATACATATGTTCAACCAAAAGTATGCAATGTGAGTTTATTTTTTCCTTTAACAATAATCATCAATATATACATAGTTCAATAACCTTCAATGATCTTTTTAGAGAGCCCATAAAAATTAAGTATTAACATATATCTACCATCCTTAATCTTTAAACTTAAAGTAATAATCCACATGCATCAATTAACAAGTTTAATTATATACATAACATCAACAATAATATAAAATTACAATTTACAATTATCTGTCGTTAACCATAATGGTTGTCCCAACTTGAAGGCGAGCCAACCTTGCTCAACCTTGTGTCAATATTGATGAAACTTTCATGCCAAATCCTCTGAAGTTTGGGTCAATTTCACCAGGCATGCTTCAATCCTCGCTGAGACTTGTCAATCACCGAAAATACTCACAAGCTACCACCGTTCGAATTTCGAAAGGTACTCTTATTCTCCAAGCCTACCTTAGATGCAACGGGATTGTATAGAAGCAATTGCTAGCAAAAATTATTGTTGTTTGAGCTGACAAGCCATAAGGTTCCTAGCTCCAAGAATACACCAATTTCCAAACTCACAAATAGAATTGTTCAAGGTCAAATAGTCATCACGACGACCATTCAATATTATGGAAAATAAAACTTCCTCCCTTGTCCCAAGACATTTCTTTTATATCCTTTCTTTTATATCATCCTTAGTGTATATGAATTTATTAATTAAAAATTTAAATAAATCATTTCCCTCACCCGCTTTTCTTGATTTCCTAAAATTACTCCTAGATGTTTCTTAGTTTTTATTTACTATTCCCCAAAATTCTAAACTCCTATTGTTTTTCCTATACGTTTCTAAGATTTTCTTGACTTTTATATTGTTTTCTAAATGATTCTTAATTTTTTTTTAATCTTATCTTTTCTCCTAGATGTTTCCCACCTTTTCTTATCTCTTAGATTTTTCTCCTCCATTTTTTTATTTCATTGGAGTTCTGATGTATTTTTATTTCCCCATTAGTTAATTTGTTAAAATAAAACATGCACATTTTTTACTCAAGCTCATTTGCTAGATGTATTAAATTTTATTTAACTTTAACCTAAGTTACTAATAAAAATATATTTTTGTCTCTTAATTTAACTTTTCTCTTTTCTACTTGCATAGATTTATTGAATGTTTTTCCTCATTTAATAATTTCTATTAATAATTTTTCTTTAGGTTAATTTTCATGTATGCTCTTTATATATCAATCCAAAATTTCATAATAATGCTAAGGGTTCCATGTACACCATTCCCTTCAAGACGTACCTTCATACTGCAAGGTTGTCGTGTGTCCTGCTCTTCAAGCATTCAACCCTGAGTAATGAGAAAAAATGGAACAATTATGGAGATATTGTTAACTGTGGTTATTTCCCCTATTTGTGATACTAATGGACGGTGAGAAATAATGATTTCAACTTATTATGTGCCCGTCATTTTATCCTTATGAGTGACTAAGTCCATGGCCTACCCTCACGACAATATGCAACCTCTTGAGAAAAAGTGTCCCACAATTTTCAACTCCGACCATGGAAGGAGTGCTAGTAGGTGGAAACAGGGTTGTTGTTCCATATCTCCTGAAATTCCTCATATAACTTTATACAACCTCGTTAATCTTGTTAGTGTTCAAAATGCACTAGTAAAATTTTAAGCGTATTCATTGAACTCATGCTTGATTCGTCAAGAATTCTTAAGGATATTTGCTTGTTGTCACAATTTATGATTTTTTTATTGAGCCTTCAAAGTTCTTCATCGAATCTCAATAAGATCTTACTATGAATTTTTTCCTAGAAACCCTATGATTGTTGGCCTATACCCTGCATGGCAAAGAAAAAAAAAATCAGTAATATGTCAGTTTGTTTCAATATTTTCAAATAGAAAATATACATTTATATTGGTTACCCTAACCAAAATCGTGTTGTGTGCTTAAGTGCACCATTCCCAAACCATATTAACACCTAAATCATTACACATGTCAAACTTTGAGTCCACAAGTCAACAGATAAACCAACACAATCCCAGCGCAAGTGCCAAAACCGATTCATTTCAACATGTCTCATCGAATGTCGTTAGGGAGCACTGGCGCATATAAGCATGGAATCTTAAAATTTCCCGATGCATGTGGGATTATGCCCACTAAGTCTTTTTTTAAATAACCCACATGCTACCAGATGCCAAATGATTGTGCAGGTGCCAAGTTGCAGATTTTTCAAATAATGTGTCGATTAGCTGGATAAGTTGGGGAATGAGTTTATGATAACTTTGGCAGATCAGATGGGATCAGATCTGGGCACTATTTTAAAGGAAGTATCGTCGGGCATCTTTTGTTTGGTTTCGAAAAGAATTAGGTTTACAGAGGTAGTTAATGATGTTGATTTGCCAGTGAATTCACCCGTATTAGTGAACAAGGTGAGGGCAGTGTGAAATCTGGAACCAGCCCTGCTTCCATCCCTAGCCTTGCAGAGCCCCCTGTTACAAATAGTTTGCAGTATTGGAAGGTTGGTTCTCCATATATTAACTCTCCCTCCCCTAGATGTCTTCCATTATCCAATTTTTCCATGCACCACAAAGTGAGTTCTAACCCAATGGGTTCGATTGGATTGGGAGCAAAAATAGGGATTAAGGTATTTAGCTACAATATGTTTTTGATTATGTCGGTGATCAACTTTGGAGTCCTTGTAGCATCATATGGAGAAATAAATGTCAACAAGGTAGGGGTGGTTTATCAAATAAGAAAACAAATGTGAGTGGAAAATTGACAGCTTTCAAGGGTCTGGAAGCTCGACTGCGAGAGATTTATGAATGTATGGCTTGTTATTAATGTTTGGTTACTTCCAGAAGGATACCTCTACTAAGTGAAATGTCTATTTTGGAGTTCGTGAACATTCCATGGAATAAATTTGCAACAATATAACTATGAAATGATGCCACGATCCCAGATAAGTGATAGCATTAGCATTCTCAACAAATTTGTATGAGTTAACCCCAACAAATTGGAATTCCATGATATATGGGCCATGAAATCTTATGCAAGCATGTAGTTGAAATCACAAGCTTTTTGTGCCAGGAGGTTACAAAGAAAGTGCCCATCACCAACTAGATTTTGGAGGTTGAGGAAGATTGGTAGCATGAGTGTGCAAATAAGGTTTCTACCAGATCACATAATATAAGAGGCACCAAATCACAGTGGGGATAAAGCTTCTGAAGATGAATATCAAACCTAACATTCCAGATTTCAAAATTGCATTTGATCATTTTTTCTTGCATGTTGGAGGAATTCTCAGTTTCAGTTTGGTTTCACATTTGATATCCATTCATGAAAGTGTTATTTTCATTACTCAAATTATATGCCTAGTTGTAAGCATGTAATACTCAAGGCATGAATTCAAGTATTTCAAGGTTAAGAGGAGTCAATCATTTTCCCATATCCTCATTCGACGACAAATCAATCAACAAATTTCTACAGGTGGCACATAAATTATGAGTTGCAAGATTCTAGAGTCTATATTTTGGCATTCAAATCAAAGAACATCCCAAGTTTTCTGGAGCACAACCAACATTTTCAATATCGATGGAGCATATGGCAAGTTCAAGTCAATATTTTCTAGATTTTGAGGTAACAGATGAGGGGTGGTCCCATATTTTATGGCACAGGTCCAGATATTAGGGAACAATTCCATCTTTGTAGGGTACACATGGCAAGTGGCACCTAGCTAGAAATTTGATTCGCATTTTCAGGTAGTTTCATTCAATTAAAGATATCTCTCGGGCACAATTGGTAGAAAATTAGTTTCACATTACCAAAATTCCTACAAATATCAAGGCAAAAAATTGATAGTTCTTCAGATTCCTAGGGATTTTGAATTCATTAGATTTAGCAATTCAACACTTAAGGAAACCATTTTTAACAGTTTGTTTGAATTGATTTTATTTCCATCATACATTTACTTATTATTTTATTATTTAAGGAGTACATTGTAATAATAGAAGGGAGGAGGCTCAATATTGGAGACTAAGAGGTTTGAAACTGAAGACTTTGATATACTTTTTTTGTAAATACCTTCTAATATATATACTAGAATATAAACACTTCTCTTAGTTCTTGTTTAGATTTATTTTCATTCATATTTTCCTGTAACTATGGTCAAATGATATGTTCATTTATTTTGTTTATACAATGATTGATTGAAGTCCTTTAATCATTGCATTGTTGGACAAAAACATAAGTACTTTTCCTTGCTATAGTCAACCTTTCATGTATGTTTTTAATGTATATGATCTTGTTGGTATAGTGAGTGTGCTTCATCCATCTCAGTTATAAACCATTTCGTCAATACTTTTGAGGGCCTTATATTGTCTGGATATGTTCAAGTGTGACTTGAGGGAGTTATTGAATGAGTTATTCATTTTTTGATCCATTTTCATACATTTCATTGAGCATTTGATTAAGTTACCAAGCTCACTCGACCTACAACCTAGAATGAGTCTTGGAGTGATAACAAATCCTATATGAGTCAAATCAGTGAGCATAATCCTTTTGTATACATCCACTAAACCTCTTATTGTCATCATTATCATTAATCATTACAATTCAAAAATATAAAATTATCAATTCATTTCTCCTCCCTAACTCAATATAGAGTCTCAGATTCTTGTTGTGGACGCCCATGTCAACATATATATAAGTTCCCTATCAAATCAAGAAATTGTTAGTAGCATTTGCAATATATATAATCATTCTCATGTAAATCGTCATTTTAACAATTAGTACATTAATTATTCATCAACATCTATTGTATTTAATCAAACCATTTTCACATTTTAAATCTAAGAAGATCCAAATAAATTGTGTCTGAATATCATGATAATGTATCAATGGGGTCGTTTGTGAACAAACACCCTCAAAGAATAAGTTTGGGTTTTGTAAAAGTAGTCAGATAAAATGGGGCACTGAAACCTCCCTCTCCTAAATAAGGACAATCTTATGATATAAATTTCCATGGGATAATGAAATTTCCTCTACCTAGTTTCTTGTGCAAACTAAAGATCTTCATTTTCTTCGTTAAAATGAAATGACATGATATTTAGAAAGAATAAGCTTACCCATTATTTTTAGTATGATGGGGCATTAATTCACTTCTATTTGTCGATGTAAAATATTGTAAAATCACACAAAATGAGGATGGAGATGGACCACATACAATAATTGTTGGACTACTTGGGGCATACCATATGTATGTTGAGTCAATAATTGTTGGTCCATACCATGCTTTCCTCAACACAATCAGAGATGATTGTTTGACATAGGGCCATCATATACATCCAAGAGTTGCGAGATTGGGCTCATAATTTATTGGCCATCACAAGATTGGCTATGGACAAATTAATTTGAACAATAATTATATCGATGGAGCATAACCAACATTTTCAATATCGATGGAGCATAACCAATATCGAGTGTGCAAATAGGGTTTCTACCAGAACGCATAATATAAGAGGCAACAAATCATAGTGGGGATAAAGCTTCTGAAGATGAATATCAAACCTAACATTCCAGATTTCAAAATTAAATTTGATCTTTTTTGTATGCATGTTAGAGGAATTCTCAGTTTCAGTTTGGTTTCACATTCAATAGCCATTCATGAAATTGTTATTTTCAGAACTCAAATTATATGCCTAGTTGTAAGCATGTAATACTCAAGGCATGAATTCAAGTATTTCAAGGTTAAGATGAGTCAATCATTTTCCCATATCCTCATTAGATGATAAATCAATCAACAAATTGCTACAGGTGGCATAGAATTATCAGTTGCAAGATTCTAGAGACTATATTTTTGCATTCAAATCAAAGAACATCCCAAGTTTTCAGGAGCATAACCAACCATTTCAATATCGATGGAGCATATGGCATGTTCAAGTCAATATTTTCTAGATTTTGAGGTAGCATATGAGGAGCAGTCGCATATTTTACGGCACTGATCCAAATATCAAGGAACAATTCCAGATTTGTAGGGTACACATGACAAGTGGCACCTACGTGGAAATTTGATTCACATTTTTAGGTAGTTTCATTCAGTTAAAGATATCTCGAGCACAATTGGTAGAAAATTAGTTTCACATTACCAAAATTCCTTCAAATATCAAGGAAGAAAATTTATAGTTCAAAGATGAAGTGGCTAATGAAATTTTTAGCATTTCAGATTCCTAGGGATTTTGAATTCATTAGCTTTAGCAATTCGACACCTAATGCAACCATTTTTAACTGTTTGTTTGAATTGATTTTATTTCCAGCATACATTTACATATTATTTTATTATTTAAGGACTGCTTTGTAATAATAGAAGGGAGGAGGCTCAATCTTGGAGACTAAGAGTTTCGAAATTGAAGACTTTCATATACTTTTTTTTGTAAAGACCTTTTGATATATATACTAGAATATAAGAACTTCTTTCAATTTTTTTTCATTCATCTTTTACTGTAACTATGGTCAAATGATATGTTCAGTTATTTTTTTTATACAAAGATTGATTGAATTCATTTAATCATTTCATTGGTGATTGATTGAAGTCCTTTAATCATTTCATTGGTGGACAAAAACAAATGTATTTTTCCTTGCTATAGTCAGCCTTTCATGTATGTTTTTAATGTATATGATCTTGCTGGTATAGTGAGTGTTCTTCATCCATCTCACTTATAAACCATTTCATCAATAATTTTGAGGGCCTTATATTTTTTGGATATGTTCAAGTGTCTTGAGGGAGTTATTGAATGAGTTATTCATTTTTTGATTCATTTTCATACATTTCATTGAGCATTTGATTAAGTTACCAAGCTCACTCGACCTACAACCTAGACTGAGTCTTGGAGTGATAACAACTCTTATACGAGTCAAATTGGTGGGCATAATCCTTTTTTCTCTATCCACTAAACCTCTTATTGTCATCATTATCATTAATCATTCCAATTCAACAATATAAAATTATCAATTCATTTCTCCTCCATGACTCAATCTAGAGTCTCAGATTCTTGTTGTGGATGCCGATGTCAACATATCTGTAAGTTCCCTATCAACTCAAGAAATTGTTAGTAGCATCTGCAAAATATATAATCATTCTCATGTAAATCATCATTTTAACAATTAGTGAATTAATTATTCATTAACATCTGATGTATTTAATCAAACCATTTTCAAATTTTAAATCTAAGAAATCCAAATAATATGTGTTTGAATATCATAATAATGTATCAATCGGGTCATTTGCGAACAAACACCCTCAAAGAATAAGTTTGGGTTTTGTAAAAGTAGTCATATAAAATGGGGCACTGCAACCTCCCTCTCCTAAATAAGGACAATCTTATTATATAAATTTCCATGGGATAATGAAATTTCCTCTACCTAGTTTCTTGTGCAAACTAAAGATCTTCATTTTCTTCGGAAAAATGAAATGACATAATGTTTTGAAGGCATAATATTACCCATTTGTTTTAGTATGATGAGGCATTAATTAATGTCTATTTTTCGATGTACAATATTGTAAAATCACACAAAATGAGGATGGAGATGGACCACCTACAATAATTGTTGGACTATTTGGGGCATGCCCCATGTATAATGAGTCTAGAATTGTTGGGCCCTACCATGCTTTCCTCAACACAATCATAGAGGATTTCTTGACATAGGGCCATCATAAACATCCAAGAGTTTCGAGAGTGGGCCCGTAATTTATTTTCCCCGCCCGCATAGGGCAAGGAGTTTCCCAACTTGGCCCTTTCTATTTCTAAGTGACCTAAGCCCCTAGAGTTGACAATGGATAGGATCCTCCCCTTGAGGAGTCTCTTATAGTCACTAGATGGTTTTGAACCCTCGATGATCATGATGAGCCGTCACTAGATGTAGGTATTCATGTTTAGTGTTTGTATCTTTTTGGCCTTTCGCTACTCTATTAATACTTGTTAAGTTCTTGGGTGTTTTGGTTTAAGTAAGCGAGCTCAATTTTGAATTTTACCTTTACCATGTAATGGATACTATGCCACTACATATTTTTCCCATCATTTTCATATTAAAGTAATGTATACTATATGTTATTAAAAGTCAAAATAAGTTTTAATCCCAAAACTCATAAAAAATGGACATTGACTCAAAATTAGTAAGTGAATTATCTTGGCTTCATCATTGATGAGCACATGATTCATATGGATTCTCATAAAGTTCAATGTCCTTCCTGATTAAATGGTAAGTGAATATCTTGGCTTCATCATTGATGAGCACATGATTCATATGGATTCTCATAAACTTCAAAGTCTTAATAATTAGTCAACTCCCAAAAATGTTGTTCTCCCAAAAATATTGTTTACCCTAAAGTTTCCTTGTGTTTTGCCAACTTCCATTGAAATTTTATTGCTAATTAATTATTGTGACATTATAATTCCATTATATAAACTCCCACATATCTTTACTATGTCCTTTTCACATGGTCAACATTTTAAACATTGAAAAATACTTATGTTTTTCTCTTATTTTGATTCTTTCAGATATTGGAAAGCTTTTGAGATGTAAAATTACACTCCACATTATGTTTTTGGTGCACTTCTTATTCATACAATTAGACACCAAAGTCAAATACTTAACATATGTCAATTTACTATATACTTTCATGTGTTCCAATACATCAATCATAACCATTTGTTGGGCAAAGAAACTATTATCTACAGGTCATGTTCGTTTACAATGTTTGCATTTACAATCATAAATTGAAAATACAATGTTTGCATTTAGAATCCAAAATTGAAAATATAAGGTTTTGAAATTGCCTTTTATTTGTAGCAGTTCCATCCAGTATAATAAATGGCGAAAATCCAATGGTTCCTAAGTTGTTTGCAACATTCCTATAAGGACAGAATCGAATTTGATAACCCCAAGTCCTTGAGTGAAGTATTTAGAAAATCCTGAATGTGTTACGACCAATACAAACAATGGTTAGAATTTCCCAAGTCTTGGAAAGACAAGAAACGAGATTGAATGAACCAACGGAATAAGGGATATCAGCCAACTCCTTATTGAAATGCATCAAAACATTTTCCAAGGAAATATTTTTACACCAACAATTAGAACACCCAAGGAGGTGGTAAACCAGTAAACCTGGGAACAAAGAAATTTGGGGATAGTCCCCATGAACCGTTAAAATGTTGGGAATGTGGAGAAACTCACTTAAGGAGGAACTATCCACATTTGACTCCAGTAGCTAGAAATATGGTTCACAACCTACAGGAAGCCTCTACGGTGGGGGATGTGGGAAGAAGCTTGCATAGGATAAATGCAGTCGTGGATGGCGGACAAGCTTACCACCAATCCTCTGTGGTGGAAATTGAAAGTAAATTCAATAACACTCATATTTCTATTTTAATTGACCCCAGAGCTACATTGAGTTATATCTCTCCTGGTATAGTGGAGTCAAATAAAATTAATAAAACGAGACATGCAAAATCTTGGCCAGTACAACTAGAAACAAGAACGAAAAGAAAAGTACTCGACTTTATTTCTGATTATGAGTTCAATTTAGGTGGGAAAAACATAAAGACAAACTTGAACATTCTACCATTAGGGTCTTATGATGTAATTATCAGAATGGATTGGTTAGAAAGACATAAAGTAGTGTTACATTGTTATGAAAAATCACTCAAGGTATACAAAAACCAATCTCAGTTAGACAGATTTCAGTAATGCAATTCAAGAAATGCATGAGAAAGGGTTGTCAAGTTTATGCCATCCAAGTAACAAACCTATTAGAAAAAGAAGATAAACCTAACTTAGAGGATTTTGTTGTTTTACATGATTTCAGAGATGTGTTTGTTGATGAGATACCTGAATTACACCCAAGGAGGGAGATAGAATTTTCTATCGACCTACTACATGGTTCAACCCCTATCTCTAAAGAGCCTTACCGAATGATTTTGTTGGAATTAACAGAACTAAAAATTCAACTACAAGAATTATTGGAAAAAGAATATATCATACCGAGTGTTTAACCATGGGGAGCACCAATCCTCTTTGTGAAAAATAAAGACAGAAATCTGAGATTATTCATTTATTACAGACAATTAAACAAAATGACTATTAAGAACAAGTACCCCTTACCTAGGATAAATGATCTGTTCGATCAAGTAGGTGGGGAAAATATTTTCTCGAAATTGGATTTACGATCTGGTTATCACCAGGTTAGGATAAAATATGAGGACATAAGTATAACAACATTTTGAATGAGCTATGTACATTACGAATTTTTTGTTATACCATTTGGACACACTAATGCGCCAACCACATTTATGTGTTTAAGGAACAATATTTTCAATCAGTACTTGGACAAGTTTGTGTTGGTATTTATTGATGATATTCTAGTATATTCTAAAATAGAATAAGAACACGAAGAGCACTTAAGGATAGTTCTGAAAACTTTAAGGAAGCACAAAATATATGCTAAAATCAATAAATGTGACTTTTATCAGAAGAAAATACAATACCTAGGACATGTAATATCTACAAAAGGCATTGCAGTCGATCCTGAGAAAATAAGAGCCATCATGGAATGGTTGATTCCTAAGGATGTAGTGGACATCTGGTCATTCATGGGAATCATCGGATATTACCGCAGGTTTATAGAGGGATTTTCCAAAATTGCATACCCTATAACATCATTACAAAAGAAGGGAACCGAGTTTAACTGGTCACATAAATGTCAAGACAATTTCAATAAGTTAAAAGAATTGTTAATGACTGCACCCATTTTAAAGGTAGAAGATCCGGATAAAGACTTCACTGTCTATGTAGATGTGAGTAAAGAAGGACTAGGTGGTGTCCTAACTCAAGAAGGGCACGTTATTTGTTATGAGTTCCGAAAACTAAAGGAACACGAACGAAACTATGTCACTCGTGACTTAGAGTTGGCAGTTGTAATACACGCCTTAAAGATGTGGCGGCACTATGTAATGGGCAGAAAATTTATGTTATTGACAGACAACAACAGAGTGAATTTTTTGTTTAGTCAGTCGGACCTTAATGCAAGGCAAGCAAGATGGCTAGCCTTCTTGAGTGAATTTTAATTTGAGGTAAGACATATCAAGGGTAAGGAAAACAAAGTGGCAGATGCTCTAAGAAGAAGATTCCATGGGTTGTTTGAAATAAACATTAGCAGGGAAGAAAGTGATCTTGAGCAGAGGATAAAGGCTGAAGGTAATAAGGACGAAAATTATCACTAAAACAGTGGCATAATTACAAAACACTACAGAAGATTCAGACAAAACATACCTGAGTTTGGATAGAAATAGTCTACTACGATTCAAAAACAGAATATACATACCAGATTCAATAGAGTTAAAGTTAACAGTTTGGGATGAAGTTCACAAGAAACCATATTCTGGTCACCCAGGATACCAGAAAATGATAACAACACTAAGAAACTTATTTTATTGGCCTAATATGATGGGAAAAATAGTAGAATACTTAGCTAAGTGTCAAGATATTCAACAGGTAAAAGCCGAACACCAACATCTAGCCAGCCTGCTACATCCCTTACCAGTGCTGGAATGAAAATAGGAGACTATATCACTGGACTTTATTACAGGTTTTCCTAGAACTCAAAAACATAATGATTCAATTATGGTGGTAATTGATAAACTTAGTAAATCTATACAATTTATTCCTATAAATTCTACTTTTAAAGCCATTAACATTGTTGAAATATTCATGAATGAAATTTTTAGATTGCATGGTATTCCTAAAAATGGTGATTTCGGATAGAGACGTAAAATTTACATCTGCATTTTGGAAATAATTGTTTGCAAGGTTAAATACTAACTTGAATTTCAGCACGAGTTAGCATCCACAAACGGATGGGCAGACTGAACGAACAAACCAAATCATATAAGATGTGCTCTGCATGTACGTTTGAACAAAACCAAGAAAGTGGGAAGAATACTTGCACTTGGTAGAATTTGCATACAAAAATGGATACCAAACTTCGGCTAAGATGAGACCTTTCAAAGTACTGTACAATAGAAGGTGTATGACTCCAATTAGCTAGGATAACCCAGTTGACAAACTCCTGGTAGAACCAGAGATGCTCCAGGAAACGAAGAGCACGGTAAGAAAAGTACAACAGAACTTGAAAGAGGCGTAGGACAGGCATGAAAGTTACGCAAACCAAAAAAGAAGACACCTGGAATTTCAAGTGGGAGACCACTCCTATTTAAAAGTCAAAGCCTGAAAAAGTTCACTAAAGCTAGGGAATTGTGCCAAGTTTGCACCCATGTTTTGTGTCCCTTTCAAGGTATTAGCTTGAATTGGACCTGTAGCATACCATCTTGCACTTCCTGCCACTCTAAAATTTCATAATGTATTTCATGTTTCTTTGTTAAAGAATTATGTTGATGACCCTACTCACATAATCGATTGGAACTTGGTGCAGGTGGAACCAAAAGGTGAGTTGCAAGTGAAACCTCTATGCATTCCAGAGAGGAGAGAAATAACACTTCAAAACTGAGTCGTCACCCAGGGAAAAGTGCAATGGAAGCACTTTATCCCTGAGCAGGCCACTTGGGAGTTGGAGGGAGATTTGAGGAAATCTCACCCAATCCCATTCCAAGAAAGGAAGGAACACTGAGGACAATGTTTTATTGATGGGGGAAAGGATATAACATCCCCAAAAATAAATTATTTTTTAAGTATGAAATTCTTAGGAAATTATTTCCATTTTTTGTAAATTCGAAATTGGAAATTTTTTGCCATTTATGGAAATTTTGAATTTCGAATTTAGTTTACTGTAATTAATGAATTATGACTATTGGGCAGAGATCTGATTTGACCCAACTAACTACGTGACAATGAAACTTTTATGAGAAAAAATATTTTATATTTATTGTTGATGGACAAATGGAAAAACCAAGTTAAAATCAGCTGACCATGACTCCATGAGTGGGGAACATGTTGGAACTACCTCAGGGGTGATTATTACAAGTGGAAAATCAAGAATTTGGCCATTGGAAGGAAATCATGGATTTGGAAAGATGCAAAAATTCCCAAAGGGGGAAAAGGCCTAGGCACAAATGCTTTGGCATATATAGCATATAGGAGGAGGCAGGTTGCTGCCTATTATGCTAGGAAAATGAATTATCTCTTGTTGTTATTAACACTCACTAGTACATATGACCAAATTTGCAACGGTTGTTCATTGATATTGACACACTTATACATCGCAATTTCCATGAATGCCGAGATTTTTTTTCATCGAAATAATTTCGTCGCTATATCCATGATCCAGGTGTGCGTGGAAACATCGACGAAATTAGCTAGCCACGTGTCACCACCTTCAATATTGGTTAATCTTCTGCATCATCGCAATTAATATGCAATGTCGTCGCAATACCAACGAAGAAATGTGCCAAGTACGACGAAACTTTGTCGCAATTGGGACAAAAAGTTATACCAAGCCAATAACTTGCGATGCAGCTGCTGAATGTGCGACGAAATTTTGTCGCAACTTGCGATGAAATTACGTGGTAATATCAACGAGTGCTATATCTCAAAACCATATTTACGACGGACTTTTTGTATATGCGACAAAACTTCATGGAACAGTGCGACGAAAATTCGTCGCTATAGCAACGGTTATAATAAAAAAGTAAAAAAAATTCTGACGAAAGTCCATCGATATTGCAATGATTATTGTAGGTTTAAAAAAAAAAATTACATGAAATATGGTATTACCATATTACATTGTAATATGGTATGCCATATTACAATGTAATATGGTAATGACATATTACATTGTAATATGTCATTACTTTTACATTGTAATATTGTAATATATATATCCCCTAGAAATAATCAAGGCGTTAACCAACCAAATATTGTAAGCATGTGTTATCATGAAGTTGGATTAGAAGTAAGGATACCAAGAATTGTAATGCATCAATATTAAATCTAATGAAAATTGAAATTTCATTTGAAATCAAAGCAAATTTCTTATGAGACACAATGGTTGAACCTTTGATACAATGAAGGAGTTGGATAACATAACACTTGAAACTTTTGTTTCCTTGAGATCTTGAGAGATGACGAGGTTATGAATTTTCATGTTGAAATTTTGTAATGAAGATAGTATCATGGAATCTTTGGGACCTTATAGTCCTTTCCACAAATCCATGGTTTGGAGAACACATGAAATTGTTCCAAGTTAGATGTTTTATGTTTGAAAGAAGTTAAAGTACTTGGTTTAATTTTGTAAGTCACTCTTTGGATAATATGGTCGATTGTTGTATTTTTACCTAACCATGTTGAAGGTAGAGAGGCAACCACTTTGATCTCCTTGTATTTTTACCTAACCATTGGACATGGTATTGATTTAACACGCTGCTTGGTTTGGACGTCATTTCCTCTAAATGGACAAGACCTAGGACTAGTCAACATATATGCCTCAAATGATTCAAATGAGAGAGTGGTCATGTAGGATTGGTTGGCCAATGAGCTCCCAAAACCATATGGTTGTGTGAATATTTTAAAAATGTAGAGAGTTAAGAAGATAAAGATGGATTGCTACTTTTTCAGACACCCTTGAGGGAGAACATGGCTTCGAATGTCCTAAAGGCTAGGCTTGTGTTGTACGACCCCAACATTTTTTTTTGTCAAGACTCTCTTGGGTTGTGATTTACTTGGTCCAATTTTCATAAAAGAGGTAACAAAGTGTTGAAGTGACTATACCAATAACTTCTTACTAAACATGCATTTTTCTTCTCTGATTATAATAGCAGAAGATCCATGCAAGTTCAAGGATTGCTTACTATGTTAGATCACCAACATATCATTTTTCCATCTCTTGGGAGATGCAAAATTCAAAGTCTTGAAGATAAGTTTAATGCTTTATATATCTCATGTTAAGTAGGAAATGTGTGTTGGAGTCTTCAAATGCATTTGGAACCTAATTTCACGGCCTAGAGGCCTCAAAATATGGGAAGTTTGATGGGAGGATGATATTAGTTG
>JZKD02S1723255.1:330007-355349 GCA_000966675.3 Picea glauca
AAACAAAAGCCAAGAACAGTGTCACAACTATAGCAATTGTGTCGCAAAGTCTCTTAAAGTCACGTATATATAGATAAAATAGTCAACTAGCCGTTAACACCAACCAATGAGATAGGTAAAATTTGTGTCGCTATTGCCACGAAAGATTGTCGCTATAGCGATGAAAATCTTGACTAGGTTAAATTAATATTTTCGTCAATATTGCGACGAACGTGCGTGGAAATATCCACGAAAATCCCGCCCTGTTTAAAAAAATGATGAAACTAGTGGAAGTGTGGAAAATTTTCGTGGAATAATCCGCCCATATGTAATAGTGACTTCTTTTTGAGTATGAGGCAAGGATAAGTTGCTGAAATTGAAGGAATATTGTTGAGGAGAAGTTCCAATTTCGCCTTCATGGATTCATGGTCAGGCTAGGGGGATAATGGTACAAGGAATTGGATGTTCTGTTCTAAGGTTGGGAGGAATGTGGTTGTTCCATTTTTTATTCGACAACTATTCAGATATGTCAACCTACTCATTATCTCGCTGAATAGTGTACGATTTAATAATTGTTAGAATGTATCTGCTTAATTCTAGATAGAATTATTACTATGGATGAAAATCTGATTGAATGTTGTTGGACTTAAGGACTGACAGAATGCCTCTAAAGCTAATTCTGAATGAATTTTCTCTGTTGATTAGACTGTTGAGTGAATGTTATTTTTCATTTGATATACTAACTGAAAGAGCACATTCAGTTAAATTCTAGACGAATTAGTTCTCTAGATTAGATTAATGTTGAAATGGGATAAACTATAGGATGGACCCTCACAGATTTATTGTATTTTCTAAGTAACTATCTATGTGTGTAATGTGAATGGAACCGAATTATGATGATATACATGTGTGCTTATATTTCTGTAGGAAAATACACAGAACCATAGTACCTCATTGAGATTTCCATCCATGTACGAATTAAAACCTGAATCAGATGAAACTCTATGTATGACCGGATTCACTATATATATATGTGTGTGTGTGTATATACAATTGGTAACTGAACAAAGTGACTTATAATTGCAATAAACATCTAAATATTTACCCCATATGTTTTTCAATGCTAAATAAAATTCTGGAAGTGAACTTGAGTTTTAAATATATGTATACACATTTCTGTAGGTAAATATGTAGAGCTCTATTAATTAGTCAAGAGTATCAGACAGTGAAAATTCCCAAATGGGACTTAGAATGAATATCCAAAATATATATATATATATATATAAGCTGCTTGTACAACATTTCAAAACTACTCAACATCTAATTTATTCATACAATAAGATTATCAATGCTTAGACATCGGAGAAATTCAAGCAAATTTTCCATTTTCAAGAATATGCCAATGACAACAAAAATGTACCGTTCAGTTATTCCAAAGTAAACTATAACATAAGTTTTCCTTTAAATTTATAAAATTCATAGTACAGGGATTGTTCAGTTTTTTCAACAGTATTTGTATGGATGAAGGGGCATCTGTACATTCTATTAACAATAAGGATAGAAGATCTGCATATCCACAGGCTGGAATCCAAATAAATTCAAATAGAATACCCTGGGTAATTACCCAATATCGCTAAAAACCCAGATCTGAATTTGTCAAACCTAATCCATTGATCATGATGGTACAAGTCCTGCAGTAAAATAGGGATGAATAATTAGTGGGAAACAGAAGACGAAGTAAACCTAAATAGTAAAGATAAGTTTATTAAGACAATCAAGGTTTCTATATAGGAATGGTACTTAGCTTGAAGATTGGCGTGGGTGCGCTTTCATTCGGTGACGTTGAAGCGATCTGTCCACAGAACCGAAGGGGGGAAGTGGATTTTGAAAGGTCTGATGGGTACCCTTGCAATGAAAACATGGGTCACATCATTAGACTAGTAACATTTTGTGTCCTTGTTAATCTGATTTAAGTTTCAGAACCATATAGGTTTTACACAAGCGTGTGGCGCCTTTGAAATTTCTTATAACATTTTATTTATACTGAGTGAAAACGTGACAGTCCAAAGTTCCAAATGACAGAGTGCAGAAATAGATAAATTATAAGTACAAAATCATAGACTTAGGTTAAAGTAAATGGAACTAAGAAGCGAGTTCGAGTAACTTAGAAGTTTCCTTCCTTACGCTAATAAAGTGAAATTTAACCAGTCAATCAAAATTCCAAAATGGGAAGGTACTGCACAGGGAAGAGCACATCCACAGAGGTATCATCTTTTTCAGTTCATTACAAACAGAGTTACGGGAAACCAAATTCGTATTCCTTAAAATTATGAGTCACTATTTAAAACTCATACAAGTGGTATACAGTCTGAAGCATACATACCTCAAGAGGAATGATATATATAAATTTACCAGGGTAAAGGGTATACAGTACTTATTGCATCCACGAAGAACTATCTCACAACTCTTAATCCTTTTACAGTATAAATCTGTAGATCACAATGGGAAATTTCAGGTCGGATGTTGACGGTACTTATTCAGGAAGGAAAAGAAAATAACCTATACAACCAGTGGATAGTGGTACAATATATATCGTGCCCTCTTTGAAACGAATTTGAATCTGGAAACACTGAGATGTATACTCTCAGATTTGTTTTAAGAGATCGAAAAGTCAGTAAAACTTCATTAGAGATATAGGACTGGATGTGTATCGTCGTAGTTATTATCTTTAAAACTCAAGGAATGGAATCATTAATCTTATACCGCATAGGGAAATGCATGTTCACGCAAAATATACCTAGTTCCAAATTAGAATAGAGAACCCAAGAAAATCTGAAGTATACAGTCAACCATGAAACCATACAAGGAGTTATGCCAAGCAACAAGATCTTTGAAAGCTCAAATAAAGAATCGCATATGTATCGGGTGTGTAAATACTAAGGACATAGAACAAGAAACAAGATTTTCATAGAGTATAATGGTTTTATTTTTAAAAGGAAAGATTGGTACAAAGGTTAAGGGTGGACCTACGATGAAGCCATAAACATTGTTGGGTATAATGTCGACTTTTACAATTCTTCACTAGACCACAGAAGACAATCGAGTGGGACTAATAGGAAATTTTCGAAGGGACTTGTGCACACCGTAACCATTTTTAATAACACAGAGAGGTCGGCTAAAAATGACCGAAAGGTTCTTACCTCGCATAAGGTGGTGTCCGACCAGAAGGTCCTATAATGTTCCTTCCGCCCATAATGAACCCAAGTTCACGAGTTCCTAGCCATGCCACTGAGATGGACAACAACAAGGGTTGTTCTGCAACATTTTTCGCAAATATGAAGAGCCAAGGAGAAGAATTAACGATAACATCAGAAACCCTCCACCAAACAAAGTAATGGTGATGGATTGCAAATTGTACCTAGGCCATGTGAATAATGCAAGCTGTCAGAGATACAATGGGCACATAAGCCAAGCATTAGACCAAAAGAACACGCCACAGGATATCATAAATTTCGCAGGTAGGTTATTTAAGTCGAGACAATGTCACCTCTGTAGTTTCCTTGTCGATATTTATGGTGAAGTACGATGGTAGTCCAGTTAGGGTTACAACTTTGTCTCCCTGTTTTTTTGGTTACAAGTTGACTCTTACCTATCATTGTGTTAACACTTATGCCAAAGTTAGTTAGCATGGAGTCGTTAAACGACAAGAAAATGTTTAGTTGCGCCAACGGTTAGTCATAACCACCCTGAGTTTTAGCGCCTACGCGTACTGATGTCTTTTTAAATATATTTATGTGAAATAGAGACACGATTACCTACGACCCATGACGTGAACGATACCTTGTTCTAAGGGTCATTTAATTTATATCTAACTATTCCATACTATGCCCTATGGTTTGGGCGAATAGTATGTAATTCCTAAAGTGTATATGTATAGAATTGTTTATACAAATAGGATGGAAGTTCTAATTGTTTATATCATCGTTTCACACAAGTAGTATGGAAGTCCCAAAGAGAATATAATGGTTAGTTTTATGTTACTGTTTCACCGTTTGATGAGGATAGGATTGGGTTAGTTATGTATATATATTTATATATAACTTACCCTTGTGACGAGACGAGAAATGACAAGGGCAAGTTATGAAAGACAAAAAAGAAAAAGAAAAAAAAAAAAAGGCAATAAGACTATTTTGTAGTATAGTTAATGAATACCTGAAAGGTTTTGAAGACAAATGATCAACTCTAAAGACCGTAATTACAAGAAACCTACACTTTATTGGAACATTTGACATTAGCCACTAAATTTAGTATTCAATCGCTAATAGTGGTAAGTGATTCAAAGTCATCCATTGGAAAAATGGTCTCAAATGTAACAACAACTAATAATCACCTAATCTCAATGTTAGAATGGAAAAAAAAAGTAATCAAATTCACCACTTACATGCTCTCAAGTGATTTGGAAAAACAATCAAGTAGTAGATGGATATGCTACTTAATTCACCCTTTTAAATTAGGGATTATTAGCATCAATGGTGATATTCATAATCTACCCATTCCATAATCAACATGAAGACAAAGCCACATAGCAGGGTATTAAGGAATCACATGGCTCAACCCATGGAGTTATGGGAAGAGACCTTTGCATCCAATTAACATGTCCAAACATTTGAATATGCATGATTATGAACTTATGCATGGTTTTTTCTTTTGTCGTGATGGGATTATGGATTATATATATGCAACACAACTATGGAGGCTTTCATGACTAGGATGCCACAAAAATTAAGGTGATGTATGCTGGGGTGGTTTATTTGTTTCGTTTCATGTCACATGCTCTCTTGGGGTGGTTTTTTTTTTTCATGTTGTTGAGAACCATTGAACCCCTCCCCTATCTTGTACAAAACCACGGGAGTCCTTACTTGTTGGGTTAAAATCTATTTGTGAACGCCATGTTGGTGTTGGCCTGCGATATTTTGTGGGGATCTTGCCTCCTTTTATTAGATTTAATGTAAATTTGGATATTATTTTGTTGTTTCAGAGAAATTTTGTGTTCTTAGTGAAAGGAAACGATCCTCTTTGGTTTTCTTGTACCAAACCACGAGAGTCTTTACTTGTTGAGTTAAAATCTATTTGCGAAAGCCATGTTGGTGTTGGCCTGCCATATTTTGTGGGGATCTTGCCTCCTTTTATTAGATTTAATGTAAATTTGGATATTATTTTGTTGTTTCCGAGAAATTTTGTGTTCTTAGTAAAAGGAAACGATCCTCTTTGGTTTTCTTGGAGCTGGAACATGTTAAGTTCAATCTACACTTCTTGGAGATGGAACATGTTGAGTTCAATCTACACTTAAGGTTTTGGGGATTTTGTTTATTTCTTTATTCCTTTTTATAAAATACTTTTTCACTTTGTGCTCCTATAAAGTTGACCAAGTCTCTATTGTTCTTTGTATTGGACCCATGTTCGATTCATCTTATGGAACACACAAGTATGCAAGTGGTAATTAGTATTTCCGCAACGCCATGAACATAACATCTATAGGTGGTTTGGAGTCTTCACTTCCATAGAATCATAATGGATGACTAAGAAATGAAGGAGATCAACATGTGTTAAGAAATCATGAAGATTCCATTAAGGTTAACAGAAGATTAATATTTACAACTACAACTACAATTTATGAAAATGAATAATCACTGAAGTAGAAACAATGAGGGACACACTTGTACAATAAAAGCATCAAATATCTCTCTAAGAAGTTCAATGTAATATTCTTCTGAACATGATTATCATGTAAGGGAGACGAATCTCGGGGCTTTCTTCAAATCAAGTCTAGTCTATAAGTTCAAACATGGAGGAACAAGGGAAGAATAGATAGTGCTACAACTTATAGAAATATGAAAATTGTGAAAATGAAAGTATCCAATCACCATGCATTTTGCTAAGTTTTTATGTTTAATTATGTCGAAGACATGTGTATAAGAATAATTTTTTCCATAAACCTTTCAACCAAACAAAGCCTGTCAACCAATACCACTGCCTCGCCTCCTTGCTCTACACAGGTCGTCTACCTCCTTTCCTGTCCATTGGATTGAACTCCCACGTCCGGAAGACTACTCTACCTCGTTCCCAAATAACACTCTACTTGTAATGCATTTTTTTTCTTGGACGACACCCATTAACTAACAGTGCCTATCGCATCATCTTTACAAGTCTCTCTGCCACCTGTCCTGCCTTGAATTTTTTTTGTTTGACGATACCCATAATTGACAGCGCCTATCACATCATGTGTAGCTGTCTCTCTGCCACTTGTCCTGCCTTGAAATCCTCCTCCAACAAAAATTTATTAGGTTTGACATCCAAATGAAAAATAAGAACTGCATGCAAGTCCCAGGGCACAATGGAATTTCCGGTCTTCCAATCTATCTTTCTGTCTAAAGCGAACAAACATCTATCCAGAGACCCGTTGGGTATGGATTCGTAGATCAGAATAAACTTTCTAAGGTTTAACATCCAGATGCAAAATCCCAAGTCTGGACTCTTCGTGCACCCGTGCGTTGAAGTATCCGGTCTTCCCATATCCTGAGGCAGGAAAACGTAGCTTTATTTTTCACCTACATAAATATTTTATCATGAAATATTAGAGTTATAAGATTTTAATTTAGGCATGATCATAGAAAAGAAAAAGAATACCTACGATTTGGAAGACAAATATGATCTTTCAAACAAAATGGGAAAACAATCGCCAAGCAAGCAAATGMAGCCTTGTATTTTTAAAAGCAAAAGMAATAAGAAGAAGAAGGCACTTTCACGGACATCAGAGCTCGAAGAGATGACATTTTCGTGAACACTTTTCCGAGAAGAAGAAGAAGGCCAGATTTGAAAGATATAATGRTATTGTGCCACGATGGTTSTGYTCTCAAACCCAATATCACGAGCAAAAAATCCATTCTCGACGACCATTATAGGAGAAGACTGCATTCAACTTAGAAAGCACGACACATTACAGCATGTCCAGAAAATGATATGCAATGAAAATAACCAATATGTACTCTCTCACATTATCCTATATTCTAAAAAATAAATTAGCGTGGACAAAATAACTAGCATAAACAAATTAGCGTGGAAAAAGTAACCAACATAAACGTTGGATAGATGCATGGAATTAAAACACAACTCCTAAGATGAATGAATCGATGTATAAGATGAGCTTGGAAGGGAAGGTTAACACCACATAATAGATACGATAAATGGATGGACATTGAGGAAATAAGTATAAGTAGGTTTAAGATGTGCTTTGGTGTTATGATTGCAAGGACTCACTAGCTCGAAGGTTCACTCAAGCATGTGTAGATGTCGCTACAACACCTACATGCAGATTGCCATGGTGAACACTTAAAAAAATATCGCATTTAACACATTTGTAGAGAACGTATTAATTGCACTATGAATGAATTTACAAACCCTCCAATAATATGGTAAGATCATATAGAAGACAAAGACTTGTAATTGATTATTGAGTAAATGTTAATTAATAGTTTACATGTAGGCACTTCCATTACTTTGCTAACTTCATGTATGCATTTTTTTAAAATTGCAAATTTTTTTTTATACATGTGTGCAAATGATAATTTCAAAAAGGGAAATGGATCACTTTAGAGGACTCTTTACATATTAGTTTGCCTTATAAACCAATTTTTTTTAATAAATCAGTATAGATCCATATTAACTATGGATCTATGAAGGGTGGAGAGGGATCAAATTTATGGAGGTGCAAAACTTTAGAAAAGGTTAGATCCGAGTTTAAGATGGATCTATGTTGGTAGTAATAGTAAATATACTAAAATAAATAGTAATAGTAAATATAAATAATAATAGTAATAGTAAATTTCATACGAACGCAAAAAATGAAGAGAGTGGGAAAACCCTAGCACTCTGAAATGATTCCTATGCAAACCTGTTGCATGAACGGAACGATCCATCGTGTAACCTACTGCCTGCTACAGTCTGGCACATACAGCTCCGGGGTCTGATATGTCAGAATGAATTCGAAAGAGGGGGGGAAACCTCCCTCATATAGAAAAGTTACGGTTAATTATAGGACGGGAACAATAGCCAAACGACCCTCATTTGAGTCGTCGTTGTAGCTACATGACCAACTCCTTGCCAGAGAACAAGGGCTCAGGAAAGAGATGGACGTGGAACCAGGAACGTCCCATCCAAAAGCATCTCGGGGTTGGGACCCTAGAAAATGTATCCCGCAATATGATAAACCATCGAGATATCTCATAAGCTCAACAAGAGTGGGTGAACACACACAGTTTATGCGAGAGCATGCCCTCACAGGAAAGTTTCTGGGACTGTGGCCATTTGAACGTGACCTAAACCGATGGATTAAGCATTGGTGGAACCCTAAGGGGGACTATGAGGTTCATCTCAGCTCAAAGGGTTTTTTCACAATCATCTTGTACAATCTAGAAGACAAGGACAGAATCTTCGAGAATGGGTCATACTTCTACAACTCGGCAGGGCTATTCCTTCACTTCTAGATGGAGAGATTCAGCCCAGACAATGAGGACTTCACAATGGCTCTAGTTTGGATCTGATTATACTTTTTGCCGTAAGAGTTTTGGCTGGAGGAAATTCTTATGGGAAGCAGGAACACTGTGGGTCACTATGTCAAAATATCAAAAGCTACAAAGCAGCGGAAATACACTTCTTATGCCTGAATATGCGTATACATGAACATCTTCAAGACTCTCCCGGGATTTGTAACTTTGGAATATCAAGATGAGGACTGGGAACAAATGTTGGACTACGAACACATCCCTTTCAGCTGCAGGAAATGCCATGAGCATGGCCACCTCTTCAGAGACTGCCCTCTGAATATCCAAGCATCCAAGGCCAATGACACCAAGTAGAAAGATGGCTTTATCACTGTCACAGGAAGAAAAAATAACCCTCCAAGGATGCAAAATCTGGATCCACGCCCCAAGATCTTGACAAAAAATTCTTATGAGATTCTGAACCAACTGCCGGCAGACGAAGAAATCCAAGATCTACACAAATTGAAACAACATGAGAGAGGGAAGAACCAAGCCACACCTTCCTCTCTCCAAAATCGCAAGACCAACCCAGAAGAGGGGGGAGACGTAGATGGGCACACCCAGATGTAGTTGGATGATCAGGATCTCGCGGGCATCGATCTAGAAAAACTTGAGGAAGCTCTCAATCAAAAGGATCTGCAAGCCCTCCTTGAAGAGAAAATTTGAAAGGTACATAAATTCTTTCTTAACTCCACAGCAGGATCCACAACAAGAATAGGTATATCCTCTGATCCAAGATTAGACTCAAAGAGGATACCACAAGAAAACAAAAGAAGGGGACAAAAAGAAGCCCAACAACTCATCAAGGAGGCAGGCAATCTCATGCTCAATTCAGGGCAGATCCAAAAGCTCTCAGAGGGATACCTCCACCCAACACCACAATCATTATGATGAATATCATCACCTGGAACATCAGGGGACTCAATGGTATATCCAAACAAGGGATCATCCGAGATTACATCAGAGTACAAAATCCAGATATACTTATGTTACAAGAAACAAAATGTGTTGGTACAGAAGCAGAAACTATCTTCCAGTGCATCTGGAGGGGTTGTGAGATCATACATATTGACTCCACAGGGGCATCAAGGGGACTGGCCGTCCTATGGAACTCCAAGACTGTCAGATTAAGAAGACCTTTTTCCACTATAGGCACACTCACTACCCACTTTGTGATCACAGGATCAAATTAGGAGGGTGACATTACAAACGACTATGGACCTCAAAGACAATAGGAAAAAGACAGTATCATGAAGTTAATAACCCACATCAAAACACTGCTAAGCACACCTAATTGGATTTTAGGGGCCGACTCCAATATGATCATGTCACTAGAAGAGAAGAAAGGAGGAACTAAATGACTGTATATAGACAGTGGTAAGTTCAAAACGCTCATAGATCAACTAAAGCTAGTAGACATTGAAAATCGTAATGGCACATTCACCTGGTCCAATCATAGATCAGGGCACCAACAAGTAGCTTGTCGTCTGGATCACTTCCTTGTAGTGGAAGAATTAATAGAAGTAGACCTGAATATGGAAAGCCGAGCATTCTCCTAAAGGCAGTATTAGACCATTAGCTAGTTGCATTTTGCCTAGAAACCGAGGCAATGCCCAAGCACAAACACTTTTGATTTGAGAAATTCTATCTATCACACCCTGACTTTCATCATCTTGCAAAGTTCTGGTGGGCCTAGGAAGAAATAGATCATGGTACATGCATGTACAAATTCTAGTAGCACCTCAAAAACTTCAAGCACTCACTAAAGATCTGGAATAATCATAACTTTGGTAACATATTCCAAAGCATGCAGGACATAGAAGACAAAATAGCAACACTGCAGAAAACTTTCATTTTAGGGACCATAACCGTTGAATTAATGAAAGAGGAGGAGGATCTCCAAGCGTAGTTAGAAGAAAGGAAAAAACAAGAGGAAATTCTATGGAGATAGAAATCTAGGGTCCAATGGCTCAAAGAGGGTGAAAAGAACACAAATTTCTTCCACAAGGATATGGTGCATCGACGATACATAAATAGAATAACACACTTGAAGGATGCCCAGGGAAATCCAATCAGAGAACACACCCAAATCGCTGAATAGCTCAACAACTATTACAAATATCTCCTAATGAAAACCAGTGAGGATAGATCGGTAGCAATGTGGCAGGTAACCAATCACATACTCTCTCTTGTGACTCCAAAACAAAATGCAACACTGATGAGACCCATCACTCAAGAGGAAGTGGACCAGGCAGTGAAAGAATTTCCCTTAGGAAAGTTCCCTGGCCCAGACGGATTCACCACCGACTTCTTCCACCACTGCTGGGATTTAATCAGGGAAGAGGTATGGCAGGAAGTTGAGGAATCCCGAACCTCAGGCCAATTACTCTCTTCTCTCAACGCTACCTTTCTCACCCTAATTCTGAAAGAGGAGCGTGTCACTCATCCCAAATAGTATAGACCAATTTCCCTCTGCAATGTCATCTACAAAATCATTACAAAGGTGATTGCAACGAGCCTTAAGCCAATTCTTCCTTATTTCATATCCAAGGAACAAGCAGGTTATGTAGAAGGGAGAAAAATCATGGACAACATCATACTGGCTCACGAGGTCATCCACTCTCTCAAGACGACCAAAATCCCAAGTATGCTCATCAAAATCGATCTCTCAAAAGATTTTGATAAAGTCAGCTGGCAATACCTTCACTCCATTATAAAATCCTTTTGATTTGATAATCAATGGGTAAACTGGATCTTAAATATTACCTCCTAAATATTCTTCTCCATTTTTTCCAATGGGGTTCCCTCCCAACCCTTCTCCCCTTCCAGAGGCATCAGACAAGGCAACCGCCTTTCGCTTTTTTTGTTTGTGCCCATCGCGGAATGCCTGGGGCCATACATCAAGACGATGGTCCTAGAAGGATCCCTCAAGGGCTGAACCTTGCACAACATCCAACCAGCACCTTCGCATAGTAAATTTTTTGATGACACCCTCCTCTTGAACACCCCAACCACACGAGAATCCAACAAGCTCAACTCCATCCTCTCTGATTTTGTAGAGGCCTCAGACATGACCCTCAACCTAGACAAATCCAAACTCTACTTATTCAACACTCTGATAGCGGTCCAGAATCATATCTCCTGACTCCTGGGCATACCCAAAATATCCCATCCATCCAATTACTTAGGCATTCCCTTAACTGGCGCGTCAGCAAGATCCATCTCCTAGGACAGTCTGCTTCTTTCCATATCTAGCAGGCTGAATAATTGGACCTTTAGGCCCCTCAACATTGCATCCAGACTGGTACTGCTCAAATCAGTTCTGTAAAATTTGCCTACCTACCTCTTCACAGCCTTGGCAGCACCCAAGCAGGTCATTAGAGCCATCAAAAACCTTCAACGCAACTTCCTTTGGCATGGGCACCAACCTAAGAATAAATGGGTGCTAGTAGGATGGGACAAGCTCTGCACGCCCAAAAATATGGAAGGGTTGGGACTTTGTGATCTAGGGAATCTTAAAGAATTCATGGGTGTCAAAATGTGGTGGAGATGGCCAAATACCCCCAAAAAATTATGGGCACAAATATAGAAACAAAAGTATGCTCCACTCACATAAGAAGACCAACTCATTAGACACAATGACCAAATACAGGGATCCAATATATGGAACAAAGCCTTGAAAAACGAAGACTTAGTGAAAAAACATGCCTTTTGGGAGATTTGAGATGAAGAAAGTGCATTGTTCTGGCAGGACCCGTGCCAACAACAAAAACCTTTGGCTGACCTGGTAGAACTCAACCCCCTTAGGCAGGCACTAAACCAGGCCACATTTTTAAGGGTGAAATATCTTTGAAAAACTGTCGATCAAAGGCTATTGTGGCATCAATGGAGGACATCTACTCAGGAGCTACTAGTCCCAGAGAACTTGGACCTACAAGCTTTGCAACACTATGCAAGTCACTGGAAAATCCCCAACCGAGAAGGTCGTGACATTCTTAGATGGGGGTACTCCACCACCAATAACTTCTCAGTCAAAGAGGCTTACTATCTGAAGGGAAACTACCAGAATCATGATAAGTGGAATATATGGAATAAGGTCTGGGGCCCCTCACTCTGGCCCAAGGTGTCCACCTTTTTATGGATTATAGCACACAATAGTGTCCTAAATTGGGACAACTTCAGGAAAAGGGGCTTCATGGGACCCTCAATTTGCACATTATGTCAATGACAAGAGGAATTGATGGAGCATCTCTTCAACATATGTCCTTTCAATCAGTGGATTTGGGATCAAGGATCTCAAGAAATGCACAGATCAAACCGAAACAGGAGCAACATCAGTGACACAATAGAAAATTGGGACTCGCTCTCCCACAAAAATCCTATTCTTGCTTACATTTGGAAACTCCTTCTGGGATTCACTCTCTGGAAAATTTGGAAGGAAAGAAATAAATGAATCTTTCACTCCAAGGCCTCCACACTAGCCCTAACTTGGGAGAAAATTGTCATACTCATCAAAGAAACAATCAAAAGTAAACCTTGGAAATCGGAGAATCTAAAATGCACTCCAGAGGAGCAATGCATTTTTCAGAACTGGTAGATTAGCTTGACTAATCACTTTGCAGTGACTGCACCAAAGCGCCAACACAACAACGCAACTACCTGGTCCCCTCCTCCAACATGATTCATAAATATCAACTTTGATGGGGCTTCCAAAGGGAATCGAGGACCAGCAGAATATGGAGCTACACTCAGAAACTCTAACGGCGAGATCATCCGCCTTGTAGTAGGGTAATTGGGGGAAAGCATAAACAATGCGGCAGAGTTCGCTGGCCTTTTACAAGGTCTCGAAGAAACAATTGATAACCACTTCCACAAGATTATTCTGGAGGGGGACTAAAAAATTGTGATTCAGCTAATCACCAAGATTCTCCATGGGGAAAACCTGAGGAAAATATCACCTAGCTGGAGACTCTCCAGGATGCTTGAGGGATTCAGAGCCCTCCTTAGGACTAACCTCGGCATCATACCCTCCCATGTGAAAAGAGAAGAAAATAGTGTAGTGGATTGCCTGGCAAATGAAGGGGTAGGTATTGAGAGGGAACACATCTACTCGGAAGCATATATTTCTAAAAACTCAGATATCTCAACCCAATGTCATGCTCTTTCCAACAAGGATTTACTAACCCCGGATGGGGTGCCACGTAGCACAGCCAGGCCACACAGTAAAGATCCTGGCAGGGCCTTAAATATAGGCCACCGGCTCCCATCTCCTCATCATTAAGATGGGAGCAAGCCCAAGCATCCAGGCCCATGGGAAGAGCCCTCTCACACACGTGAAGAGGAAGGATGCACAGGGCACTAGTGGGATAGCCTTAATGGATAATCATGTCATGATCACCCTTATGTTTATTATCAGTTCTAAACAGGAAACAATGCATTTTGAATTCGACTGGCCGAAGTTTGAAATTTCTTAGCACTGGTGCATAGGTAGCCACCCCGTTGAAGCTCTGGTCATTGCTCTGGTCATATACATGCCAATGAAAAGAGGTCAACCTCGCAGAGGCGCAACCTGGTATGCTTTCGATGATCATCGAAAGAGACAACATAGATTTGAGAGGGCACTATCCATGGCTCGAACGCAGAGAATTCACAGAACCAGGAAGCCCAGGTCGCCTCCCATGGGCTATGTGGAGGAGGTTTCTCCAGAAGAACCCATCGAGGTTCCTCCGAAAGATCTCCTCTTTACCGTTCCCGATAATTTCAATTCACTAACCTACTTTCTGGGCGAGGCTAAGCTACAGGCCACAGGGACATGACATAGACATAAGGAAGGAGAAAGAACAGAGGAACCCACCACTTGCTATGTTGTAGAATAAATCCTGGAAGATGTGGATGTGACGATGACTTCAACAGCAGGTGAATTCCCCATGGATGCGGGTCACCAGAATTCTCAACGAGTATAGTAAGATAGGTGCAATATAGGAGAGGCGGAGGATAGCCAGGTCAGGGAGGGTGGCATGGCTCCTATGCCATGTCCCCTCTCTATCATGCAGGAAGTATGGCGTGTTTAGCTGCAATTCCTCCACCCATAACACTTGGAGTTGATATTTGAAACGAGAAGCCTGGTGGAAGACCAAATCCACCAGACCCTCCAAATCAACCAACACTTAGACATGTTGTATGATGCCTACTCGAACATGTCAACATGACTATGGTGCCCAACCTATGCACAACCCTTTACACTGCCAGCCAGAGCGGGAAAGAATGGAGGAGATGTTGAAACCACCGGGTAATTGCTATAGTTAATGTTTCTGGTTTGAGGTTTTGTTTTGATTATAACTAGGGCTCTAGCTCTGTCAAAGTTTCAATATGTTGTAAGTAGTAAGATAAGGGAACATTTTCATACTAATGGCTGCCATATGCCCTGGTTTCCTTTGAGTAGGACAAATGACAACCCATTTTTTGAAACAAGATGCATAGGAAGCCAGTTGTCCCAGTTTCCATTTTTTCAGCGGGACAATTGGCAATCCAAATGTTTTTATAAGCTTGCACACTTAATACAATATGATCCTCCCCTTTAGAAAAGAAAAAAACAATAGTAATAGTAAATACTAACATCATAACAAATTTACTAAAGTAATAGTAATATACTAAAGAAATAATATATATATATATATATATAATAGCAAGTGTAATTTCTGTTTTTATTAATTGAGAGGATTTTTTTGATTGAACCAACTTTAAATTTTTGAAATCTTTGAAATCTAACATCACATTTAATATCAAGAGACAACTTTCCTCCATACTGAGCTGTAGAGAGCCTTTGGGCATAATTAAACATACATTTACATCGTTTTCAAGAAATTTGTTCTAGATAAGGTTTAATGAGCTTGTGCATACAAACTATGTGTGTCTCTTTCACCCTTATATTTTTAGTTAACCTATTGGTCTTCTCAAAGTTATTTGGCACATTGCCCCACCATAAAGCAGTTCATTGTAATGTCTTTTATGGTTTTTACTATAACTTTATAACTTCATGAGAAGATGGATGATTTGATTAATCTTTTATTGTGGTTATTCATGAGAACACTATAACTTGTAATTGAATGTATGATGATATAACTTGTAACTGAATGCACGATGATATTGCTTAAGATTAGGAAAAAGTTTATTCTAAAAGTTTGCCATGAGTTAATGATAATAATGTTGTAAAAATTGTTAATGATAATAATGTTGTAAAAATTAGAGATAAAAATAAAATATAAAATAAAGACATTAATATATGTTAACTTGATAAAATATCTTATTAGTTTGATCAAATATCTTCTACACATTAAAGGTAAAGATCAAATATAAATATCAGTTTAAGAAAAAGACTTTGATGCAAAGTTATTGATAAATATTACTTTAATAAAATAATAAAATGAAATGTTTAATTTTTTTTATGTTGTATGATTTGAAAACTATTCTTATTTTATATATTTTAAATAATTATTTTAAATTTTGTTTAAAATAATTTTCAAATTTTGAATTTAAATAATAAAATTATAACAACGTTAAGATTTTAATAAATAAATAAATAAAACACAAGTTCCATCCATGGTTAAAAAGTAAATTTTTATCTTAAATAAAATTCAAATTTATATTATTTTTTAACTTTTTCTTAAATAAATGCGCTATATATAATATAAAATTATAATGTCAAATTGTTTTAACATGGTAAACAAAGTTATATTGCCTCCCCTCCCAATTTTGTCATTTAATGGAATTTCTTTATAAAAATAACCTCGCTACGTAACACTTTTAAAAAATAGGTTGTAATATTAGCTAGCTATTAAATCACAATCGTTATCTCGATTGAAAATTATGTGTTTCTAATGTGCACATAGAAAATTCAACAAAAGTAAATTAATGACTTTGTTCCATGTAAATTGGATGGATGGAATCTACAATTAAGTTTCTTTCAGGTCTATTAAATATATCATTACCATTTCATATATTTGTTTGTTTGTTTTATAGCTTAATCATCCATTGTGACTTATTTAATTGCAATTTTATGTATCCAATGAGCACGAAGCAATGTCAATAAAAGTCAACTATTGAATTTGTTCCATGTCCATTTGATGAAAAAAATCTACAATTGAGTTAGGTTCAGGCCTATTAGACATGTCACAACTAGTACACTCCCTTATTTATGAAGCATCTTTTCTAACTAGCATGTACTCCCTAAACACAAGAATGAGAATGTCAAAATAATTTTCAAATTATTGTTTTTAATAAAAACCCCAAACATATTGAAATTATAAATATATTTCTATTTCTCCATATGTTTGTGATATCCTTCTTAAAATTGGATTTTTCATTAACAAAACAAAGATGGTACTAATAGATCATAAATAATAAATAACAAAAAGGTAAAAAAAAAAAACACATTGTTGCCTCCAATATAAACCACATAAAATTTGATCTATCATTCTATATCTCCTTCACATAAAATTTGATCTATCATTCTATATCTCCTTTTGTCAACATATGCTTTTTAAAACTAATATGAAAATACTCTAAATATAGATGATTACAGGGTTTGTGTTGAGGAGCCTCGTAATGAGATTAGATATATTCAACATGAATAAACTTCATAAAAATTACATGATATGTATACTCTAAATATAGATGATTACAGGGTTTGTGTTGAGGAGCCTCGTAATGAGATTAGATATATTCAACATGAATAAACTTCATAAAAATTACATGATATGTGTCTGTGTATATTACAAAATATAAATAAACATTATCTTATATTTGAGTTAAATTGAATATAATATAACAATTAAAGTCTTTAAATTATATTTGATTTCAAATAGATCGAAAATGGTTGATTAATCTGTTATTGTGTTTATTCATGAGAAACCTATGACTTTTGATTTAGTTAAATCGAGTATAACATAACAATTAAAGTTTTTATATTTGATTTCAAATGGTTCGAAAATGGTTGATTAGTTTTTTATTGTGGTTATTCATAAGAATATTATAAATTTTGATTTAGTTAAATTGAGTATAACATAACAATTAAAGTCTTTATATTATATTTATATTATATTTGATTTCAAATGGTTGATTAGTCTTTTATTGTGGTTATTCATGAGTTTGATTGCATGCATGATGATATTGTGTAAGACTCCAAAATAGTTTATTTTAAAAGTTCACGATGAACTAATTATAATTATTTTAAAGTTAAAGGTTTATTTTGAACTAATGATAATAATATTGTCGAAATTTTATTATGTATTTAATTTTTGACTATAAATATGTATTAAATTCTTATAAAAATTGCACCCATTACTTGTGTACATTATTAATGGTTTATTTTGAACTAATGATAATAATATTGTCGAAATTTTATTATGTATTAATTTTTTTACTATAAATATGTATTAAATTCTTATAAAAATTGCACCCATTACTTGTGTACATTATTAATCAAAGTGCTTATGAAAAACATGATATAGATTAGGATGAGGTAAAAGAGCTATATGGTTGGCATTGCCTTTGCATTCGAACCCCAACTAAGGAATTTTTATTCTTTTCTTTCTTGAAGGAACACAATGTATTCCCACTGTTACCCATAAACCTTGATCTTGTTAGCATATCATAATTGTATTCTTTCCTTGGGTTGAGATTTTTGGAAGTTGTCTCACAATTTTTGAAAGTCATGGTTCAAGTAATCATCGATCTTTAAATAAAATAATTTATTTGCAATTTCACAATTTAACCTAGAATATATTTCAAGTTACCCTCTCTTTTTTCAAAACATAGAATTTCAAGAACTCGCTTATTCCTTTTACGTTTCAAGAATATCATTGAAGTAAATCCACTTTCTCACTTGATTCACTTTCATCGCTTTTACTAAAATGTTCCGGCCTACAACGTCGATTTATTCCTAACGATGTCCAGCTACAGCCAATAAAATTTTTCACATCGTGAGGGGTTTATGACCACATCCCGAATCTCTAAGTCACATTATTGAACCGTCACATGGATATTGATATGCAGGATGGCGTTTCTTGGTGCTTTCGTCAAGACGGTGGCCCTACTGAAACGATAGGGTTCTGGTTAGAATATAAATGAAACGATAGGGTAATTTATGCTCACGTCTCTTGGCGCTTTCGTCAAGACAGTGGCTCTATTGAAACGATACCTTTCGTGAATAGTAAGGATAATTTCTGAATCGAAATCGCGTCTCTTGGTGCTTTCGTGAAGACGGTGGCCCTATTGAAACGATAGGGTAATTTGTTCTTCGCAGTCATCTTTCATAAAAAGTAAGAATAATTTCATCTCCGAAAATGGGCTTTCTTTCTATTTCCATTTATTCAGATTAGTCAAGTATATGAGGCTCGAATGTATTTATTTGGGGTCATCTCATCCCTCGTTGACATTAATTGCATGCTCATAATCAGCTACCCTGCCAACCTGTTATAGATGAGAATTGTATGAGGATGCAAAACGTCTTAGTAAAGCAAGAATACATGGTGTGACATATCATATTAACTAGCATTACCACGAAGAGGGTGGTTAGATGGTTTAAGGATAAATGGATTTTTTTTTTTTTTTAATTAATGAAAATGAATATTTCTTTTAATGTGAATGTATGTATGATGGAAGGATGTGATGAAGAGGTTTTGAGATGTTAATTTGTTAATTGTATTTAATGTTTTTAATGGAGCTTTCAAGAACAATACAATGGTGATATATAAAAATAATCTTTCCAATTTAATGGAACTTTCAAGAACAATACAATGATGATATATAAAAAGAATCTTTCAAATAACTATTGGGATAAGAGAAAATAGAGGTTCATTATGTCTCACTACATTTTCACTAGCAAATGGTTTCAACAATCTCTCAAAAATGGAATTCTATCGAAAATTCATACAAAAATCACACTAGTAGAATGATGAGGAAAAATATTCTAGTTGACATGACTATTCAAACACCAAACCCCTCATTTTAATCAATATATCCACACAATTTCATTTACAATATTCAATACATGAACAATTGAATGATTTCTTTCCTCTTCTATTTGGGTTATATAAGTATAAAGATGGCATAAAAATAAATTTCATGGAACAAAAACATATTCCTAAAAATAACAAACACTAATAATAAAGCATCTTGTTGAGTTTGGAGAACATAATAAACCCATTCATATCGAAATTAATATAAAATTGCTCATCATAATGTTTCCTAGCAATGTAACCACATTGATTACCCATACTCCAACATTTGATATAGAAGATTTTTTTTCTTAACCCATAAATATTTCAATGATATTTAGATAGTTTTGTATACAACCATAAATATTTGTTAGGGCTTAATAGACATCTTTTCCAATGGTGGAGAATTTCAATGTATGTCAAGAGGTATTTTGTATACATGATTTAATTATTGCAAGCAATTATTTCAAGAATGAAATAAAAGGGAAATATGAATAAAGAAAGAAAAATTTAAAGAAAATCAAAACTAAAGTTCTCACTTGTAAAGACATATCTAATGAATATCGTTTTACTCAAATTTATCATCCTCCACTTTTCTCTTCAAGTAAAATACCATATTTTTTTCATTTCAAAACAAATAAAAAATAAATTCATACCTAGAGAAAAAAATGAAATTGATTTCGAAGATATTCACATTTTTAAGAACAATGAAATTGATCTCAAACAAGCTTCATAGTTTTCTAGATATAAAAAACAACTAAATGCTATCAGTATCAAAATTGTTTTTGTTAAATTGTCACAAATATGGGAGCGATCTGGTTCTGAAGCTAGGGTTTAAACTCTGACAGCTGCAGAGGACTGCGGCCACAAGATAATGGCCCCGCAGGGGCTCCCGCAAAGCCAGGGGGAGGTGCCGATTGGCGTCTCCTACAGCCAAGTCACGGCTAATGAAGATCCGACAACCAGAGGGAAGAGGTCGACCTTTGAAACGCCTCAAGAAATGCGCGCGCAGCTGCTGGTCGAAGGGACATTCAAAGATCGGGACACAGATATGGATCCAGCTAAGGAAGACAGCCCCGCAAGCGCCTCGACCCCTTGGATCCCCAGTAAGTGCATTCCGCAAGCTCCAACAGCCCCAAAATATGTCATAAACTCGCCCTGTATTGAGGTGCAGAAACAATACATGCAAGATAATGCCTTGATAGGAAAGTTTCTAGGGCTCTGGCCCTCGGAGCGAGAACTAATCAAATGGATACAGTACTGGTGGAGGCCAAAAGGGCACTATGATCTCCAACTAGGATCGAAGGGTTTCTTCACGATCATTCTCCACAATCTAGAAGACAGGAACCGTATCTTTGATGGCGGGCCCTATTTTTTTAACTCGGTGGGACTCTTCTTGAGATTCTGGACAGAAAAGTTCAGCCCCGAAAAGGAAGATTTCACCCATGCGCCAGTCTGGATCAGGCTGTACTCTCTCCCCCAGGAATTCTGGTTGGAGGAAGTTCTAGCTGGTATAGACAACACCATCGGTATTTATGTTAAGTCCTCTGAAGCCACTAAGCAGAAACGCTACACCTCTTATGCAAGAATCTGTGTTTATCTAAACATAGCCAAGCCACTCCCGGGATCCATTATACTGGAATATCAGGATGAGGACTGGGCTCAAACCATTGACTACGAGCATATTCCCTTTCGCTATAGAAAATGCCACGAGCATGGACATCTCTTCAGAGAATGCCCACTCAACAATGCGCACAAGGAGGGGAATCCAGAAAACGGCAAGGACAAGGAAGGATTCATGCAACAGGCAAGGCGAAGACGACAGGGAGGCAGGAAGCAACTAGCTCAGGTAAGTAAAGATCCTTCCACCAGCAATAAATTTGCAATTTTACAAGATAACCCAGGGGAATCTTCAAACCCAGCACATATCAACCCACCGTCCCAGAACATGGCTTCTCAAACTAAGGGCCTAGAGGTTGAACAACCAGGGAAGAACAAGGAGACGGAACCCCCCCCACCGGGCCCAATGAGCGCTCCACCTGAGTAGCAGGAGATAGAAGACGGGGATGAGGAAATGGAGGTAGAAGAACATGATCTAGCTGGAGTGGATCTGGAACACCTTGAGCATGCCTACCGACACCAAAAACTGTACACCATTCCAAGAGATCAACTTAGGAAGGTACATAAAGTGTTCCTCAACTCCTCGGCGGGCTCCTCAGCTCAAGCCAGCAAAGCACTGGGCATCTAGGGAAGTCAGACAAAAAACCCAAGTAAGGCACAAAAAGATGAGAAAAAACGAGGAAGGAAATCAACAAATAAGCTCATACAGGAAATTGGAAGTTTTATGGTAAACTCAGGGCAGATTCACCTGATCTCGGACAGCTTTCCCCCTCTCCCCCCCCCCTCAATCATCATGAAGATCATCTCATGGAACATAAGAGGCCTCAACGGTCATAGCAAGCAGAGGCTGGGGGGCGACTTTAATATCATCCGCAGCCTGGAGAAAAAAAAGGGAGGCTCAAGACGACTGGACCGAGATTCTGGCAACTTCAACAGTTTAATAGATGACCTCAGGTTAATTGACTTAGAGGCCATTAATGGCACGCATACCTGGACCAACAGAAGAACAGGGATGCACCAGATCGCATGCAAATTAGACCGCTTCCTTGTGTCGAAGCCACTCATAATGGACGGCACTGCAATAGAATCTACCATCCTAAATCGCACTGGATCAGACCATTGGCCCATCCAATTATGGTTGGATGTCCCAGCCACTCCGGGAAAGAAACCCTTCCGATTCGAACAATTCTGGTTAGATCATCCAGACTTCCAAGCAAACATTCAAGGCTGGTGGAAGGAGGCGGAAATCTCCCACGGAACTAAGATGTATAGGTTCCAACAGAAGTTGAAGAATCTCAAACAAATGCTAAAGTTCTGGAACCGACACACTTTCGGCAGCATCTTTGAATCACAAAAACAGCTCACGGAGCAAATGAACGAGATACAGTGTAAAATAAGAGAGCAAGGATTCACAGAGGAGCTCAAGGATCAGGAACTCAAAGTGAACCAACAGATTGCAAACAGGAAAGAGCAGGAAGAGATACTGTGGAAATAGAAATCGCGCATGCAATGGCTCAAGGAAGGGGATCGTAACACCAAATTCTTCCACCGATATACTATCCAGAGAAGGCAATCCAATAAGATCACGCATCTCATTATGGAAGAGGGGGAGACTCTTCACTCCCACGCTGACCTGGAAACTCATCTGGTTGATTACTTCCAAGACCTTCTCACGGAACCCATTCCAGACAGAAGTGGAGCTATCAATCAAATCACAAAGTGCGTGCCCGCCCTTGTAACACAGGAACAAAATGAAGCTCTCCTCAGGCCCTTCACCATCGAAGAAGTAGACCAAGCGCTTCAAGACACACCCAAATGCAAGGCTCCGGGGCCAGATGGCTTTACTAGCGATTTCTTCCACTATTGTTGGCCGATGATTAGAACAGAGGTCTGGGAGATCCTAGAAGACTCGAGGATCACGGGAGAGGTCCTGCGGGCTTTTAATGCAACCTTCCTTGCCCTCATCCCCAAAGAGGGGCAAGCAAACAGACCAAAGCAATACAGGCCTATAGACCTATGCAACGTCATCTACAAACTCCTCACAAAAGTCATCGCCCGCAGACTCAAGCCGATCCTACCAACAATCATATCCCCAGAGAAATCAGGATACATCGAAGGCAGACAAATCTTGGACAGCATTATCTTGGCACATGAGGTAATTCACTCCTTGTAGAAAACAAAAACCCCAGGGATGCTTTTAAAGCTGGACATATCAAAAGCCTTTGATAAACTCAGCTGGGAATATATGAAAGCAATGCTAATAGCGTTTGGCTTTGATCAAAACTAGGTTACTTGGATCTTAAAACTTACCTCCTTGGCCTTCTTTTCCCTGCTTATCAATGGTGTACCCTCAAAGCCCTTCTCCCCCTCAAGAGGTATTCGACAAGGAGACCCCCTCTCCCCTTTCCTTTTCATTATCATGGCGGAAGGACTTAGTAGATCTATTCATGCGGCTCTGGGAAACAACCTTTTAACTGGTTTACCCCTGCATGGCTTATCCCCGCCCATTTCCCATAGCCAGTTTGTGGATGACACCCTCTTGATGGGCAGCCCGACTGCTAGAGAAGCCAACTCTCTCACGGAGATTCTCCAACTTTTTTTCGATGCCTCAGGTCTGGAATGCAATAAGGATAAGTCTCAAGTCTTCTTTTTCAATACCCCCCTCCCGATTCAGCTTCACATCTCGGAGATCCTTGGTTTCAACAGAAGCTCCCTTATGTCCAAATATTTAGACATACCCTTAATTGACAATGCCCACAAAAACTCCTCTTGGGAGCACCTCCTCTCTTCCTTCTCCAAAAGGCTTTCATCTTGGACCTTTAGGGCCCTAAATTTGCCCAGTCGTCTCGTCCTGCTCAAAGTTGTCCTCCAAGCCCTCCCGTTATATGCTTTCTCTGTGCTAGCATCCCCCAGACCGGTTCTCAATACCATCAGAAGCCTGCAAAGAAATTTCCTCTGGCATGGCCTTAACAAAGGAAAAAAGATCGCTTTAGTCAACTGGGAAACGATCAGCAAGCCTAAGGATCAGGGGGGTCTGGGAATAAGAGATCCATCCACAATGAACAGGGTCCTCAGTGCCAAAATCTCGTGGCGCTGGCTCAAAAACCCCACAGATCTTTGGGCTAAGTTATGGAGGAAGAAATACGCCTCTAACACGGCAGAGAATAATCTGATTCGCTGGAATGGGGATAACACGGGATCCTTGATATGGACAGCGGCCAAGCAGAATAGGCAGCTAGTCACGCAACATGCATTTTGGGAGATAGACAATGGGGAAGCGACTTTGTTTTGGCAAGATTCCTAGCAACAATGCCTAGCCTTGAACGCTAAGGAATGGTCAAGCGACATTTGCGAACAAGCTACAGGTGTGGGCCTAACAAAGGTAGGGGATTACTGGCAAAAAAATCACGCTGAGGACACGTGGCGCTGTTGGCATCTAGATCGGGGGCGAATCAACTTGGCTCAGCATATAGATTTGGCACCCCTTCAAGAATCATTGGCTAAGAGAAAAATTCCCATACGAGTCGGTGAAGACATACTCAGGTGGGGGTACAAACCACAAGGCTCCTACACTACACAGGAAGCCTATCAACTCAAGACCAAGACAAACCACACCATAGACATGGAGATTTGGGGGAAGATTTGGAATCTGAAGCACTGGCTGAAAATCACCCTTTTTCTATGGCTCATCTTACACTCAAGCATTCTCACCTGGGATAATCTTCTGAAGCGGGAGTTTACTGGACCTTCTATATGCACCCTCTGTGGAAAGGCGGAGGAAACTATGAATCACCTTCTCAACACTTGCCACTACACAGCACAAGTCTGGGATCAAGTAGTGATAATCATGCGCACTTCGGACCGTCTCAGAGATAGCGTCATTGAAACTCTCATCAACTAGAGGGATCAACCTTTTAGCTCTCCCTACCTCAACAGGGTATGAAATCTCTTACCTGGTTTTGTCCTTTGGCAAGTTTGGAAAGAAAGAAACAGCATAATCTTCAGAAACAAGGCTCATCAATGGAGTCTCTGCTGGGATCTTTTCCAACGCAACCTTATGGAAACTCTTCGCCTTAAACCTTGGTCAGAGGCTGACTTGGACTGCTCTCCCGCCGAGCTCCCTGTCCTTCGGCAATGGACCCCTCC